>VWZG01012370.1:309119-349863 GCA_013396735.1 Grallaria varia | reverse complement strand
GGGCCGGGAAAAGAGCCCCAAAAGCGGAGCGGGGGGACCGGAGCCCTGCGGGGTCCCCCCATCTCTCGGGGCCGAGCGAGCAGCCTCCTCCCAAGAGCCCTAAGGAGGGGTTTGGGGAGCGCAGGCGGCGGGGCTGGGAGCCCTCGGAGGCAAAGTTTGAGGCAAGTTGTGCCTGGCTGGAGTGATCCCTCCGGTGCCGGTACCGGGGGCCCGAACACCCCACCGGAGCGGTCCCCAGCACGCCGGTCGGTCCCCAGCACCCGAGTCGGTCCCCAGCAGCCACCGGAGCGGTCCCCAGCACCCCGCTCGGTGCCCCGAGGGACACGCGGGGCTGGGGACGGAGCCCCGGGCGGGTGTTCCCGGAGTGCGTGGGCTCGGCGCCCGTCCAGGGCAGAATTTGGGTTGCGGTGGTGACAGTGCGAGGCTGAAATGGCTCAATGCGAAACTGCCCCGGCTGCACACGCGTGTCACAGAAGCAGTTACCGTGAAGAGCGAGCAGGGCAGAGAAGGGGAAGAGCGAGCCGGGGTGGAAATCGGAAGCGATTCTGGTACTTTCAGCGAGTTGCTGTGGTAACTCTGCAGAATTTGTCTCTGAGGGCCAGACAATGAAACTTGTACTCAAAGCAAGTTGTGACGGGGCGACTCATTTCGTTACCGAGTTCCTGGTAACTCATGGGCCCTGGGGCAGTTGGTTTTTCCCAAATGGCATTTGTCACTCAAGGGCCTGATCTGGGGTTTCTCTCTGTCACTCCTCCTGCAGGAGGAGCAGGCGCAGCCTACCCTGAAGCCCACCCTGAGTTTATTTTTAGGCAAGCCTCTCGGAGCTGGGGCCATGCGGTGCCTCCATCACCCTGCCGGGGCTGCATCCCCACCTCACCAGGCTGCACAGCTGCAGGGGGCTCTGGGGGTCTCGGCGAGCCTGTGCCCAGTGTGGGTGACAGCGGGGGATGCAGCTCCCCGTGGTGCCACCCGTGCCCTGTGCTGTGGCTAACGCTGCCCCTCTGTTTGCAGGTTTACGGTGCACGCAGCTCGCCGAATCCTGCCTCAACGGGGGCAAGTGTGAAACTTTTCCCAACGGGACGGAGGTGTGCCAGTAAGTATGGAGGAGCCAGAGGATTTTCATCTCCCCCGACCAAAGTATTGACATGCATGTTGACTTTGCTTTGAAGGTTCTGGATTTAATAGGGCAAGATGCGTTTTCTTTCCTTGAGTGGCAAGAATAACCTGCTTGTGTAGGAGTCGCCGCGAGTTTGGCAGGATCGGGCTTTGTTCCTAGCTGGGTGGAAAAACATGGGCAAAGGGCCATGTTTTGCTGGTGTTAACCTATGCAGACTGCCCTGCTGATGGAGCAGGAGGTAGGGCCAGCCCGTGGCACTCGTTGGACCGTCGGGCGTGGAGGGAGGCTGTCTGTCTGTCTGTCTTCCAGCTACTCCCTCCTGGCCCTGAAGCATTGCCTTTCAGTCCCTTGCACCCTGGCAGTTCGTGGGGTGTCCAGTACATCTCCAGCAAACACTCAAGAGACGTTTCGTGGTGTGGCTGTGGCTGCTGGAGCTGACCAGTGATGTCCACAGGCCTGCAGGGCATCACACCAGGAGAGCCACCTCCTCCTGCAGCCCTGCCAGTGCTGGTGCCAAGCTGTGGTCTAGCCTGGTGTTCCTGGCGGGACCTGGCACCCAGGCCGGGGCTTTCTCCAAGCTGATTGTGGGGAAACGGATGTGTAAAGTGTTGGGACTCTTTGAAGGACCAACCGACCCACCGCAGCGATGGCCGATTCACTCCAGGCTCCCAGGGAACAATAACCAAGAGAAGTGAATAAGACTCCAGCTCCCTTTTTAAAACTATTCCATAAAAGAAATGTGAATGGGCAAGGCTCTGTTTTCCGGCCAGATTTCCCCTCTGCCTGTTGAACGTGGCCTGAGCTGAGAGCAGGCAGGGAGACGTTCCCACCCACCCCAAATTTCCAAATAGGAAGTCCTCGGCGGAGGAACCTGAAGGCATTTCCAATCCCAACCTGTTGAATGGCAGTTTCCCTTGACAATGTGTGTTGCTTTTTTGCAAATCCGCCTGGGTGCCGTTACTCTGCCCAGTAGCTGGGCACCTCCCACCCCCTTCTCCAAGCTGAGCCCCCCAACCCTTTGGTGCAAATAAATCAGCAAATCAATCAGGCACATGAGCAATTTAATGGACAAAGGCTGGGTCCCTTTGTGAGCCACTAATGAATGCACGCCACTTTTTTTTGCACAGAAGCCCTTACCAACGCTTGACGCTCTAAATCTTGTTTTCTTTCATTCAAAGAGCGACAGCTGGGATTCGGTCGAAATTCGGCAGCTATTGTTAAGGGAGGCAGATTAATGCTGTGTGACTAATCATGTATGGCTTCCCAGAATGCCCAACCCTCCACCCCCTCCCCAACCTTACACCCCTCCTTTTCCTTGTGGTCATTCTTTCCTTTTTTTCTTAAGTCTCTGCAACTCCTGATTTACATTTCATGTGCAGATGGTGATGGAATCTAATTAGATCTGATGTGTGCGAGCTCTATTTGGAGAAGCCTCCAAAGTAGGCTTGGGATGGTTTTTTTTTTTTAAGAGAAAAAGTTAACTTTATAGAGCTTCTCGGTTGCTGGCTGTGAAGAACTGCCCCTCTCTTGGCTGCAGATGCTGCGATGGTTTCACGTGTGTGTGTGAGTTATTTTTGCAGGAGCCCAAGGTGTGTGTGCCTGGTGTGCTAAAGCTCTTGTCCCATGCAGGGCGATGGGGGCAGATATTAGAGGTACAGCCACACTGAAGGACGTGCAACTTCCCAAGTTATCCGATAGCAACTCGCAAAACCCCGGTTTTTCACTTGTTTGAATCTCTCTTTATGAGGAGTTTTTGCTTCCAAGCTTCTTAAACAAAGCAGAGCCAGGAGCACAGATACCAGACGCAGAAAAGCTTGGCACTGCCCTTTGGCGCCTGCGTGAAATGCACCATTTTGGCTGCTGGCCACATCTCTGCTCGGCCTGGCACTTAACAAAGTTTGGCCATAAAGCCCCATTGTGCTGCCCCCACAAATCCAATTAGAAAGTGGAGTGAAATAAATAGCGTATGAGGGAGACGCTACTCCAGTGGACGAGTGTCCCGGTGTTTGTGGCGGGACAGAGCTCGTTGGGTTACGTGAAGACGACCCCGATAACTCCAAACCCGAGTTTATCAGCCCTGTTACGGAAAGGGGATCGTTGGTGCGAGACAAGGAGCTTTCTGTGCCTTTATTATTTTACAGGGATAGTTTATAAAGCTCCAGGTGCCTTATCTTGCTTGTCCCTTTGCCAGGCAGCGCGGGGCACGCAGGGCTTTGGCTGAATGGAGGGGACTGAGCATTGGACTGGCTGGAGGGCTTGCGACAGAAGCGCCCTAATTAAGGTCCTTTGGAGCTGCTTTCCATCTTGGCTGGGTTATCTGGGTCTTTTGGTGCAGGAAGAGCAGCAGCAGAGTTCCATGTGTCTTGCACAGACCCCGGCTGATGGCACAGGGTGTTTCTGTCCCAGAGCTGGAGCTTTAAAAGGTCCAGTCTGGAGCTGGTGGCCGCTGCGGGGTTTGACGTGAGGCTTCGTGGCACTGGGGAGCTGTGGCATTCCAGAAAAGGCACTCGCCTTTGGCTAAGGCATTTTCCCAGGCAAAATGAGGAGGTTTTTCCAAGAGGTCGTTTTGACTTCTAGTGATAGCTCCTAATTAGACTGTTGGATAACTCTAGTTTTGACTGGCATCCCTGCAAATGAGTCGGGCTGATTTTAGCTCTCTGTGCCATGTGACTTTTATTCCCAGGACCTCCCTTGCTCCTCTAGTTAAAAGCAGATGGCATGAAAGAGGGCTGAGTTTCCAACCCCGCTCCACCAGCCTCTCACCATTAAAGTCAGAGAGGCTGTGCCTGAGTTACCATCCTCTTGCCCAGAGAAGCAAACGAGACGGGGCAGAGAAAGAATAAGTTAAATTAATCACTAGGCTTGTGCTGTAAAGGGGGAAAAGTCGGTTTGCTAAAGTACTTCCTCTGTTTATGAATCAGCACAGCGTTGTAGTTCAGCCAGGGCAATGGCTCCTGAGCTGGTGCCCGTTGTCACCACCAGCTTCCATGGGCAGCGGGCCAAAAACACGGGAAGAAATATTCAGAGGGGGGACTGTAGCGGGAAGAGATGATTATTTTAGCTCAAGAGTCTTTCAGAGGACAACCAGGAAGGCAGAGGAGTGATGTGAGCCGCACAAGTCTCTGTTCCCTTCAAGTTTTTCAACTGCTCAGTCATTGTTATCTCATTGTAAAGGGCGGAAGTTTCCTTCTGGTTTGGTTTTTCTCATGTGCTTTAACCCAACGTTATTTCCATGAAATAATAACAAAGAAAAAATGCAGTCTCGGTGCTGGAGAGGAAGAGGGTGGAGTGTTGAACAATCAACCAGAGGAAGCTCTTAAAGAACTAGACGAGCAGTGATTCAGCCATGTTGAGAACCCTTGATGGCTTTTTCAAGTCTGATCTCATTCTCGGAAAGAACAAGGTGGAAATGGGTAAGAGGGGAGATTACAAATACAGAAGTGTCACCTGTTGTGAATTCCAGTGGAGGAGAAACTTAGCTGAGAAGCCCAGCTGGTGAGGTCACTGGGACAGCAGCAGGTGTTTTAGGTCTTTTCTAAAAGAACCTGTTTACATCTCTCCTCTCTGCAAGGTGTCTCGTTAGAGATGAGTTGTCTCAGGTGGTCCCACTCTCTCCTGTTCATTTGCCTTGGGATTTTGTTGCTCAAGCTGAGGTTTTTTTGCTCAGCAGTACCTACAGCATGGAGATGAGCAGCAGGGATGGGGTGATGCCCGTGGAGATGAATTTGCTCAGGGGCTCCCCAGGATGCAGAGGAGATGCAGTACTCACAGTTGGCATCGTCATCTGAGGTCAGAGAGACTATTTCCTGCTGTTTACTCACAGCTGCTAGATTTGTAATCTCACAGTGGCTTGGGTTGGAAGGCAGGGACATCTTCAGTCTTCATCACCTGATGGCGTGATGCACGGGGTCCTGCTCCATGGGCAGCTTCTGGAGGTCACTCACTTTGTGTGTGATGTTTTAATCCACCAAAGTCTATTCCATCTGAACTCCCTGTCTTCCTCCCTGCTGGCATCCACAACACGTCCATTTGTTCCAGCTGATTCTGCATACCTGGTCTCACCTCCAAGGCTGTTACGGGTTATTGTATGTAGCATGGGGGTGACACGTATAACTCACTGCAAGACCAGGCTATTCACCAATTAAGGGCTCGAACAACATAATCAGGAGGCAGTTAGCAAGTTTTAAAATAACATTGTTTGGAAATTAACCTGCTTTTTCCAGTCTTGGACGTGTGGTGACCCTCGTTTTGCTCATGTTGGGAGGTGTCCCAAGTGGTAACGGCGTGTGTACATGAGTGGAATGTGAAATTTATAGAGCATCAGTGTGTTTAACGAGGGAGTAGCCTCGGGGTGCAGTTAGGGAGAGCTGGTAAGCTCTGGATCTGGATGGAGACTTCTCTGTGGTTAACATGCTGCCAAGCTCCAGGTGAGGGTTTCAGACCATGTACTGGGGCTGTGGAGTGGAAGAGCCCCTGGGATACCACTGAACTCCCCCTTGGAAGGCAGACCTGCAGTGGGCTCCTGGTTGAGTCCTGCCTTCATCCCAGCGGCCAAAAAGGTGTTCAGGGTCCACCTGCTCCACTCAGGCTGTGTCCTGTCATCCCTGATGGAACTGCCCAGCTCCTGCTGCCACCTGGGATGAGCCAGCACCGTGGGATGAGCCAGCACTTGGGCTGCTCCCTCACTGCTCCCCAAGCTGGTCCTGGGCTGTTCTTGCAGGTATTTGCTTTGGCATCCAGGGTTAGAAAGACCATCAGGCTGGAGAGGTGATGGTTTGGGGTGATTCCAGATGCTTCCCGAATGGTGTTTTCATCTCATTACATGCTGAGCCCCAGTGCCTGAAGGATGGTGCTGCAGCCACCCAGCCCAGCAGCTGTGCCCACGTCCCATCAGTTCCTGATGCTGTCTTGCTGCATGGCACTCTCATAAGCCCGAATTTGCTGTGGGAAGGAGGCATCCCAGCTTTTCCAGACCATCTGTCCATGGAAAGGCTTCATCCTGTAGTGCTGGGCTCATTGGGGTTGGCCTGGAGAGGTACTGGCAGCAGCAGGTTGGTGTTAGTCCCGTGTCCAAGGCTGCTGGCCATGGGGTTTGTGTTGGGTGCTCACCAGCCCAGGGCTATGTCGGGTAAAACTGCAGCTACTGGCACCAGCCAGAGATCTGGAATGAGCATAGAAATGCTGCTCTGGTGTCGAGGAGGAATGTTGCATTTTGGATTCCTGGCTATCTGAATGTGGAGGCACCCAGGAGCAGAGAGGTGTGAGGGTCAGGCCCTGCCTTGGCACCCCTGGCATCTGCAGCATCTGCTTGTGGTCACAGAGCTGGGGGCTGAAGGACTGGGGAAGCCCCAGCTGGATTTCACAGCACAACTCTCTTTGCACGTCTGTTGTGTGTGGGGTTGGGAAGTCTTGGCAACAGCCTGCTGGGTCTCAGTGACACCAGGCCATGGCACCTCCCATGTGCTTGCCTGGAGAGCCCCAGGACAGTTAGAGATGCTCAGCTGGGAGCACTCCAGTGTTTAACATCTGGATCTTGCTGGTAGAGCAGCTCAGTGCTGCTTCCAGCTGAGCATCTGGCCAGGTGTGACGGTGCCTGTTCACACCTGCACACCCGTGTGTGGACTCTGCCTTCCTTGGAGTGTGGCAGTGTCTCTGTCTACAGCTCTGATGTTCGTCCTGTGGGTCAGGTCCTCTCCTCTCACCCCCTCATGCTGGCAGGTACCCCATGGGCAGGGGGCTGCTGTATGGGATGGTGGTGGGGTTTCCATGTACCTCGGGCAAGGTGTCCTTAGTGCCTCAGTTTCCCTCCGTTTGCAGTTGGTTACCTGAGCATCAAAACCTGTCTCGGTGCAAGAAGGAGCAGCACAACCTGCCAGCTGCATCCTGGTTCAGGGAGGTGCATTGGGTGATTCCAGAATTGTAGAATTGTTTGGGTTGGAAAGGACCTCAAAGGCCATCTTGTTGCCATGAGCAGGGACATCTTCCACTAGGCCAGGTTGCTCTAAACTCCATCCAGTGTGGCCTTGAACATTTCCAGCAATGGGGCATCCACAGCCTCTCTGGGCAACCTGCTGCTGATGGAGGTTCCCTGTGGTAGATGCAGTGCTTGGTGTAAGAGATGCAGGAATAAAGGCTGTGTGAGGCATTGGGGATGTGGGAGAGGTGTTTGTCTGGGCCATATGGGGAGCTCTGCCCCAAAACAGAATGTTTTCAGTTGGAAGGGACCTGCAGTGATCATCGAGTCCAGCTGATGGGGTAACAATTGTGCCCACCACCTCATGTGCAGTGGGGTTTGTGCCATGTCCAACATTGGTGTCTGTTGGAAATCACAGAATCACAGAACATCCTGAGTTGGAAGGGCCCCACAAGGATCATCGAGTCCAACTCCTGGCCCTGCTCAGAACAACCCTGTGCTCCCATGTGCCCTGGGAGCAGAGTGCTGGTGAGAAGTGAGTGGTGCACGCTCGGGGTGTGCCTCCCTTGCCCAGCAGTAATTAATGTCTGCTTTAAGCTTTCACCCGTCACGTCCTCCCCTTCCCCCCATGGCAGCCTGGAGTTAATATTAGAAAAGCCAGTTAAACAGTTAATGTTTAGGCCCTGGTTATTAGGCTCTTGCACATTTCCAGCAAAGGGAGCCGAGTTGCATTTTAATGGGAAACTTTCATGCTCGGTCAAGTTGCAAAAATTTATTTGCACAGGAGTCATTTTCTTTTAACAAGTTTTCGTCCTAATTCTCTTCCCCAAAATCTGAATTTAATGGTATTTATATGGGAAATGGATTTATTAAGTTTTAATGATGCTATAACATTGCCCTTATTTAATAGAAGGGGCACCCTGCCGGCGAGTGGCCTGGTGATGGTGGGTGCCAGGGAGGGCTGGGTGCCAGAGGGGCACCCTTGGGCTGGGGAGCCTGTTGCTTTGAGCTTGGTCTAAAGTCAGTGCAGCCGAGAGTGGCAGTGCCAGGTTTGCTTGGACCTCCTGGGCTGTGCAGAATCAGTCCCTGGCTGTTGCAAGGACCGAGCCTTGCGTCCCGCTGCCGATTCCTCCTTGGCATTGGTGGCTCCTGGTGTGATGTGGCACTACCTGTGCCCGCCACACCTGTCCCCATGAGCAGCAGGGGAAGGAGCCTTTGGCGCTGGCGCTCTTGGCTTTGTCAGCTGCTCTGTCCCCTGCCCCCTTGCTGAAAGAACTGGTGTCAGTGGGGTGACAGGGACCCCAAGGACCACATGCATCACTGCCTGGGGGTTGAGCATATTTGAGTGTCCAGTGGTTTATTTTAAGAGGGAAATTTTCTGCTGTCGATGAGCACCCATGGAGGAGATCATATCCAGATGTTCCCACCCCAGCAGGGCATCCTTGCCTGGGGGATCAGAAGAACACCCTCCCACAGGCGCCCATGGGTGGTTCACCCGTGGGATGGCTCCACCTGAGCAGATGGAGCAGTGTGGGTGGTTCACCCATGGGATGGCTCCTCCTGAGCAGGTGGAGCAGTGTGGGATGTCCACAGTGGGATGTGCCACACTGTCAGCTCCTGGTTCCCAGCCTCACACCCGCTGCCCATCGGTGTCCCCGAGCGCCGGCTTTGGGGCGGGCTGGGAGAGTGACCCCACGGGGGAGCAGCCTGGGAGGAGGGGGAGCCTCTCCCGGCCCCCAGCCCCTATTAAAATGTTAGACACAGCCCTCCAAGTCAAAAGGCAGGGCGACAGACGGCCCTTTCACAGGGCCTGCTGCTCCCCACAAAAGGGGGGTTTCCAGGGGAGGGGGGCAGGAATGCAGGCTGCGGCCGGAGGGCAGAGAGCCACCATTGTCCCCGCTCCCTCGGCGAGGGCGTCATGTTGACACAGGGATTTCTGCCGGCAAAAGGTGTCGGAGGCAGAGCCTTCCCTCCCTCCCTCCCTGCCTCGCCGTTTCCTTGGTTAAACTCAGCAGCACCCGAAATCCCGGGATACAGGTCCCAGGAGCTGATACTCCTCTGCTCAGTGGTGCTTTACATCCCTTGGCACGTGGTTTCCAAGTGGGCAAGGGTTTGATTGCTAATAACTATTTTTGGGAGCTTTGCTTGCAAGGGGAAACCAGTGGCCACATGGCCATGAGCTTGGGGGGCACTGGATCCATCACTGTGTGGCCATTGGCACCTCTGCCCGCTCCCCATCCCACCGAAACAGCCCCAGCAGGAGCTGCTCTGGCTCTCGGTTGGCTTTGTGCCGCAGGGGCACCCGTGTGCTCCCTCCTCTAAACCCCCCTCTCCTCTTCGTTTATAACTATCAGAGCTAAATTTAGCTTGTTTAAACTTTTTGGTGGCTGTTCAGATCCTAATCGTAGGTTTTATGTTCAGGATTAGAAGAGTGGGACGGTGGGGTCACGCGTGGGAGTTCTCCATATTTGGCTCTGGGGCTGCGCCGTGTTTAGCCAAGACTTGGTTTGAGGGGGAAAAGGGGGGAAAAAAAGAGAGTTCATCATTGCTTGGGGAGGTGACACCAGCGCTGTGTGTGAGCCAGAGCCCCAGGAGCACAGCGCTGTGAGCTCACCCTGCACGGGCAGCTACGGGGGCAGTGCCCGCTCCAGAGCGGGGCAAAACAGGCACTGACCCCAAAAAGGGTGGGGAAGGGAGAGTGGGCCCAGGCAGCAGCAGTGCTGGGCTGAGGGGCAGCCCAGGGAGGTGGGAATCCTTCGTCTCTCCCAAATTCTGACTTTTCCTTCTGCTGCCTCAAAGAACGAAGCATTTTTAAAGGGATAAAGTTTACAGCTGAGGAATCAGAGCCGGGAGCAGTTGTGGGCAGTGCTCTCAGATGGCACAGGTACCAGGCAGCACCACAGAGGAGGAGAAGAGTTGGGTGCAGTTCGGGTGTCTGATGGGCACGCTGGGCACTGTGGGCACTTGTTGGAGGACCTGTCCCGGAAGAGTCACCCCTGTCCCATGGATGATGGGATCATGGTCTGGCCTCAGCCCAGGCTGTGTTCCCCAGGGATCCTCTGCTGGAAGCACATCCTTCATGGTCACCCCCTAAATGGGTTCCCCCAAGAGGAGCAGGGGCCAGGATGAGCAGAGTGAGCTGTGCTCCCACAAACAATGGGGCTGTGCAGCTTTACACCGGGAGAGGATATAAAAAACATCAACTGGGGAAAACAAATATTTCATAGCAGCCATTGTTGAGGGTGGGAATGAGGCGAGTTTTGTCTTGGGCTCTTCCTTCGACATCTTTCATGTTTGTTGTGAATGAAGCTCCATTGAAAGGCAGCTCCTTCCCAGGTAGCCAGTTACCACCCAGTGAATAGCCTGGCCACTCTGCTTAGTAATGGGATTATATTGTTTTTCATTACAATGGGAACTTTGATTCCCAAACTATCCTGACTAATGTCTGTTTAAGAAACAAAGCTATTTTTTTCCCTCTCCCTTCACTACTCATAGGAGGAACAGGGCTCTAGCATGTTTTTCCCCACTCCTGTCTATGAGCATATCCAGCTTTGGGAATTCCTTTAGTTTCTCTCTGGATGAAAGTCTGGATCTTAAAATCTCAATTAGATGGCTTGGGCTAGGTCAAAAATGAAATGGAACAAGGAAAAAAAAACACATCAAAGACTTGGGATTGCAGTTTGCTTTTTTAATTAAACAAGAGTGGAGATCTGCTCCTGCTTTATTAACCTGATGTCACTTGGAGTAACCTGCTGCTTTTCCAACCACCTCCCTGTGTGAAACTCTGCTTTTTTCCCAGGCTGGTGTCCCAGAGTGTTTAATAAAGCAAGGCCTGGGTAGGACTGCTTAAGAAACCCACCAGTTTGGTCTCGGTGTGGGTTTTGGTGCTGGGAGCCGCATTGTGGCTGCTGGAGGTTTCTGTGGGGCCGTGCCGGCGCCGGGGAACTTTGGGGAGCATCACCCAGCTGGAATGTCCCACAGGGGTCTGCCGTCGTGCCTTGGCTCTCCTGGGAGCTGTGGCGAAGCCTTTGGTTTCTTAATGGCTGTGTGTGCCAGAAACCACAGGGCGAAGCTGCAGGTGAGGCGTGGTGAGCCCGGCCGTGCCCGCTGCTGCAGGGGGCTCCAGCAGACCCTCAGCCCCTGGCTGCAGGGGCACAGGGGGCATCCACAGGCCCCAGGGAAGTCAGGGCAGCATCTATAAGTGTGGTCTCCCTGCACCCATTTCGTTCTGCTGGCTCCACGTGTGCTGTGCCACCCGAGAGGGGGGTGATGCCAGGCCAGGAGCTGAGCGGGAGGTGGGAGCAGAGAGCAGGTGCTGAGCTCTGCTTTGCCAGCAGTACCATTTTGCAGACCTTCCCCTGGCTCCGGAGTGTGCTCCTGTGCCAGGCAGGGTGTTCCCAAGGCAGGCTGATGCTGCTGGGAAGCCCACCTGTAGACAGCAGTGCACGCCTGCTGCTCCGTGCGGCGTGGGAGGGGTGCTTGGGGAGGCAATGGAATAAGAATGAACGGAATCAGATGGAGTTAGAAACAGGTCTGTTCTCTCAGGGACATGGAGACGTATCCCCAAGCACTGGCCCTGTCTCTGGTCAGGTTGGAGCCGGGGGAGATCAGGGTTCCCTGGGCTGGCGGCGAGCAAACGTGTCTTACGGGGAAGGGTGTAACTTCAGGAGAAAGCCGGCGTGTTGCTTCCAGTCTGTGCCAGGCAGGAAGCCACTGGTGCAACTGGAAAGGTGACTCCAGTTGGAAAGCAGGCTTCCCTCCCGCCCAGGGTCTGCAGCTGCTGGGGTGCAGGGGAAGGTGTGGAGCAGGCAGTTGTGGTTCCCACTGTCAGCCGGAGGGTGACGGTTACCCTGAGAGGTGTGGGGACAACCAGGTAGGGTTGTGTCACCGCTCTGCAGCTGGCAGCAGCCTGCAGGGGCTGTGGGCTGTCGTGCAGCTACGGGACGCTCTCCTGTGGGTTGTTTTTCCTTCCCTCAGCTGTTGCCAGCAAACGTGAAATCTGAGTGTCCTGACCACTTGTTTGCTCCGCTGGGTCTGGACCACGTTGGCACAGTTGTCTGCTGGCCACGCAGCACGAGGGGCATGGGAGTGTGGTGGTCCCTCAGGGGGACCCTCTGCACCACACAAGGTCATGGTCGTGGTTCCTGAGCCTTCTCTGCACCCGGGTGGCTCTGGCAGGGACTCTGAGAGAGTGGCTCATCTGACAGGGTTATTCCAAGCCACGGGTACCGTGGAGCAGAGAAGGGCGTCCCCCCAGCCCAGCCTGCCAGGGTGGGGGCTGCTCCCCTTGGTGGGAGACCCCACAGCCAGCCCCTGGGTTTGCTGCAGCTGCATTAGCCTCAAGTACCCCCAGAATGGGGCTTGGATAAAGACCTGAGCCTGCTCAGCTTTCCCACGCTGCTCATACCTTGGGGAAAACAGCCAGGGCCGTTTATGCTTCCAGCAGATGAGGGTGAGGAAGAGGTTATGTGATAGCAGAGCAGATAAGAAGCAGCCTGGATGCAGGGCCAGGGGCTGGAATGGGGCTCCCCACCAGCCTCCCAGCCCCTCCCACCATGTGGGGCTGCCCCCCGAACCTGCCCCACCATGGGATGGGGGGGTGGGACAGCCCGTGCATGTCCAGTGGCCGTGCTCCAGCTTACACCTGGTTTCCATTATGCTTGATGGCTTGGTGGGTTTTACCTCCAGCTCTGCCACCGTCCCAGGGTCCCTTGGGAGGACGTGCTGGGACGGGGCAGGAGAGCAGTGGGTGCTGTGAGCTGTGGGGGGACTGGGCTGAGCCCCCAGAGGGCATCCCCCGGTCACCTCTGATCCCCCCCAGCCCCCGGGCTGTGCCTGTGCGGGGCTGACACAGCCCAAATGTGAACAAAGCCCCCCGTGCCGCCAGGAGGGAGCCGTGCCGGGGCAGGGTGGGCTGCGGGAGCCGCTGGGGTGTCATCTGTGCCGGCCGTGGCAGATGGCAGCTTAGCACAGAAAGCAAAACATTAGTCTTGGGTCAGAGGTCGCAGAAACATCTGCCTCGGGATGCTTTCAGTGCCCGCATTGCTGCGGAGGGACAAAACCTGTTGCTGGTGGGTCGGAGGCAAAGCCTTGCACAGCGCGAGCGGGGAGGGAGCGAACAAAGGGCTGGTGGAGTGCAGAGCCACACACAGGGAGCACCCAGGGGGACCACTGGTGGGGTGCAGAGCCACACACAGGGAGCACCCATGGGCACGGATGGTGGAGTGTAGAGCCACACACAGGGGGCACCCAGGGGGACCACTGGTGGGGTGCAGAGCCACACACAGGGAGCACCCAGGGGCATGGCCACGGCATGTGGGGGGCTGGGATGGGTGCCCCAATTCTGCCAACACCGCAGTGGGGCACTGGGGGCCACCCTGGCTGGGCACTGTAGGGACTGTGGCGTGGCAGCAAAGCTCATAGGCCCTGATACTCCTGCAACTCATTCATGCTTTTGATTATCCGATCTGCCAGGCTTTCCTGGAGCCTTGCTGGAACAGTCGCAGAGTTTGGGCCACGGGCTGTAACTCCTTAAGGATGTGCAGCAGACACAACAAATGCGTGTGCTCGTGCTGAGCAGACCCAGATTTGGCCTGGGCTCGGTGCTTGGGAGCAGGGTGGGAATTTGGGGCCACTGTTCCCATTCCCAGGCTGTCCCCCGGGACTTGCTGTCTGACCTTGGACGAGGCCTTCTCCATCACCCTTCACACTGGCCATGAATCATGCTGGAGATTTATGGGTCGGCGGCGCGGTGCATTATTAATCGCGCCTGCCCCCTCACATGGGTGAGCAGGGAGAGGGAAGACACATCCCAGCCCGGTGCTGTGGGAATCCAGCCCCCAGCCTCTGCCTGACCCCCTCCCCAAAACAGAAAGCCATCAGCCCCAGACTTTCAGGGGATGTAAATCAGTGTGTTCACCCCTGCACAGAGCACGTGTGGCATCTCCATCCACAGGGACGGGGACTGAGTGACTGCTGGCCTGGTGCCTTGGTGGAAAACACCCCTGAAGGTGTGAGCCTGTCTGCTGTGAGGTGCTCCACGTGCTGGAATGGTGCTGGGAGAGGGAGCATGGTGCGTTGGAGCAGGGCTTGGCCGTCCCGGGATGGGGATGCCGTCACCCTCCGTCGGGGCGGGTCCCGCCGCAGCCTTTGATGCCTCTGCATCAGGTTCATGAGTCAACGGAAACGGGTCTCGGCTGCGCTCGTATTTTTAGCCATTCCTGCCTGTTTGGGAACAGGGTGTACGTCACATGTGGAGCTGGGAGTGTGACCACGCTGGCCTCTCTGGGGCTTTCACAGAGGCTCCTCAGGACCCCGAGGGGCTTTGGCCACGTTTCACCACCTCAAAGCCACTTTCTAATGGCCCTACTGAGCTGTTTTGATCCCGGAGCACCCGCCCTGTCCTCTGCCAACACATATATCTCTAATTAAAGCATAGCTTTAATGTCTCATATGCTAATTTCCCTAAGCTGCTTGGGGTTTGGTTTGGGTAGCCCTCTCTTGGGAAATGCCCAAGGAAAAACCACAGGGTGATCCTCACCTGGCTGAGCCCGCAGGGACGTCGCATCCTCCATGTCCTGACACCACCACATGTTTTTTACAGAAAATAAAGCTCAGCATCCTGGGCTGAGCTTTAGGAGAAGTTTTTAGTCCCTGGAGAAATAGGTGGACGAATGCTGAGGTTGCAGCACGGCTGGGAGCTGAACATGGCTCTGCTGAATCCAGCCTTTCCAGACCTGGGAAAGTTGAAAAATAACTACATCTTGGACTGTCCTGATTCTTCACCTGGTTTTTGATCTCTTGCTTTGCATGCGAGACTTGTCTCCAGGCTTTCCTCCACAGCCAGGACTCTCTAAAGCTGCTGCGGTTGTCGGGCTTTGAAATGCAGCTCCAGAGTCTCCATCTGTGAGTGAGCTCCGGGATCTATGAGAGGAGGGAACCGTGGAATTCATCCCGTGGCTTTGTCCACAGCTGGGAACCCGCTCCTCCCTGCCTTGTCTCAGACTTGCTGTTGCAGACGTGGGCAGGAATAGCATCGTTGTGTGCAGGAGCACCCACAGATGATGTGCAGCGGTGTGGAAGCTGCTGGGTGTGAGGGAGGAGGATGCCCTGGGTGCTGCCCTGGGAAAGAAACTGAGATGATTTAGAATGGTGGAAGGATTTGAGAGGGCTCCCCGAGCTGGGAGCTGGGATTGTGATTCAGGAATCACCAGGCATCCACGGAGGGTCTGTGCTGTCCAGCCCCGTGCTGCACGATGCAAACTCCTCCATGACTGCTGGATTTTAAGGGTGTCTGTGTGGTACTGCTTTTTTTCTGAAGAGTTGCTGGGAATACTCCCTTTCCTGTGAGCAGAAATGTGGAGCATGAGCATTCCCCAGTCCTCCTGGTCCGTGTGTGCCCATTGCTCAGCTCAGCCCTGCCCTTCCGTGCCGAGCCCTCCTCGGTTCTGGAGCTGACTGCAGCCATAAATCAGCTATTAACACAAACAAATAGGAATTAATTTAAAATCTACCTACGTGAAACTTTGAGGGGTTTCCTGAAGCAAAAGCCTGCAAATCACCTGGGCAGCCCAGCCAGGTGTGGGGTAGCCCCCAACCCAGGCACTGTCAGTGACCTCAACCCTCCTGCACCTTCAGGCAGGGGCTTCCCTTGCCCCTCCGAATTCTCCCTCCAATCGCTAATTAACCTCCTGACTAATAACCCTGCCCAGATCTGGGCTGGGCTCTGCTCTGGCATCCCATCCGTGCGCTCAACCCGCCACTTGCCTGCGCCGAGATTGGAAACGGTCCGAAAACTAATTGGGTGGGAGGGTGTTGGGCTGTGTGGCCCCTTCGCTGACCTCACGGCGCAGGAACCCCCATCCCAGAGATAGCCCTGCTGGCCGTCTGCCACGGCCCGGGATGCCGAGCATCACCTCCTGGTCCCCGAGCATCGTCTCCCACTTTAAAATCTACCTATCCCGCGCTCTCAGCTCTTCCCGCGCTGCCATCGCGGCTCTTTGTCCACCATCAAATCTTTTCTTCTTTTTTCTTTTTTTTCCCCCTTTTTTCCTTTCCTCCTTACTCTTTTTTTTTAATTATTATTTTTCCCGCCTTTTTCTCCCATTGGAGACTCCCATGACGCTTCCCCCTGCCCTCCAGCTGCCGCAAGAGAGAGCCCAGAGGATTGTTTTAAGAAAAAGAGCGTGTGTGGTGCGGAGAGGCGGGCGAGCGAGCGGGGATTTTAACAGATGACTGCACACCCGAGCGGTTTGCGCGGCGTCGCGCCTGTGCCGCCCGCCCGGGCCCCGCACAAAGAGCCCTCTGAGGCAGCCACGGCCCCAACCTCGCCGTTCCCCCGTGCGGGGCCGTGGCTCAGCCACCCAGAAGCGCCGTCGCCCCACGGCCGTGGCGCCCCGGGCTCAGAGCCGCCGGCGAGCCGGGCATCGTCCGCGGGCGCCGGCAGCTGCTCTGCCTCATTAGGATGCACACCTGCTCCCCGCCGCCCTTTGTGTGCCGAGCAGATGCCCTGATTTATTATTATACACATTTTCTTTTTCATTTGGCCTGGATAATGCCGTCTCATTAACTCAAAATGTCTCCAAATCCTGACAAATTCTCACACAATCCCCAACAATGAAATCAGAATTGGGTTAAAAAAAAAAAAAAGAAAGAAAAAAAGGAAAAAAAAAAGTAGGGGAAGAGGAGAGGGAGAGCGAGGCCGAAATGTGGTCCTGCTGCCGGCATGGCGCGGCAAAGTGTGGTGGCTCCAGGGTGGGGGTTTGCTGGCTCTGCTTCACTGGAGGAGTCCCACATTCATCTTTGGGGGCTTGCGGGTCAGTGCTGTGCTCTGCAGCGTTCCCCAGGACCCCGCTGCTCGCCCCCCTGCCATGTGAGCCTTGGAAGCTCAGGGGTGTTACATCCCACCAGCTCTGATGGCAACAGGTGTGAGCACGTGGTGCCCAACCCAGCAATGCACGGTGGGGACCAGAGTCCCCCAGTGCCCAGGTGCTGTCACCTTCCCCACCCATCACCTACATGCCTTACCCCAACCTCCTGGCCATGCATGCAGCATCCCAGATTTATTTCTGCTCTCAAGGCCTCTGACAGAAGCCCATGAGCAGAGCATGGTGTTCCCTGTGCTGCTGTGGTGGCATTGCCATCACAGGGTGGGACAGCAGCGTGCCAGCACTGTCTCACCCCTCTGATGCCCTTCTCGACATGGCTGCTTGGCACAGCCCAGCCAGGCCAGAACATCCCCTTTGGATGCAGCGTGAAGTGAGCAGGGCTGGCTGGGGACAAAACGTGTGTCATAACATGTTGCAAATGTGATAGAAGAGATGCCATTCAGGAGGGGTTTTGCCTCATTCCTGCAATCTTTTGATGTCAGGTGCACAGCTTTGCTCCATCCTCCCTTTCCCAAGGGGCACTTTGCCCTCTCTTCATGGTCCTGCCAGCCCTTCTGGGATGGCTGGTGGGATTTGCCCATGGGGCATGTTCCTGTTGCCAGCCCCGGTTGTGCACCAGGCAGTTGCTCCAGCCCTGTTGGCCAACAGTGACAGATGGTGGAGCTGGTGGTGTCTTCGGGGGGTCTTTTCTCAGGGCCCCCAACACAGAGGGACGTGGCAACCAGGACATCCCTCCTTGCACAGGGTCTGGCTTCAGGGAAGCTCTCAGCGGACTGTGAGGAGCAGGAACATGTCCCACCTGTTGCCAGCCAGTGCTGAGTCCCTGTGTGGTGGTGTTTGAGTGATTTAGGACAGAGGGAGGATAAAAATGGGTACAGGGATGTCTCCGTGCCACCCGGTCCTACAGATTCACCTCTCCCTCGGGGTCTGTGGGTGCCCTGGGTCGGGTGTGAGTATGGGAATGCTCCTCCTGGTCACGCCATGTGTCCCTTGTGCCTCGGTTTTCTCTTCAGCGAGGAGAGGGGAGGCAAAAGAACCCCCTTGCGATGAGACAGAGGACGCCAGCGCCGCGGCTGCGGTCGTGCAAGTCGGCGCAGGCCCCTCCATGGGGACGCCTTTGTTCCCAGCACCTCTTTCATCTTCTTCTTCCCAGCCCGGAGCAGCCAGGGCAGAGCCCTGGCGCTGCCAAACCCGCCGTGCCAGGCTGCGGTGCGGGGTCGGGCCGGTGCCTGTGGCGCCCCGGGTGCCCCCCAACCCCTGGAGGCCATCCCACCGACAGCGCCTCTCGCCCCTGCCAGGTGCGGCGGTGCCTACGTGGGCGAGCGGTGCCAGCTGCCCAACCCCTGCCTCAGCTCCCCCTGCAAGAACGCCGGCACCTGCACGGCGCTGGTGCGCGGCAGCACCGTGGATTACACCTGCGCCTGCCGCCTGGGCTTCACCGACGAGCTGTGCCTGACGCCCCGCGACAACGTGTGCCTCAGCAACCCCTGCCGCAACGGCGGCACCTGCGACCTGCTGACGCTCAGCGAGTACAAGTGCCGCTGCCCGCCCGGCTGGTCAGGTGAGGGGCCGTCACCGCGCGGCGTGGGGACACGGCCGGCGCCAGAGGGACGGCCCGCGAGAGGGGCTGCTCCTGGAGAAGCCTCGTGGGGGGAGAGCTGCCTGTGATTTTGGCTCCCTGCCGTGCTGGGGGAGCGAGTCTGCAACTGAGGTGGCCCCTGAGCTGGGGCTTCGGAGGGTCCTGGATGGTGTTTTATGGGGGCTGAGGTGGGGGGCCTGCACCCCAGCGCAGGTCGCTGTCCCCAAGAGCCTGAGCTGCAGTTTGCATCCTCATCGTCCCTCCCTGCCCTCCCCAGGCAAAACCTGCCAGCAGGCCGACCCTTGTGCCTCCAACCCCTGCGCCAACGGGGGCCAGTGCGTGCCCTTCGAAGCCCACTACGTGTGCCGCTGCACCGCCGGCTTCCACGGGGCCAACTGCAAGCAGGACGTCAACGAGTGCAACATCTCACCGCCCGTCTGCAAGAACGGGGGCAGCTGCACCAACGAGGTGGGCACCTACCAGTGCTCCTGCAAGCCGGCGTACACCGGGCAGAACTGCGAGCACCTCTACGTGCCCTGCAACCCCTCGCCCTGCCAGAACGGCGGGACCTGCCGCCAGATCGGTGACACCACCTACGACTGCACCTGCCTGCCAGGTAGGGGCTGCCTCCGAGGGGGATGGAAAGGGGCTGGGCACCCTCTTGCAGCGACTTTGTCCCCCTTAGGCGAGCAGCGCCTGATTTTCCTGTGAGTTATGACTCTGGGAGGGGCAAAACTGGGGGCTCGTTGTGCCACGCGCCTTTGGGAAGACATTGGGCAGCAATGCCCGAGGAGGAGAGGTCATTTGGGGGCTTTTTATACTTGGTGCTTCACCAAAATAGCTCTTCTAAAACAACTGTTTGAGCAGAGGCCCCTGTGCGGATGCTCATATTCTAGAATAAGAGTGCCTTTTTCCGCTTTAGCTTAATCCACTTCCAGAGTGGAATAATTAGCCCGGAATAGCTATTTTGGAAAGGTTCCGAGTGCAAATGGAGTTGGGGAAGGAAGACCCTCTCCGTGCTCGCTGCTGCTCCCTCTGGCAAGTGCCAGAGCAGCTCTGCAGGATTACAGCCTCTGTCCTGGGAGCTCAGCGCCCTGGGAGGGATGGGGGCAGCCTGGAAGGGAGCTGGGCACCCTTCAGGTCAGAGGGAAGAGCAGCAGCTGTGAAAGGGCCCCTGACCCCAGCAAGCCCTTTCAGTCCTGCCCTCGGACTATGATTCACAGCACAGTCGAGGCAGGGAGCAGAAGGAGATGAGCGGCCCCACGTTCCCCCCCGTCCCTGGGTCAGCTGGAGAAATGAAGCAGTGGAGTTTCAGCCCAGACCAGGTTGTGTTTGCCAGTGCCATTTCTCACCCAAGCCAGCCACACTGGCCACCTGTGGCAGATGTGCAGGGGACACATCCGCCCTCTCCCTGGGAAGGAAGCCATGGGCAGCTGCCCAAGGAGTCTCTTGTGGGATTGCTTTGATCCCCTCGTCACCCACTGGGGCCAGGGCAGGGTGAGGGGTGGGCACCTTCTCTGCTCTGCACCGTGGGTAAGGCTTAGCATTGCCACAGGGAACTCCAGCCTCCCTCCCTGTAGCTGCTGCCCCATGTCCACTGGGGACACAGTACCAGGGTGGGGATGGGGTCTCCCAGACAGCACCGATGTACCCACATCCTGCTGGCAGTGCAGCCCAGTGCTGGGGGGATGATACGTGACCCCTGTGAGCAGTGTGGGGGATCTTGTCTTGATCTCTGACACTGACTCAGAGGTTCCATCCCCTTCCCAGAGCTTTTGGCTGCAGTGACTCAGGAATTAACCATCCAGAATACCCAGGCCCCTGTGGGGTCTCCTGCTCTCCCATGCTGGAGCAAAGCTCCTTGTCCTTAGGGGCAGTGAGGTGTGGAGCTGACCAGGCAAGCAGTGCCAGGAAGGAAGCCTTTCTTTCCAGGATCTGCTCCCAGGGGCAATGCGCTGTTGGAGCAGCACTGCCACAGGGATGGGAAGGTGGGGGTGGCAGGAGGAGTTGTGCCAGCCCTGCCCTGCCATTCTGCTGACGAGTCACTTTCCCTGAGCAGCCCGAGCGTGGGGCACAGTGGGGTGAGGCATAACCCTGGGGGAGCATCCCTGCTCCCGGGAGGATCAGCTCTTCCACGCCTGGCTGCGGCTCCGTGGGCCACTTCCAGGAGATTTGCATCCTGCATGAGCTGGTTCACCTCCCGTGGGGTGGCACAGCCCCTGCTCCAGGGATGATGGGGGGGTCCCTCGGCACCTCCACCATCCCGCATGGATCACTGCAGGAGCTGCACTGGCCATGGGCAGGGACAGGAGGGATGGGGGGGCTGTTCCTCATGATAAGGGGTGTTTGATATGCTGGTATGTGGTGCAGCAGACCTGGAACAATGATCCCTTTTCATTCCCGAAGAGGCCTGGCCATACCGGGTTTCTTCAAGTTAAACTAATCTCGTCTGCTTTATCGTGCCATCGCTGTAGAATGTAACCCTGAGTTTAAAGTAATTGCAGTGCTAATTACTCATTGGGATGGTTCAAAATGAGTTTATCCTGGTGTCTAGGACATTGCCAGTTAGTGCTGCTCAGTCTTAGCCCAGCTGCTTAAAAATGAGGTGTAAAGCAATGTTATCTGCTCTGGGCTCCTACCAGCAATCATAAAAACTATGGCTGCTCCCCAGGTGCTGGGGCTGAGAAGAGGAAAGCAGGGAGAGAACAACAGGAAAGCAGGGAGAGAACAACAGGAAAGCCCCCAGCTCGGCCAGGGTCTGGGATCCCATAGAGGATGAGTTTGGGCACCTGTGTAGGTGACATTTTGAGCTGCCTGCATGAGGACCAGCCTGCTCTGGAGCTGCAGCCGAGCTCCCTGTGCAAGAGGTGGGCTGGGATGGGCCCAGTGCCCTGTGGGGTGTTGGATCACCCTGGCAGGGACTTGGATCCCCCTCCAGGGCAAGCCCTGCTGCTGAGGCTCTTTACAAGTGAAATTATAAGCTGGTGATTCAGCACTGGCTGCCACTGCCTTTGTGGGAGCAGCCCTGGTTCATTCCAGCTATGACGTGGAGTCAGATCCTCTGCTGCTCAGGTCTCCAGACCTGGGGGCTCTGGCAGAACCAACCCCTGTCAGAGGCAGGATAGGGTTGGGGATTGAAACCAGGTGGCTGCTTCAGAGCTGGTTGGGAGCACCTGGCACACACTCAGCACCTAATAATGAACAACCTGCCACTGGTGGGCATGGTGGTGGCACAGCCACTTGGTCAGTTGGCATCTCCTCTGTTCAGGGTTCACGGGTCAGAACTGTGAGGAAAACATCAATGACTGTCCAGGCAACAACTGCAAGAACGGTGGCACCTGTGTGGATGGAGTCAACACCTACAACTGCCAGTGCCCGCCCGAGTGGACAGGTAATGCAGGGAAGTGAGGGTGGCACAGGGCTGGGCTGGGAGGACAGATCCTGCCTTGGGGGGTGCCAGGGGCTGGGTGGGCAGAACTGTCCCGCTTATAGAGCCTGCGGGAGCGGGGCAGTGCCAGCTTCCTGCAGGTGCCCTGTCCCCTGGCAGGTCAGTACTGCACTGAGGACGTGGACGAGTGCCAGCTGATGCCCAACGCCTGCCAGAACGGTGGCACCTGCCACAACAACCATGGCGGCTACAACTGTGTCTGTGTCAATGGCTGGACGGGCGAGGACTGCAGCGAGAACATCGACGACTGCGCCATGGCCGCCTGCTTCCACGGGGCCACCTGCCACGACCGGGTGGCCTCCTTCTACTGCGAGTGCCCCCACGGCCGCACAGGTGATGCCCTGTCCCACCTTGTCCCCTGCCCGCAGTGCAGGGTGGCAGCTCCCCGAGTGTCCCCTGGCTCCTTGCTGAGGTCTCGCTTCACAAGGCCTCGTGTGCCCGTCACCCTTGACGTGCGCCCGCCTTTCGCCGCGCAGGTTTGCTGTGCCACCTGGACGACGCCTGCATCAGCAACCCCTGCAACGAGGGCTCCAACTGCGACACCAACCCCGTCAATGGCAAAGCCATCTGCACGTGTCCCTCGGGGTACATGGGGCCGGCCTGCAACCAGGACGTGGATGAGTGCTCGCTGGGTGAGTGCCGGCGTGGAGCTCCCGTGGAGCGGCTGGGAGGGCGCTGGTGCAGCCAGGAGCATGTCCCGTGAGCTGTGCTTGTGTGTCGCAGGTGCCAACCCATGTGAGCACGCAGGGAAGTGCATCAACACCCAAGGGTCCTTCCAGTGCCAGTGTCTGCAGGGCTACTCGGGCCCTCGCTGCGAGATCGACGTCAATGAGTGCCTCTCCAACCCCTGCCAGAACGATGCCACCTGCCTGGACCAGATCGGGGAGTTCCAATGCATCTGCATGCCCGGTGGGTGGGCAGCTCTGTGGACCCCTGCCGCAGTGCTGGGGGTGGGTGGGCAGTGGGAGGGTTCTGGGTGTCCCTGGGCTTCAGCTCAATGCTGGGTTGGATGAACAGCTCCTGGGGACAGCACCAAAAAGAAAGAGCTTGATAAAGATTGCGTGATCTCCCGCATTGGGGGGGGGACCAGAGGTGACAGTCCAGCACCGTCAGCCCTGCACTGCACTGCTCTTGCCAACCTTGGATCAAGCCAAGGCATGGAGATCTGGGCTGGACAACCATGGAGCAGCTCGTGCTTCAGGTCCTTCCACCTGCAGAATAGCTGCTGAGCTGCCTTTTAAAGCTGGGGGGACCAGATGTGCCCAGGTGTAACCCACCCGTCCTGCGTGTTGTGCCCACCCCGTGCTGTGGTGCTGACAGTGGGTCTCTTGACAGGTTACGAGGGGGTTTACTGTGAGATCAACACGGACGAGTGTGCCAGCAGCCCCTGCCTGCACAACGGCGTCTGTCTCGACAAGATCAACGAGTTCCACTGCGAGTGCCCCACTGGTATGTGCTATAAATCCCGCTGCCATCATGGCAGAAACAAAGCCAGAATACATCCCGGCTTGAGCCAAAAGGAACCAAAAACGGGCCACTTAAATTTCAGAGCCCGATGAAATGGGGAGAGGGTACCGAGAGTACCTCTCGGTGCTCTTGGAGGGAGATTCCTCCACTCCAGTGAGGGGCTGAGCCCCACGCAGGCGATGCTGCTCCAGCTCAGGCCCATGGGAGAGGGGAAGGAGGATTAAACCCCACGGCTTTGCACTTGAAAAGGCCCCTCTTTGGGAAGGAGGGCCGGGGGCCGGGGGGCCGCACCAGTGGCTTTGAATGCGGTGTCAAAGTCACGGGGTGGAGCGGAGAATGGGGAGACGGTTAATCTGTGAAAGGAGGTTTTGAAGTTCAGAGACTTTGCTCCTCTAGAGATGTAAATAAGATGCTCTCAATGGTGGGTCGCAGCCCCGCATTCAGGGCCCCCAGCAGCCGTCCCCATAGAAACCCGGCGCCCCGGCCGGGGTGCGGGGGGAGGCTGCGGGTCCGGCCGTGGGGCAGCGACGTGACTTCTCCCTCCATTCCAGGCTTCAATGGGCACCTGTGCCAGTTCGACATCGACGAGTGCGCCAGCACCCCCTGCAAGAACGGCGCCAAGTGCGTGGACGGCCCCAACACCTACAGCTGCGAGTGCACTGAAGGTGAGGACATCCCATGTGCTCTGGGACTCCGGGCATCCTGCCCCGCCAGGCAGGAACAAGCCACCTTCTTCCTTGTGATGTCCCGTAAAACCACGCCGAGGGGTTATTAAGTGCCTGCCTCTCCAAGCACCTGCTGCGCAGGGTGTCCCCAGAGCTTCCATCAGTGGGGTCGGTCCCTGCTGACGTGACTCCCGTGGGGCAGGGCTGTCCCTGTCCCAGATGTCGGTGGAGC
The DNA here is from genome assembly GCA_013396735.1 of Grallaria varia. Classification (NCBI taxonomy): domain Eukaryota; kingdom Metazoa; phylum Chordata; class Aves; order Passeriformes; family Formicariidae; genus Grallaria; species Grallaria varia. Next base: position 325,554 of record VWZG01012370.1, on the reverse strand, counting down.
GAGTTGGGCATCAGTGGAGCGAGTTGGGCGCCGGTGGCTCTGCCAGCAGCAGAGCCAGGTGTAAGAGCCCGGCCGTGGTGAGGTGTGGCCCCGCAGCAGCCGTCCCGCCGCGCTCCCCACCTCGGTGGCGGGTGGCAGCGAGGGGGAAGGCAGGAAGGGAGGCATAAAGCTGCCTCTATGGGGACGCAAGGTGCAGGACTGTGGGGGCTCGCCGACCGAAACCCAAGGAGCGGTTGCACAAAATGATGACTTGAGCCCTGGTGGCAAACAGTGGCTCTTTTGTGGAGCAGCTCCCGCCAGAAATCTTCCAGCTGAATGGCCTCTAATTAGTGTCTTGCTAATGCCAAGCCCCGATGAAAAGCTGCTATGTGGGCTTGGCGGGGTCTAGTCAAAGCTGTACTTTGTCCTCAGCTCTCCACCCCCAAACCCAGCAGGGAGGGAGCGGGCCAGGAGAATAGGAGCTGCCGGGGGGGTTATTATTGGGGGGTGCTTGCGGCCGGCCCCCTCCCCGTGCGCTCCGGGATGAGCCGCGGGCGAGCGCGGGGCCCCGCTCCTGAGCCGTGGAGACTTAATGCAGGTCATTGTGCACCCTGGGACAAAGCCCCCAAGCCGGGGTCTGACCGGCATGTTGGGGTGCTCCCTGCCTGCATCCCGTTCCTGGGGCTCCTTGGGGCATTGCCTCACCTATGGCCAGGGTGGGAAGGAGCGTCCCTCATTCTCACCTCATGTCCCCCGTGCTCACCCTGTGTCCCTCCTGCTCATGGCAGGTTTCACGGGCGCTCACTGTGAGATCGACATCGATGAATGTGACCCCGACCCGTGTCACTACGGGACCTGCAAGGACAGCATCGCCTCCTTCACCTGCCTCTGCCAGCCTGGCTACACTGGCCACCGCTGCGACATCAACATCAACGAGTGCCAGAGCCAGCCCTGCAAAAATGGGGGGACCTGCCAGGACAGGAACAACGCCTACAACTGCATCTGCCTCAAAGGGACCACGGGTGAGCGGGAGGGAACCCCCAGGGCTCCATGCGGGTCGGCCGTGCCGGCGCAGCATCGCCATCCCATCCCCATCCCGGGGCAAGTTGGCCCTGGGCCACTGACAGCCGCCACCCTGGTGCCAGGGCTGGCCCGGGGCATCCTGGGTGAGGGCAAGTTCTCCCGGTTTGGTGCCTGGCTGTGGCAGGAACCGCACCCCAGCTGGGAGCCGGGGAGCTGTTCCTGGTGGAGGCGCTTTGTTGTGGAGTGGCGGCGGCGGTTGGTGCCAACGGGCTTCATTTTGCTACATCATCAGGACCAGAGACCCCCTAACGACACCCCTCTCCTCCCCAGGACCCAACTGCGAGATTAACCTGGACGAATGTGCCAGCAGCCCCTGCGACTACGGCAAGTGCATCGACAAGATCAATGGCTACGAGTGCACCTGCGAGCCGGGGTACACAGGTGAGAGCAGGGCATTGCAGCCACCGCCACGCCCTGGGGACCTGCAGCTGCTGGTGCCCCACGTAACCAGGGGGAGGGTGCCAGAAGGAGGGGGGATGCTGCCACCCCACTCGCAGAAGGTTTTGCACCATCCAGCGCTCCTGCTTGTTCAGGAGGGTGACCCCGGCTCAGGCTGAAATCAAAGGGGTGTCTGGTGCTGCGAATTCGACTCCCGCTGCGCCCACTCCCATGGGTATCAGGTTGCTGCCTTGTCCGACTGGTTTGTTTGATCGCTGCTGGAAATGGTGGAGGGCTTTGATGGGAGCAGTCCCCGCCGCTCCCCGCTCGCACGGCCCCTTGTCCTCGGGCCCACCAGGAGCCGAAATAAAGCCTGGCTTTGTCAGGCACGGCAGGTAGAGTTACAGCCTGAAACTGCCTCCCTTCGGTATTCCCTCCTGGACCAAAGGAGCCCAGGGCACGGCCTCTTCCCAGTCATGTTTAATTAAGCCAGGCAGGGGGTGCGGGGTGTGAAGCCGCCCTGCCTGCAGGGCAGCCGCTCCTCTGCGGCCGGCACACGCGTGTCCGGAGAGCCGAGATCCCGGCGGAGGCAGCGCGCGCCCCCGGGCCACGCCGTGTGTCCCGTGGAGTAACTTTCCTTCGCTTCCCCTTTCCCAGGGCGCATGTGCGACATCAACATCGACGAGTGTGCCAGCAACCCCTGCCACAACGGGGGCACGTGCAAGGATGGCATCAATGGCTTCACCTGCCTCTGCCCCGAGGGCTTCCACGACCCCAAGTGCCTGTCCGAAGTGAATGAGTGCAACAGTAACCCCTGCATCCATGGGAAGTGCCACGATGGATTGAATGGGTAGGTTGGAAGGCACGGGGGCTGCTGGGGGGCTGTGGGGACCAAAGGGCCACCCAGCAAAGTCGAGGTTAGAGGAGAGCAAGCATCTGTCCCCCAAGTCCATGCTCGGTGCCCATGCCATGGGATGTTGCCCTGCAGGGGCACAACTAAGGGCCAGGATTTGCTGGGTAAATGAAGGCTGGTGTAGCCTGGAGTGGGCCAGGTCTTTATGCCTCCATTTTCCCCCAAAGCTACAAGTGTGACTGTGACCCAGGCTGGAGTGGGACCAACTGCGACATTAACAACAATGAGTGTGAATCCAATCCCTGCATGAACGGTGGCACCTGCAAGGACATGACCAGTGGCTACATCTGCACCTGCAGGGAGGGCTTCAGCGGTAAGGGGGGGTTAGATTGGATATTTGGGAAAAGTTCTGCTTTGGAAATGGTGATCAAGCACTGGAACAGGCTGCCCAGGGAAGTTGTGAAGTCACCATGCCTGGAAGTGTTCAAAAGACATGTAAATGTGGCACTGGGGGACATGGTTTAGTGGTGAACGTGGTGGTGCTGGTTGGTCTCAATGGCCTTTGAGAGCTTTTCCAGCCTTAACAATTCTGTGATTCCATGATTCTGAGGGTGCAGCCAGGGATGCTGCCCCATTCCCCCCGCACTGGGGCTTGGGTGGGAGCTGTGGGTGGGCATTCCAAGGCTGCTGGGTGGCTGGAGGCTTCACTGGGGGGGCAGTGGGAGCTGTCTGGGAGCTGTGGCAGTGCAGCCAGCCTGGGGACCTTCAGCAGAGTTTGGCTGCTTCTGGCTGGAGCTGAGCACAGGAGGCTTTTCCAGGGCAATGGGTGGGCTGCTGCCACTGTCACCATGTCCCCAGTGTACCCTCAGCCCCCTCCCACCAGCACATGCTCCTCCATCACAGCTGCCTTTTTCCTCACACAGGCCCCAACTGCCAGACCAATATCAACGAATGTGCCTCCAACCCGTGCCTGAACCAGGGCACGTGCATCGATGACGTCGCTGGCTACACCTGCAACTGCCTCCTGCCCTACACAGGTGAGGAGCACCCCGTGCCCCACCACTGCTCTGGGGGGCTTCTGCTTCACCTGTAACACCACGCTGGTCCCTCTGAACACGCAGCGAGCCAGCGCCAAGCGCAGAGGCTTCCCTGGTGCTGCCCTGTCCCACAGCCATGGCTCCACCTCCCCACTCCATGGTGCAGCTGGAGGAAACCTGCAGGAGCCTTGGGAAGCTGCCAGAACACGGCTTCCTCCCTCCTCCTCCTCATCCTCCTCCTCCTCCTGGAGGGCACCGGGGTGGTGTCTTAGGGGCAGCAGCACCCGGTGGCCACCCCACCGGCCAGGGGGGTCAGCAATGCCGGTGGGCCCTGCTCTCCAGCCACCATGGTGGTGCTGGACGAAGCGAGCCGAGGCCGAGGGGCTGGGGGATTCTGCTGAGCAGGTTCCTGTTTGCCAACCCCCCCCTTCCGCTGGCGCAGCCGGTGCACAATGGCAGGAAACCGTGAGCTGCTTCCTGCCCTCGGCAGCGGCCACAGAAACCCCTGGGGGGGGACGGGGAGCGGGCAGGCGGGGACGGGGAAGGCTCTGGAAAATAGCAAAGGCCAGCTCAGGAGATACTGGCTGACAGGGAAGATAAGGGTTTGGAGGGAACGTGTCCCCTGGCTGGACATAAACAGGAAAAGCAGTGGAGAGGGACAGGGAGGAGAGGGAGGGCAAGGGGGAAAAGACACCCCGAGCAGCACTTCCCTGCCAGAGGAAGCGTGCAGTGCTTTAGTGCAGCCCAGATTGCCGTGGTTTAAAGGGTTCATGGGGTTCGTGGGGTCACGGGGGACCAGGGATGGAGGAGACAGCTCCAGCTGGGCTGCCCTGGGGTGGTGGGGAAGCCCAGAGCCTCCTCCAGGGCTGGCAGCAGCACAGGGCAGGGGACAGGAGTAGTGGGAACTTGGGCCACCCATTGTTTCAGAGGGGGTGTCAGCGAGTGCTTGTCCCTGTGCAGGAGCCACCTGTGAGGACGTGCTGGCCCCCTGTGCTGGCAGCCCCTGCAAGAATGGTGGCGAGTGCCAGGAGTCAGAAGACTACAAGAGCTTCTCCTGCAGCTGCCCTCCTGGCTGGCAAGGTATGGGCATGGCCCGTTTGGGGTTTCAGCACACCCTGCTCCCTCAGGGAGCGAAAGGTGGAGGAGAGGGAGTGTGGCCAGGGAGCAGCGGGCAGGGGTTGCCTGCAGGAGCAGCCCTGCACCACGCCAGGCCTCAGGGAGGGTCCTGACCTGCCCCATGGCTCAGCCAGGCAGCCACTGCCTGCACCCCTTGGCGAGGACGGTTTGCTGTGAGTGCTCCTGCCCTGGGCTGAGTGTTGCTCAAGGCATCATTGTCATCCCCGGGGCTCTCACCAGCACCTCCAGCCCACATGGCCCTTGTCCTGCTCTGTCCCCAGGTCAGACCTGTGAGATTGACATCAATGAGTGTGTGAAGAGCCCCTGCCGGAACGGGGCCACGTGCCAGAACACCAACGGGAGCTACCGCTGTGCCTGCAGGACCGGCTTCTCCGGCCGCAACTGCGACACCGACATCGACGACTGCAAGCCCAGTAAGAGTCAGAGCTGCCCCACAGGCCACGAGCCATCAGCTTCATCGCCCTTCCTGGGGGCAGGGTTTTCCTCCCTGTGCCTGGGCCAGCCCCAGCTGCCACTGTGGCCTGGGCTGTGCTCTGGGCCACCTCAAGCACATCCCGCTTGAGCTGTGTCAGTCTAAGGCCAGATGGGAGCAGCAGGAAGGACACTGGGGGATAACGTGCCCCATATGCCCTCCTTGTGCCCAGTTTTCTGGTAGGGCTGGTGTAGCTTCATCCCAGTCCATGGGCTCGGTCCTGTCCCTCCAGCAGGGAACACGTGTGGGGCAGTGCTGTGGGGCAGTTCCTGGGCTGGACTATGGCTGTACCCATCTCATCTTCATATGCACATCCCTCCTCTCCAGACCCATGCCACAATGGTGGCTCCTGCTCCGATGGCATTGGCACATTCTTCTGCGAGTGCCTGGCTGGTTTCCGTGGGCCCAAGTGCGAGGAGGACATCAATGAGTGTGACAGCAACCCCTGCAAGAACGGGGCCAACTGCACTGACTGTGTCAACAGCTACACCTGCACCTGTCCCTCCGGCTTCAGTGGCATCCACTGCGAGAACAACACACCCGACTGCACAGAGAGGTACAGCCCTGCCTGCCTGGGGCAAGGGGCCGAGGTCCCCGAGCTGCCCCATAGCCCTGGGTTGGTCAGTGGGGGCTTTGGTGTGGAGAGCAACCAGTGGTGACTCACTGGGATGTGATGTCTGTTCCCAGCTCCTGCTTCAACGGTGGGACCTGCGTGGATGGCATCAACACCTTCACCTGTGTCTGTCTGCCCGGCTTCACGGGCAGCTACTGTGAGCACAACATCAATGAGTGTGACTCCAAGCCGTGCCTGAACGGGGGCACGTGCCAGGACAGCTACGGGACGTACAAGTGCACCTGTCCCCAGGGATACACCGGGCTCAACTGCCAGGTAAAGGAACCTTGGGCAGTGCCCATCCATGCCCGCTGCTGTGGGGACTTGGGGGTCACTGCAGTCGCTGCTCCTGCTGGGTCCTGACCCCCATCTCCTGCTCTGCTCCCCCAGAACCTGGTGCGCTGGTGCGACTCCTCCCCCTGCAAAAACGGAGGCAAGTGCTGGCAGACCAACAACCTGTACCGCTGCGAGTGCAACAGCGGCTGGACGGGGCTCTACTGCGACGTCCCCAGCGTCTCCTGCGAGGTGGCTGCCAAGCAGCAAGGTCGGTGCCTCTGTGGACTCACAGGGCCAGGCTGGGGTCTCCAGGTGTCCCCCATGCTGGGCACTGAGCAAGAGTGTGCTCAGTTCTCGTGGTGGGGATCTTTGGCACAACCAGGGTGGCTGCAATGTGCACCCCCGAGGCTGCAGTCCTGACTGTGATTCCTGCTGGGATGCGTGGTGGCCAGGAAGTGGTGCGTGGGTGTCACCAAGGTCCCTGCATCTCACTCTGCTCTCCTTGGCAGGTATCGACGTAGCACATCTCTGCAGGAATTCGGGGCTCTGTGTCGACACTGGCAACACTCACTTCTGCCGCTGCCAAGCCGGCTACACCGGCAGCTACTGCGAGGAGCAGGTGGACGAGTGCTCCCCCAACCCCTGCCAGAACGGAGCCACCTGCACAGACTATCTGGGAGGCTACTCCTGCGAGGTGGGTGCCCTGGGGGGCAGCGATGCCCAGGGAAAAAGCTCCAGTTACTGCCTTTCTGCTGCCCGAGGAGCTGCCCTGGCTTCAGGCTGGGCAGTGCCCCCTTACCAAGTTGGAGGCCATGTGGGAATCAAGGGAACCTCTCTGATAGTTCCCCTCTTCCCTCCTTGCAGTGCGTGGCTGGTTATCATGGAGTTAACTGCTCAGAGGAGATCAATGAGTGCTTGTCCCACCCATGCCAGAATGGAGGAACTTGCATCGATCTCATCAATACCTACAAATGCTCCTGCCCCAGAGGAACCCAAGGTAAATTAATTCCCCAGGCTGGGGCATTAGTGAGCAGATATCCTTGGATTCTGCTCATTAGCTGCTGGGGTTGGCAGCAGCAGGCGCAGCGGTGGAGGTTGGGGTTTGCGGGCGGGCTTAGCCACCAAGGCCACGCTGCCTTGGCCTTGGCCGCGCGGTGCCGCGTCCGTCCTGCCCGAGCTGGGGCTCAGGCTGCCACCACCGTGGGCAGGCTCAGCCCCTCCGCAGGGAAGGCTCACACACGGGACCACCGGGCGCCCTGATACTGTTTGATGAGCTGTGTGGGTTGTTCCCCCGTCTCTCTAGGGGTGCACTGTGAGATCAATGTGGATGACTGCAGCCCTTTCTTTGATCCTGTCACCCTGGGGCCCAAGTGCTTTAACAATGGCAAGTGCAAGGATCGGGTAGGGGGCTACAGCTGCATCTGCCCCCCTGGCTTTGTAGGGGAGCGCTGCGAGGGAGACGTCAACGAGTGCCTGTCCAACCCCTGCGACGCCCGCGGCACCCAGAACTGCGTGCAGCGGGTCAACGACTACAAATGCGAGTGCCGACCTGGCTATGCGGGTGAGCACCGTGTCCCCCCGCTCCCAGCACCCGGCCCTGCAGCCCCCAGCCCCTCCCAGGCATCCCCACGCCTTCCTCTGCTCCTCACACCCTCCTCTCCCTCGCAGGCCGGCGCTGTGACACTGTGGTGGACGGGTGTAAAGGCAAACCCTGCAGGAACGGTGGCACCTGTGCTGTTGCCAGCAACACTGGCCGTGGCTTCATCTGCAAATGCCCCCCGGTAGGTGCCTGCTCCTCTCCAGCTCCTCTGAGCGTGGAATCTTGTCCACGCCCTGCAAGCCAGCCCTGTGCTCAAGGAGTGGTCAGGGGGCCAGTTCAGTCCCTGAGGCTTCCCCAGCTGGGATAGCCAGGGATAAGTGCAGAGGGGAGGATGCTTTTCTGAAGGTGCTCTCTGGCAGGAGGTGTCTCTGTATTTGCACACCCTGTGTGCTTGCAAGGACACTGGGATAGGGTCAGGGAGAAGGTGGCTCAGGCCTGCAGGTGCCACACACAGTTCTGTAGGACAGCTCTTGCCTGGTTGGCGTGATTTGCACCATGTAAAGGTGGAGCAGGCAGCTACGGAGAAGAGATTCCATTATTTTGAGGACATGCTCTACCAGGGTTTACATTCCAGATTATTCTTACTCATCACTAGTTTGAGAGGATGCACCAGAGCCATGCCCCAATTCCCTGGGTTTGTGCTGAATTTCCCAGGACACACATGTGTTAGGCTGCTCGTAGGACAGCATCAGTGATTCTGACTCCCTCTTTGTTGTCATCTCCCCAGGGATTCGTGGGTGCCACCTGCGAGAACGACTCCCGCACCTGTGGGAACCTGCACTGCCTGAACGGTGGCACCTGCATCTCCATCCACAAGAGCTCCAAGTGCATGTGTGCTCCAGCCTTCACGGGCCCCGAGTGCCAGTACCCGGCCAGCAGCCCCTGCACCTCCAACCCCTGCTACAACGGGGGCACCTGCGAGTTCTTCAGCGATGCCTCCCCCTACTACCGCTGCAACTGCCCCGCCAACTTCAACGGCCTCAACTGCCACATCCTCGACTTCGATTTCCAGGGTGGGATCGGGCAGGATATCATCCCGCCCAAAATCGAGGAGAAGTGCGAGATCGCGGTGTGCGCGGGCTACGCCGGCAACAAGATCTGCGATGGCAAATGCAACAACCACGCCTGCGGCTGGGACGGGGGCGACTGCTCCCTCAACTTCAACGATCCCTGGAAGAACTGCTCCCAGTCTCTGCAGTGCTGGAAGTATTTCAATGATGGCAAGTGTGATTCCCAGTGCAATAACGCTGGCTGCCTCTACGATGGATTTGACTGCCAGAAATATGAGGGGCAGTGCAAGTAAGTGACTTGCTCACTGACCATCTCGTTTTGTAGACCTCTGTGCTGATCATCTGAGGGTATTTTCTGGTTGCATCTGCTAGGGCTCCTGGATGCAGACCTGTCTTCACTCTCTACATTCTGTTCTGCTGCCTGTGAGGTAGTAACCACAATTCCCTGTGGTCTCACTGGATTTATATCCCCTTGGAAGCTCTCTGGGTTTGGCTCATTCCAGATGGCTTCCCTGTCCTTGCCTGCATCACTCCGTAGAAGTGAATTTTCCAACTCACAGCAGTAACAGAGTGAGTCTCAGGGCAGGGAGACCCCAGATCGAAGAGCAGCCAGGAAACATGATGATGTTAACATCCAAGCATTTCCCAAACATTGTCCTTGGCAACAGAATGAACTTAATCCCAGATTCCTGGACTAGCTATGGCCTCAGTAACTATTCTGTGTCCCCATGTCTTCTCTCAGTCACAATAATTTCTCCTTTTTTCTGGCATCTAAATTGTAATTTGTAATTTAACAGCTTCCATCTTTCACCAGAATGCTTTGCATGAAACAACTGCTTTCTATGTAAACTGGTTTAGTGTCTATCAGGGTGAAGAATGTTTAAACCAAAGAGAGGTCCATGTGGACCACCACTGCTTTTCTCAGCAGATGGGTGATACGAGCAATGCTTGGTCTAATTCATTCTCTTGCCTTTCTTCTTCTTCCTCCCAGCCCTCTGTATGACCAGTACTGCAAAGATCACTTCTCAGATGGCCACTGCGACCAGGGCTGCAACAACTTTGAGTGCGAGTGGGATGGTCTGGACTGTGCAAACAACATGCCAGAGAAGCTGGCGGATGGCACGTTGGTGGTGGTGGTTCTCATCACCCCAGAGAACCTGAAGAACAACTCCTTCAACTTCCTGCGGGAGCTGAGCCGAGTGCTGCACACCAACGTGGTCTTCAAGAAGAACCCCAAGGGAGAGTATATGATCTTCCCGTACTATGGCAATGAGGAGGAGCTGAAAAAACATTACATCAAGAGGTCCACAGAGGACTGGTCAGATATGTCCAGTGCTGTCATCAACAAAGTGAAGAGCAGCCTCTACTCCAGGGCTGGCAGGAGGCAGAAGAGGGAGCTCGATCAGATGGACATCAGAGGGTAAGGGGGACTGGTGGGATCCCTGTGCACCGAGCAGCACCTTTTTTCTGTGTTGATAATAGTAACCCGCTACAAAGAGAAGGATGTAGGCCAGATAATTGTATTTGGAAGTTGCTTTCTGTGTGAACAGAAACCGGATTTTGCTCTCGTGTGGGAAAATCGAGGGATCATTCAGGAGTCCCTGATACAATGCTGCGCCGACTCTCACGATTGAAGGAGTCCTGGGCATTGTTGGGAGCTGGGGCTGGGCTGGGTGGGACGTGGAAGCAGAAGTTGGCCTGACCGACTGTCTGACTTCAGGAAGTCATTAAGTTAAGCCTCAGTTTCTCCCTGGGAAATGCTTTCTAGGGCTTTGTTTTAGAACTCAATTACTGCAAACTGTGTTTGGAGATCTTTGGTGTAAACATATAGATCTAACCTGCTCCCTCTCCGTGGGCTTAATCAAAAACCACTGAAAGCAAAGGAGTGAGAGCAGCGAAACTGATGTGAGACGATCTGAAAGCTCCCAAACAGCATTATTTAAGATACTGTAGTGGCTGGGTAATTTTGTAAAGTGGAAACTCCCTTCCATTCCTGTGGATAAAGAGCTGGATTTCACAGTATTCACTGAGGCAAATCCAATAGCCCAGGAGTGTGAGCTGCAGTGTTTGGGCCACAGGGAAGCAAGGAGATGGGTTCCCACCTTCTAATTCCCACTGATGGGGGGTTAAAGAGGGAAGAAAGATGGGGCTCTTGTGTCTTCTCAGTGTGGTCATCGCTCCTTGTTCCTTATTGACTCTTTTCTCACACAGATCCATCGTCTACTTGGAAATTGATAACCGCCAGTGCATCCAGTCATCTTCCCAGTGCTTCCAGAGTGCAACTGATGTGGCAGCATTCCTGGGTGCCTTGGCCTCCCTTGGCAACCTCAACATACCCTACAAAATAGAAGCTGTTAAAAGTAAGTGCAGCTTGTCTGCTGGGGAGGAGAAACAACCAAAACTTGCCAGCCTTGCCCGAGTTTAGTTATTGGCTGCATTTGCACAGAGTCTGCTTTAAATAACCTCCCATCTTTTTTTCTGTAAAAAAAACCCAAACCAGTTTATTTTTTTTTCTTATTCCAGGTTTTATTCCAAAATCATTATCACTCTAAAAGTTATTAAAAAAAAATAAAAAGAAAAGAAAAAGAAAACCCAAGCAGCTCCAATCAATCAGTGACATGCAAGGAGTTGAAGTTTGTATCTTGAAAATCCCCCCTAAATCCTTTTGTCTTAACAGCTCAATGCCAGCGCAATGATTTGAAGTTTGCTAATCCTTTTCCTTAAAGGAGAAAAAAGTGAAGCTGTCTCCTGGTGCAGGCTGGCTTGTGCAGCCGAGAATTTGCCGATAGTTTGCAATTCTGATTAATAGCGTATAAAATGACCTTATTTTGGGGAGGGGGGGTGGTGGCTGATTTAGATCAGACTTAGGTACCTCTATTAACTAATTTTCCTTCATTTCCACTCTGTCCCTGGTTTGCTATGCAGCTTAATGTCTCAGCATCTCTTTGTGCCCCACTGTTTTGCAGGCGAAACCGCTGAGCCCGCGACGAACTCCCAGCTGTATCCTATGTACGTGGTGGTGGCTGCACTGGTCTTGCTTGCTTTCATTGGACTGGGAGTACTGGTGTCTCGTAAGCGGCGCAGGGAGCATGGGCAGCTTTGGTTCCCAGAAGGCTTCAAAGTGACAGAGTCGAGCAAGAAGAAGCGACGAGAACCACTCGGGGAGGATTCTGTTGGGCTGAAGTGAGTAATTCGCTTGCTGACGCGTTAAACACGGCACAGTGATGCTGCCCAGGGTTCTTCTGAAGGAGCCCATAGGAGTTTTTTGTTCTCTGGTTCGCAATGTTGGTGTAGCAGGGTGGGGAAAAATCAGGGTTCTTAAAGTTCTGCGTGGGGAAAACAGCATTCCATCTGGAGGAGGGTTTTAAATGCTTCTCTGATCTGTTTGCACTTGGTAAAAAATGAAAGGCAATCTGGGGGGAACCTCCTGGAAATTGCCTGGTTGATTCTTCTTTCAGTTTGTGCATGTGCATGGACATGGTCCATCACGGATAGTTCCTGCAGAGAAGATGACTTGTTATATGGTTCTGTTTTTAAAGACCCCTCAAAAATGCTTCAGACGGCACGCTGATGGATGACAACCAAAACGAGTGGGGCGATGAGGAGACCTTGGACACCAAGAAGTTCCGGGTAAGCCCTGTGCTGGGGGCAGTCACTGGCTGGGTGTGTCACGGAAGGAGCAGAGCGCTGCGGGAAGCAGGGCAGCAGAGGGACCCTCGGGGGCCCCTCTGGGCTGTCTGTGGCCGCTCCCGGCTCCCCTGCCTGTGACAAACACACCCTGGAGACTCGCAGAGCTTCCCAGGCTGGAGCTCAGCCTGGCTGTGCTTTGCTGGGTGCTGAGTCCCCGCTGACGTTCCTCAGTTCGAGGAGCAGGCGATGCTGCCGGACACGGATGACCAGACGGACCACAGGCAGTGGACCCAGCAGCACCTGGACGCCGCTGACCTGCGCATCTCCTCCATGGCCCCCACTCCTCCACAGGGCGAAATCGATGCCGACTGCATGGATGTCAACGTCAGAGGGCCGGGTAAGGTGGATCCCTGTCGCTTCTGCACTGGTTCTCAGCTCCTCTCAAACCTCCCCTCACCCCTTGCAGAGGGGCAGCCCCAAACAGCCCTACCTGTTTCTTGCCACCGTGGAGTCACTGCTACACGTTCTGTGTCACACAGTTGCAGTTGCATGTGATTTAGAGGTAGACTTTGTCACATTTTGCTTTCCGTGAGAGCTCTTTTGTTTAATCACTGAGATGGAAATCGGAGAATACAGGGGAAGCACCTATTAAATCACCCAGGTTATATCTCTGCCACTTGTAGGTTCCTTGCCTCCCACCAAACATTTCACAGTCTTCTTTTCAGGTTTTTAGGTGTATCAATAATTAATAGGCTTTTAAATTCTTTTAGATTTAAACAAGGAGTTGGTCTTCCCCACATCTGTGAAATTGTCCTCTGAAATAATGAAGGTATTTACCATACTCAATTTGCTTTGAGCAGCCTTCCTTATAAACTGCACCTTTCATGGTACCATGTGCAAGCAGATGAAATAGGAAAAGCAGTGAGTGATGAGATACCACTAAGGAATTTCAGATCCATATCAGAGGAAGGATATTCGTGTTTGATGTTTAGAACCAGTCAGGAACACAGTCTTGCTGCACCCACGAGACTAAGCATCTATCACAGCCGGAGCATCTCGCTGAGCCGCCTGCACTACAGACGGGTAAAAAGCCTTTTTTCACGGGGCTCCCCTGTGCTTTCAGACGGCTTCACCCCCCTCATGATCGCCTCGTGCAGTGGAGGAGGGCTGGAGACTGGCAACAGCGAGGAGGAGGACGACGCTCCCGCTGTCATCTCGGATTTCATTTACCAAGGCGCCAGCCTGCACAACCAGACTGACCGCACGGGCGAGACGGCGCTGCACCTGGCCGCCAGGTATTCCCGCTCCGACGCCGCCAAGCGCCTCCTGGAAGCCAGCGCCGATGCCAACATCCAGGACAACATGGGCCGGACGCCCCTCCACGCCGCCGTCTCTGCCGACGCCCAAGGAGTCTTCCAGGTAATGGATCCTTTGGCCACCGCTCCCGGGGGTTTCGTGGGGTGCTGCGTGGTGAGACGGTCACTGGGCTGAGCTTACCACGGCATCTCCAGCCCACCTGGGCAAGGGTGGGGTGAAACTCTTGAAAAGTCCCTGTTGTCTTGGGGCGCAGCAAAGCAGCAACCCCACCCCAGCGGCATCTCTGCACTGGGAGTGGGGACTGGAGGTCCCAGCCTCTGGAAAGGGCATTGAGATTGGGATACTTGGAGTGCCTCCTGGTATCCCTGTCTATCAGGATACCTGCCTGTCCCTCCTAACGTTTGTGTTTCTTGCCCTTTGTCCCTTGTTGTGGCAGATCCTGATTAGGAACAGGGCAACAGACCTTGATGCCCGGATGCACGACGGGACCACTCCTCTGATCCTGGCTGCTCGCTTGGCTGTGGAGGGAATGCTGGACGACCTCATCAACTGCCACGCAGACGTCAACGCCGTGGATGACCTAGGTACCGGGGCAGCTGAAACAGGCCTCCCTCAGACGTGGAAGGAAAGGTCTTACCACTCACTAACGTGTGTTGTATTTCATGGCCTCCCTCTCCAGGCAAGTCAGCCCTGCACTGGGCAGCTGCTGTGAATAACGTGGAAGCCGCAGTGGTCCTTCTGAAGAACGGTGCCAATAAGGACATGCAGAACAATAAGGTAACGTCTCTGAGGCTGACATATGCAAGGAAAGAACCATCTGTGGAGTCTGTTAAAGAGTCATTTTTTGCCAGACAAATGTCTGGCACTGAGACTCTGATTTGATTGTTCCGCTGTGAATGAAGTTGTTGGATTTAGCTCAAAGGAGCACTGTGGGATTTGGTGGTATGGGTGATGTTAAAGGGCTGTGCAGTGCTTGGTGGGCACTTTGGTACAGTGGTTTTGTGGCCACCTCCAGCACGTTCGGGATCGCTCGTAGGTTTGATATCAGTATAAGGACAGGCTGAGGAGGGTAGGAAAAAGCAGCAGCAAAATCTCACCAGAGAAACAATTACTGTCTCTGTCACTCAGAGAGGTGGTGTTGGGTGTGGAGCTCAGGGCAGTGTTAGCCAGGAGAATCTGTGAACTCAACCCTAACCACCTTTCTGCTGGGTTTCCAGGAGGAGACCCCACTGTTCCTGGCAGCCAGAGAAGGGAGCTACGAAACCGCCAAGGTCCTGCTGGACCACTTTGCCAACCGCGACATCACGGACCACATGGACCGCCTCCCGCGGGACATCGCCCAGGAGCGCATGCACCACGACATCGTGAGGCTGCTGGACGAGTACAACCTGGTGCGGAGCCCTCCGCTGCACAACGGCCCCCTGGGAGCGCCCACCCTGTCCCCCCCGCTCTGCTCCCCCAACAGCTACATCGGCAACCTCAAACCCGCCGTCCAGGGCAAGAAGGCCAGGAAGCCGAGCACCAAGGGCCTGAGCTGCAATGGCAAGGATGCCAAAGACCTCAAAGCCCGGAGGAAAAAGTCCCAAGATGGAAAAGGATGTCTGCTTGACAACTCCAGTGTGTTGTCGCCGGTGGACTCCCTGGAGTCGCCCCATGGGTACCTCTCAGATGTGGCCTCCCCTCCGCTGATGACCTCCCCGTTTCAGCAGTCCCCTTCCATGCCTTTGAATCATCTGCCGGGCATGCCCGATGCCCACATGAGCATCAACCACCTCAACATGGCAGGGAAGCAGGACATGGCCATGGGGAACTCCAGCAGGATGGCCTTCGATTCGGTGCCACCGCGCCTCTCCCACCTGCCGGTCTCCAGTCCCAGCACGGTGATGAGCAATGCCCCGATGAGCTTCTCCGTTGGCGGGGCGGCTGGGCTGAACGGGCAGTGTGACTGGCTCACCAGGCTGCAGAACGGGATGGTCCAGAGCCAGTACAACCCCCTGAGAGGCAACATCCAGCCCGGGGCGCACCAGCAGCCCCAGAACCTCCAGCACGGCATGATGACCACCCTGCACAATGGCCTGCCCACCACCAGCTTGTCGCAGATGATGAGCTACCAGCCCATGCCCAGCACCCGGCTGGCTTCCCAGCCCCACCTGATGCAGAGCCAGCAGCTCCAGCAGATGCAGCAGCAGCAGCTGCAGCAGCAGAACCTGCAGGCGCCGCAGCAGCCGCCGCAGCAACCCCAGCAGCCGCCGCCGCAGCAGCACCACAACCCCGGCTCCAACGGGAGCGGCCACATGGGCCAGAATTTCCTTGGTACGGAGCTGAGCCAGCCCGACATGCAGCCGGTGAGCAGCAGCACCATGGCAGTGCACACCATCCTGCCCCAGGATTCCCAGATGCTGCCCACGTCCCTGCCGTCCTCCCTCGCCCAGCCCATGACCACCACGCAGTTCCTAACTCCACCTTCCCAGCACAGTTATTCCTCCCCCTTGGACAACACCCCCAGCCACCAGCTCCAGGTGCCCGACCACCCTTTCCTAACGCCATCTCCGGAGTCGCCCGACCAGTGGTCCAGCTCGTCTCCTCATTCCAACGTGTCCGACTGGTCCGAGGGCATCTCCAGCCCTCCCACGAGTATGCAGTCACAGATGGGACACATCCCCGAAGCCTTCAAGTAAAGGACAGTGTTTCAGAGACGCTGGTGCTCAGCGAGAGCCAGAAGCTCGAGGGAGATGTTTTTTAAAAGGACCTTGGATGCTTTTATTAAAGGATCCTTTTTAAATATGTTTTTATAAAAAAAAAAAAAGGAAAAAAAAAAAAAAAGACAATTCCTTTTTTTTTTTTTTTTTAGTATTTATTTATGTGCTTTTTATTTCACATGAAAACACTGCCTTTTTTATTTATATGTTCTATTGTTAAGAACTCAATGTGGGACACCAGTTGTGTTTCAAGAAATTGACAAATTAGGTTTTAATAGGACATTCTCTTTTGTTTGGGGGGGTTCATTGTGTTCGATTTGAGAAGAAATGTTTATGTAAAGCTATAAGCAG
>VWZG01012370.1:258993-302575 GCA_013396735.1 Grallaria varia | reverse complement strand
GGGCCGCCAGAGCCCGCCGGGGCTTCCAGGTACCGCGGGGGTGGAGGGTAAGGGGCGCGCCGCCGGGTTCCCGGGTGGGCTGCGTGAGGAGCGCCGGCCCCCCGGTTCCCCCCCGGTGCCCGGCCCGCCGTGCCTCAGGGCGGGCCTCGGCGGCCCCCCGGCCGGGGGCGGGTGGTGGTGCCGCAGTGGCGGCCGAGGGGTGTTCCCGCAGGGTTTGGGGTGTTGCGGAGGGGCCCGGTGGGACGGGGGGTGTTCAGGGGGTGCGGGGGGAGAAAGCGCCGAGCGGTGTCGGCTGTTTTGGCCTCCCCGTGAGGGCACATGGCGCCGGTGCCGGCTCGGGGCTGTTTTTCCGAGCTGTCAGGTGCCACAGGTCCGCGCTCCGGTGCTGACTCAGGAGTCAGAAAGCGCCGGGACCTGCTGGGGTAGAGAACTGGAGGTCAGGCTCCTTTCGAAACAAACGGGAATGGATTGTGCTGCTTCTGCGCCTTGGATTCCCAAACGCCTCTTTTCGTGAAATCAAGGCTGGTTTGGGTTGGAAGGGACCTTAAAGCCCGTCCAGTGCCACCCTTGCCATGGGCAGGGACACCTTCCACCATTCCAGGCTGCTCCAAGACCCGTCCGACCTGGCCTTGGACACTGCCAGGGATGGGGCAGCCGCAGCTTCTCTGCCCAGCCTGTGCCGGGGCCTGCCCACCCTCCCAGGGAAGGATTCCTTCCCAGTGTCCCATCTAATCCTGCCCTCTGCCAGTTAAAGTNCCCCGCCGCTGAGGGGCTGCCAGGGACCGCCGGGGCCGCCAGAGACCGCCGGGGCTTCCAGGTACCGCAGGGGTGGAGGGTAAAGGGCGCGCCGCCGGGTTCCCGGGTGGGCTGCGTGAGGAGCGCCNTTCCCCCTTGTCCTGTCCCTACATTTTCTCTCAATAGCCTTTATCACCATTTAGGAGAAGGCCAGTAGGAAGCTGTCAGGAGTATTAAAGATCAGTCTGAGTGTCACCCACATGTGTGCAGATGTCCAGCTGTTTACATGAAAAAGAAATTCTGAAAAACCAGTGTCCCAGATGTTGCAAATCTCGTTTTCCAGCTATTCTTGTCTTTGAGGTTGCAGTGGGGTTTTTTTAGTCACTGTGTTCTCATTAGGAATCTCTGTATATGAACGTTATTTATTGTTTGGCCCATCATATGTGAGAACTAGAATTAATATTAGTCCTTTGTACCCTGCTTTGTGGACATAGTTGCTCTGCCTAAGAGTAATTTATTTAGCTTATGTCCCTTGCAGAGAGGATTAAATTAATTCCCCCCAAATAAATTACTTCTTTACATATGAAGCTATTGAGCTTGTCAGGTGAATTTTTTTGTGGCCTTGCCTAGAGGGTGGTTTTAATGTTTTTTTCCCTTCAGTAATTTTTTTTGGGTACACCTGGAAACACCTTCTGTAACTATTATTACTGGTGACTAATGTTTAGCAGTCTGCTCTGCTTTATTGATTAATAAACCAGCTGAAAGTTAAGAATTTCCAAACTAGATAAAGCAGAGATGCATTGCTCTTAACCTACATAGTTATTTCTCATTTATAAGTTCCTTAAAATCAGCATTTCTGTTAATCCTGGATGAGGGGCAGGGAGGGTCAGTAGCACTGAGTTGATATCTTTTGTTTAAATTACCTGACATGGGCACGTTCATTTTATTTGGACTCAATTCCTCAGATCTTGGGTGCTTTTACTACTGTGTGCACTCTGTTAATATTAACTTCACTTTTGAGGAAGCTGATCCCTCACATTGAACCTCTGTCATGCACAACCAGAGATCCTGTTAGAGGAATGGCAACTTGTGCTTTAAAGTGGAACTGTACACTTGTTTTAATTAGCTGATTACTGATACTGGCTGTTACAAAAATGTGGTAAAGTATTAGGGTTTTTTTGTATAAGACACCGCAAGGAGTGAAGTCCACATTAGAAGTTTGGAAGTGTGTATTTAAGTTGGCTTTTCTGCTCAGCTCTATTTCAGAAACAACTTTAATAGGAAAAATAGAACTGTTTGGTAGATACCAATATTTTGTTCAGTGAAATCAGTGCTTGCCGGGAGGTCACTGCCTTGGTAGATTTTTTAATTAGCTTTTTTCCCTCTCCAGTTCAAAGTATGTTGCATCAACCCACAAGTTTATTTGGAGGGGAGAGAGGAGTTTTTGCAGTTTGGTTAATACAGCAAAAAAAAAAAAAGTCATGAAAAAGAACTGGTGATGTCCAGAACAGCCTGGGGTTACTTAAGCTTGTGGAAATTGGGCTGGGTGTTTAGGCAGGGTTTCCTGGAAACATGGTTGGCAGTAAATGTGGCCAGCTGGAAAACCTTCACTTTGGGATCATGATAGGAGAAAAGATTGCAAAGCTCTAAAACCTTTTTGTAGGCATTCCTTGATGGCATTGAGCAGGCAGCTGTGTTCTAAAAAGAATGGGGAAGGCAAATGCAAGTAATACATGAAACTAATGAAGCTTTAATGCTTCTGCTGAAGTCAATTCTGGTTGTCTTGTCCATTTTAATTAAACACAAATTTATGATATTAAGATATGGCTATGGAATATGTGGATATGGGGGAGAGACTGTTGACTCTGAAAGAGGGCCTGGGTTTATCCACAGGGCTGTTGGAGACATTTTTCCCCAGATAACCAGAAGTGTTTTGCATTTGAACTTCTTTCTAGCTATTAAAATTTTGGCTTGATTACAAACATCTGACTTTTCTGGCTTCCCGTTTTATTACTCTTACTGACAAGATGCCGAATCTTAAAAGAACTCCAACTAAAAATTGCACAGCTTTTGTCTGTCTTTTATAGACAGAAGAGCATCTTTTGCGGAACCGTTTCTGTGGGTACTTCACTCTACATATAAGCTGTATTTGTTGTGTACCATGAGAAAACAAGACTGTCACATGTTGCTAAAGCTTCACTGAGCTGCACTGGACAAGTACTGAAGAATTCCTCTAGTTTTGTCAGCTTCCCTCTTCCCAACATTATTAAGGGGTGGTAAAATTGAAAAAGACACCCTGATGAATTGACTGAGCTTCCTGTGTACTAGATTCCTGGCTGATATTGTTTGGAGCTGGAGTTGGATTACTTCCATGCGTGTCCTTTCCACCCTGAAACAGAGCTGTAACCCTGAGACTGTGCCAAAGTCCCACTGGTGTTGAAGTGAGAACCTTCACTCGTAAGTGAGGGGAGTTGATTGTTTTTCTGTCCTTAAATGCAGTTTTACTATGCACTGTTTATCCAGAAGAGGCAATATTTGTGATGAAAATCCAATAGCCTTTCTCAAAATAAGTGACACCAGTGTTCTACACAATGATGTCTTGATAAAACAAAAATAGACTGTGTTCTGTTGGGGGTGATAACGTCTGGTGAATTCCTTCTTGGAATGCTTCTCATCTTACCTGTGAAAAGCTCCATTCATGTGGAGCACCAGTGCAGCAGAGCTGAAGATCATCTCTAACAGAATTAGAGTTAGATAATAACTTTTCAATTCTTCGTGATTAAATTGAGCAGCACATAGTGCTTGCGGGGTCTGTCGTAGGCTGGTTGCTGACACTTCCACGATGCATATTCCCACTTAAAACAAATTTGGGAAAATGTAACAGTAAAATACCATTGGTGCTGTAACAGTCTGAGGGTTTAACACTAGTACAGGTCTGAACTGTGCTTGGTTACTCTCACTTGGAGCTATGTGCTTATACACTTGTTAAAGGATGTGCATTGTTACTACACAGCATTTAATTTCATTAATACTGGACTTAGAAATATGAAGTTATGTGTCAATTTCTTACGCGTTCTGGAGAAAAGGGAGATATTTTCCACTTCAAGTTCTTTGAGCAGTTTTTTTTTTTCAAAAAAAAAATAAAATAAAATTGCTCAAGTGTTGCAGGTATTGTGAGACTGGAAACTGACTTGTCGTCTATTTTGCCTTAGCAGGGCAGGAGAAGAAATCCGTCTACAGCATCCACTGCCGGTCTGTCACGGTGTGACCCTGCCAGGAGGCCACCATGCAGCAGCCACCACAGACTGTCCCGGCGGGAGCAGCAGCTCCTCCTCCCGCAGGCATTGCTCGGAACATGTACTGGAGGAACAGCCCCCTCAGTAAACGAGCCAACACAGCAGCTGCCCCAGTGCAGCCCGTGACAGACCCCTTTGCATTTGGCAGACAAACCCCACAGGGCCCCCCCTTAGATAATCCATCCAAGGGCAACGCATTGGCGTTCCCACAGCCAGCCCTTGTGCATCCGTCACCCTCACGTGCAGGGGACAATCCTCATGGACCACACACATCTTTATCAGCTCCTGTGTCTCAACCAGGAATAAGTCCCAGTATGTTTTCTAATGTTCCAGTTCCTTCTCCATCCCCGGGGTATGTTATAAATAGTGCTGTGGAAGCACAACCCAGCATGGATCCCGGACTCCGTGGGCCTGCAGTGCCGCTGCATTATAACACAGGAGTTGAAAATTCCTTCAGTGTACATCCTGGAATGGTGTCTGCATCAAACAAACCTGGAGGTAGACAAGATGTTGGCAGAGATCCAAACGATGTTCCTTCAGGACCCAACACGACAGCACTCTTTCCCCCACCTCCCCAGCAGCCTGTGTCCCAGTGGAGGCCTGGCCAAGGGAACCTGCAGTCTCCAATTCGGAATTTCGTGCCCTATCCTGAGCAGTCTTCTCAGATTGACGTTCAGAACATTTCTCAGCCTTCTGGCAGCACTTCTCACCCTCCTCCACACACAAATGTACCGCAGGGTCCTGGACACCAAGGTATTCCACAAAATATCGTGCAAGCGCCTTTATCCACTGGTTGTGAAAAGAATGGGAGAAATGGCTCTGCAAATAGCAGTCATCACATGAACAGCATCCAGCCTGGAAGTGTGTTCAGGCAGAACACAGAAATGACTAACCCTTGGTTAAGTCAACCTTACCAGGAACAGTTTTACCAACAGCCGCCCTTGCAAGACTCCAGTTTTGTCCTTCCCACTGCTCAGGAAAATAACCCCCAAAACCAGTCTCCAGCTATATCTGAAACATCAAATAGATCTATTCCCACAGATCGAGATTCAGGAACTCTCTCCATGTTTTTCAAAGGGGATGAGGCGGAAAATGAAGAAATACTTTCATCTGAAAAAAATTACATGGTGGAGAAAACAGAGTTTGATGCTTGTCAGCCAAATTCAGCATCCCTGTATCACCAGCCCATGTATCCTCAGCAGGTGGCAACTAATGTTCTCTCTCAGGCACAGATCGGTACAGGTTCAGCCAGTGAGATGGTCCAGAAAGGGATGGATGTCCAGTACTTCCCAAAAATTGTGAGTCATCAGGAGGCACAGACTGCTAAGCACGCTCTGTGTGTTGGTGATGACAGTGCTCATGTAGGTGATGTGCCTGCTGGGTCCCAGTATGAAAATGTGGAGAACCTGGAGTGCATTCAGAATCAGGAAGTGCTGCCCAGTGAACCACAGAACATCAGTGCTTCATCCCCTGCTGCTGGTCCTGATCCGTACAGGTATGGATCCTTTCCAGGTCAGATGCTTCCAAAGAATGCTGTTGTGAGCCATGCTGAAGGAGGACCAAATTTGGAGGCACCTGATTCATTACCTCATCCTGTCCGGCCAGATAGTGTATCTTCCAACTATAGCAACATTAGCCATAGGAGCACTTCCAGCTCAGCACGGCCTCCAGAGCAAGTCGGTACATTTATCCAGCAGGAAAGTGGGAAGCCCGATGAGGAATCCTCTGCCAGCTTCTTCAAACAGATTGACTCCTCTCCTCTGGGAGGGGATTCAGGTGAGCTAAACCTGAGCAAGAACTACCATGGGAATCTATCCCAGCCTCCAACTCCAAGTCCTCCTAAGCCTACGGGAGTATTTCAGACAAGTGCAAATAGTTCTTTTGAACCTGTGAGATCCCACGGACTTGGTATAAAACCTACAGAGATTGACCAAGCAAAGATGGTGGTTGAATTGAGAGAGAACCACTCAAACCAAAAGAATATCAAGAAGAGCACAGCTGTGTCAGCTGCATCCCCTGGCAATCTTGAACAGCCACCAGATAATCTGGAAACCATTTTCATGCCTCAGGTACACCCACTGCCTCTTGCAGGCGCTGGTGAAGCTGGAAATATGTTGCACTCTGGACCTGTTATGGAAAACATACAATCAATATCTGAGAGACGGTCCTCAACAAGAGCTCAGGGAGCAGTTAAGAAGTGTGATAGCCCAGCAACAACTTTGTGGGCTCATAATGAGTTACCCAATTTTGGGGGAAATGTGCTTCTGGCTCCTGCTGCTCCTGCAGTGTATGTACCTGCCAAACAGACTGTAGAAGTCATTCAGCCACCAGAAGAAGGCCTGTCTAATCAGCAGCCATGCAAACCAGGGGCTATTGCTGTGCAGCATTCCCAGGATGCAAATACAACTTTCGAAAATCTTGAGAATCCTCCCAAAATGGGAGAAGAGGAGGCACTTCAGTCTCAGGCAAGTTCTGGTTATGCAAGTTTATTGTCTTCTCCACCTACAGAGTCTTTGCAAAATCAGCCTATCCTGATTGCTCAGCCTAATCAAAGCTATAACTTGGCTCAGCCAATTAATTTTTCTATTTCTCTATCTAATCAGCTAAGCAACAATGAAAACAATCAGCCAATGAAGGACTCGGGAGTTGGGGACAAGCCTGCAATGGGTCCCCAAACTTCACATGCTGGTGGGGAAAACATGCCATTGCCTGTGATGCAAGTTGGATCTCTATTAGTTAATGCACTTCCAAATACTAATCTGTTAAAACATAATTTATTACAAAGCCCTGTTAATTCCTCTGATACTGCTTCTAATCAGCCTGCAAACTTGCTTATGAAAACTCCTCTTAATTTGGCTCCAGAAGGGCAAAAGAATGTTAATATAGAAGGTTTTGTTCCTGAATTTTCTAGCAAGCCAGGGTCTAACTCATCTGTTCCTCCTGGGGCAAATCTTCCCAGTGGAAGTGCAAGTGCACTAGTTCCTCCTGTTAATTCCATAGTACAGGCTAATAATTCTGCAAATCTCTCAAATTGTAAAGAAGAATCTGCTGGAGCGCTCGACTTCACCGTGTCACGGACATTGGAGAAAAGCAGCACAAGTAATTCTGTCCAGGTGCACAATCAGTCTGGTGGCTCAGTACAACAGGCAGCTGGTGGTGCTGCTCAGGTGCATCCCAAGGTGCCTGACAAACAACATTTCTATCAACAGGTGACAAAAGATGTGCAGCATCAGGCTGTCTCAGAGCAGGGTGCGTTGCCACCTCAACCACAAATGCAAGCAGCTCCAATGCAGCAACCAGCACCTAGGCAGTCCTCGGTTGCTTCAGACTCCCAGGTTTCCACAGGGACCAAAGCCATGCAGCAGGGGGAGAACCAGGTGCTGGGTAACCATCGTCAGCCTGGGGTTTCCCAGGAGGCAAGTTCAGCCCAGCCAACAAGGTACAACCAGACAAGTCCTGGGAAGCAGCCGGGATTGGAACAGCTGCCGGGCGCTCCAGCTGCCACAGCCCCTTCTGCCGCTTCCAGTCAGTCAGGCACACCCAACGTGCAGCAAGACCTGCAGCGTCCATCCCTGCCTCAGACTCCTCAGGATGCCTTTGGTCCACCCCAGAACCCTTACTACTACTACAGACATCCTTATGATGCTTATCAGCCTCCATATCCGCCGCCTTATCCTCCTGCAGATCCCAGGACAGCTGCTCACCTGTATTACATGGTACATTTTTATTTTCACCTTCCTCCCCCCTCAGTAGGTGTTACTAGTTGTCATCTTTGAGTTTGACTTTAGACAGTTGTGCCACAGTCAAATTCAACATTTGGTAGAGCATTCTTGTCACGTATTTAAGTGTAGGGAAAATCCAGATTGGAGTAAGAAAACTTGCATTGCAAAGACTATGGAAACTTAAGTATTTGCTGATAAGACTTCCAATGGGCACAGATGTCAGCTCATAGCAATTTGTTTAGTTCTTTGGAAAAAGTTGGCAGTTGTAACTGCCTTGGCTGCCCAGGTGCTCAAATTTGGTTTCTCTCTGCTTGGTGGTTTAGTAGAGTGATTGAACTGCCTTTAGTCTAGTCATAATGTGTTTTTTCTTAAGTTTAGGATATCAATAGACTTGGCTGTAACTTGCCACAACACGTGTGGAAAGCTAACCTGTAGTTTACTGATCTGCATTTCTTCAGGTATCACAGTGGTGGTGTGTATGGTGATTGGTTTGGTTTTAACTTGTTTTGGGAGGTGGGAAGCCTCTTACCCTGGATGTCCATCTCTTTTTCCAGGAGGACAGCTATGGACAGTATGACCCACGGTACCGACACTACGACAGCACCAGCACTGCGTACACGGAGCCTGGGAACTACCGGTATCCCGAGCCTGAACGTCCCAGCTCCAGAGCCAGTCATTGCTCTGACAGGCCTCCTTCTAGGTATACAATTCCTAAATTGAATAAAGATCTGGAATACCCCAAAGCAGCAAGTGTGCCTATGCCTGTTGAAGTTTATAGCACAATCCACAGTGAGAAATTCAAAACCTCCTCATGTGCAGCCATAGGAACAGGTGGTATCAAATGGCACATCTGAAAAGGATACGATTCCCCAGCCCTTTCTGTTGCTAAAGCCTTGTTGCTTCTTTTCCTCATTTCCCTGGGGGTTGGTGGTTTTTCTGCCAGGCAGGAAGTTGCTGCCATGACCTCAGTGCCAAGGTTTGTGCTGTGAAAGAGCAGTGCACATCGTGGGTTTGTTAATCAATACTCATTTATTTTCTGGCCTGCACTTAAGCAGTGGCCTCTTGTTCTGTTAATAATTGACACTTTTGCACATTGGTGTGGGATTTGCCTTGCAAGCACCATGGTGTGGCCTAATGATCTCCAGTGTTTGAGGTGTCCAGAAGAGAGAGTGGTGAGTCAGACGACAACATCCTGGTGCTGTGTCGGGTTCATTTATCTGATGAGTCCTTCAGCTCTGGATAAGCTTTCTCACAACTCTCCCGGGCTGTGCTTTGTGTAGAAAGGTGCTATGTGGGCATGTTTCACGCTCTAACTTCACTGCAGGTTTTGAATAGGAAAACTAAAAAGCCTTGATCTGTCTGGTTACGTGAAATAAAAAATTGGAGAGGAAAAAAAATGAGTTCAGATGCCACTTGAAAATGTTAAATAAAAGCAGAAATTAAATCTCTAGCCTTTCTCAAGCAAGAAGCAGCAAATTACCTTCCAGGGATTGCTGCTTTCTGATGGTTATTGTATAAGTGATTTGTATGAACTTCACATTAATAACAGAATGTTCCTGTTGCTATCTGCTGGGGAAGTTGTAGGTGTCCAACAGAGAAACCCCAGTTATCTGTCTGGAAATGAAGACATCCTTTGTCGTAATTGTCTGTTGTTAGTAGTTCAGTCATGGAGCAGCGATTAGATTAAAAATAATATTTTGCTTACCACCTCCAGAAGATTATAGATGCATTTTGGTCTTGAGATGCACAAAACAATGGCTGTAGCTCCATGTGATAACTTTTATAATTTTATTAAGTGAATATAAGTACTGTGAGAATTTGAAATGATAACTTCTAGTAACAGTTCCTGATGTGTACTCTTCTTACGTCCTATTTTTAGAAGAGATTGAGGTTCCTGTATGTGGCACTGACATATCAAAGCCTGTTATAGCAGCTCTGTCAGTGTTGGTGTGTGGCTGCCAGTGCACTCAGATGTGGGTTGTGGTGTGTCTGCAGGGCACCAGAGCTGTGTGTGGAACCTGCCCTTGATGTGCCAGTATTGGTGATACAGCTTTGTAAACTCTGTTTGGGAAAGGGAGTGAGATCTCCCTGAGGAGTCTGGGAGGACTTGATTGGGTGGATAAACCTGATCTGATAAGATCAGACCCCCTCCTCTGCAGAGTAAGTGCTGTGTTAGCAGACTTCCCACACTCCTGGGAGGAGCATCCCTTGACTTGCTTGGCCACTTTGGAGTTTAGGCTATCACTTGTAGGATCAGTTGTAGAGGAGCATGTTCTACTACAACAGTTCCCATCATTCCACACTGGCATTAAATACCTTTACCTCCTGTGTGTGTATGTGAACGTTTGTGTTTGAGTGTACATACACCTGTGAATGTATGTGTTTGAGTCTACATACACCTGTGTAGGTACAAACATACATATATATACACGTGTATAAGTGCTTCCCTACATGTAGACACGCTACATTCTTCACCTAACATCAATCAACCTTGTGGCTTTTCTCAGAAATGGTAAGATGATGACTTCAAAATGGTATATAATAAAGGCTCATGGTTTTTCAGGTAATGGCCACATCTTTCTTTTTCCATCAGAAGAATTCTAATCATCTTTTTGTATACACTGGCTCTTCCTTTGATGTGTTGGTTTTAGTCAGGTTCCTTTCCTCATTCTGTTTGTTTGGACAATCAGCATTCTCACATGGGCTCTGTAAAACAATTATTTTCTTCACCATAAGATGTATAATAAAACACTGTTAAAGCTGAAGGAGCAATTATTTCATTAATTGTTAAATTGTTGAGTTCTCTGTTGAGACAGTTCAAAGGATGCTAATTATAGCAGTAGTTTTTGTGATTGTCTGTAAGTAATTAAACTTATCACCAAAGCAGTTTACAAAGCCACTGAATTATTGTATAGTAAGGTCTGTCAGCTTTTCATGGCACACAACAATTTAGTGATGAGTTGGTTTGTAAAGGCTTAATTTTATGATACCTCAATTTCCTGAAAACTTGTTATTTTAAATATGAAACTACCTAATCAGTGGTAACATGTAGTTCTTCCCATCTCCTGCTGACTTTAGAAGAGATTAAAGGAGGAATAATAACCTTTTATACTTGTGTGCTTTCTTTCAGGCAAGGGTATACGGAAGATTACTATGGGAAAAGCGGATGGGGTGATTATTATTCAGGCTATTACCCAAACTCTTATGATTATGGAGGTAAGGTGTCAAAAAGAACTATGTTTTTTTCAATAGAAAATTGCAGTTTTCAATAATAATTTACAGGGAAGAGGGAACTTTAGGATCAGAGAATTATTGTAATTTTTCATGTTAATACCACTGATATCCTGCCCACAACCAGCAAGAATAAAATTATACTTGCTGAAAATTGATCTTTGGGCCCGCTTCAGTTCTTAATGCCTTGCCATCCTTCCTCTATTTTTTTTATTCAGTAAAAGTAGTAAATAGAAAATAAAGTCAGTTGTTCTTCCCTCACTACCAGCCTTCAGTTTGCCTTTCCTTTGTGCACACACACCATTCTAAGTGTACACAATAGTTTAGTTCGATGTGTTGCAAGCCTGCCATTCTCTGAGGAGTGTCCTTGGTGCGTGACTTGCAGGCAGACTTGTGAGGTGAATTTTAGGTGGGTGTGGAGAGAAGTTGACTCATGACTGGCTTTCGGTTTTGTCCATCATTATCTAAGTGCTCACCGAGAGGTTCTGGCGTTGGCAGGCTGAGGGTAAGTGCTTGTCTAGTGCCTGGGAGGACTTTAAACAACATCTGTCCACATCCTGAGACATTTAGCATGAAGCTCTGCAGGCTGATCACAAAGATTCTGTGAATGTCAGAACAAATACTAAGACTGAGTTTTAAAGCTGTTAGAAAAGATCTGTCTGATAGTAAGCAGTGTCCCTTAAAGAGTAGCTAACTGTAGCAACCATATTTCTCAGAAAGGTGAGAAATTGATATTTATTTTTTAGGCTTTCTGGAGTTAACTAAAAATGAGTGGATGTTTTTGTGTATCTTTAAGTACATTGCTTTGGCTTTGCTCTATGCCTCAGGGCCAAAACAGCATGTAATTAAAGAGAAAAGAGTAGAAAAAGGTTATAGGCAACAGCTTCCAATACCTGAACCATTTCTTTTTCTTTTCCAAAGATCCAGGTCGCTGGGAACGATACCCATCAGCCTATGACCCCAGGTACAGAGATCCCAGAAGTTATGACCAGAGGTACTGGTATGATGCTGAACACAACCCTTACCAGAAGAGAGAGGCGTATCCGTATGGCAGCAGGTTTGTCCATTTGATCCATGTTCTCTCAGTGCTCTTTCCAGACCTGGGTCAGCCCAGGACAAGGGGGTGTGTGTCTGAAGGTGGAGAATCTGGGATTGGTTTCTTCCAGGTTGAGATCCTCATAGCCAAATGTGCCTCCAGAAAATTGACTTCTGACAGTAATCTTAAGGCGAAGGCTGAGGTTCTGCTTGTGCGCTAATAGAAATACTAGTTTATTTACTGAAGTTCTACTCCAAAGCCTTCAAAATTTATGAACCATTGTGGTAGTTGTATTGGGAATCAGAATTTCAGGATATCATGCAGCTTTGTAAGTAAAGTTCCCTCAGCATTCTCTATAACAGACAATTAAACTGCAGTGTTAGATGTATTTCACAGATACATCTTGCTAGTCCTTTCTGTAACTTTAACATAGGTCATTGAGGAAAAACAGATGAGCTGTCACATGACTCTGAGAGAAGGATTTAAGGTAGTAGCACTTGTTTTCAGACCAGTTGAACATTCTGTGAGTTTTTAGCACAGACCCTGAGTATGATGCTGGTCTTGATCTTGAATATTCTGGATGAACTCCTTGTAGAAACATCAGTTTATTTAGTGTGACAACCACCTCAGCCTAGGCAGTGATTTAACAACCCTTCTGAAGTGAGGCACAGCTGTCCTGACAGCCCCTTCCCTCAGGGATATGAGTGGCCATGCTCATTTTTTCTTCCTTTGTCCGCCAGGAGCGACCGGTACGAGGATAACTGGAGATACGATCCCCGTTTCACTGGAAGCTTTGACGATGACTCGGAGCCCCCCAGGGATCCTTATGGAGACGAGTTTGACCGGCGCAGTGTCCACAGTGAACATTCCGGGCACAGCCTCCGGAGCTCCCGCAGCATCCACAGTCGCCAGAGCAGCTTCAGCTCCCGCTCTCAACAAGTGAGTTTCAGTTGGACGCATCAAGTGTTGTGCCAGCTGAGTTGAGTCTTTCTCTGTTGGGATGGGTGAAATATTGGAAATAGGAAAATCAGCACTCAGCTGGGCGAGTTGCCACGCACACAGAAATGGAGAATTTCTTCTACTGAACCCCTTTGCTGTTTGTGAGATCTTTGCCTTCCCTGTGCTTGGCTGTAGTGGAGAATGTGCCTGGCTTTGTGACTTGTTTTTCTCATTGCAAGCATGTTACTGAACTTGGGATCTGTTAAAGGTCTAACTCCAGATTTGTATGGTGTTATTTTGACCAAATCTAACTGATTACTCATCCACTTACACCACAAGTACGTTTACCTGAAAACCTCAAAGAATATTTGGCTAATTTTCGAGGTACAGTCTTTAGTAGTGGAGTGAGTAATTTTACCCATAGTTTCATGTGTTGGTTCATCGTGTTTCTTGGTAGTTCAGGTGGTTTTCCAGTCTGAGCTCCAATTCATGTAGTAGCAGTAGTATGGGAGCTCATTTAGCCATTAATCTGTAGGCACCTGAAGTCATTTGGGAATTCATCAGGTTTAATCAGTTGAGATTGTCTGTTACAGCAGAGGTGGATGTTGATTCTGACCCATAGTTGTAGATACATCACACAAGCACATTGGAATTCTCATGAGAGAACTGAACATGCTTGAATATGAACAGATCAGATGATCATAAAAACATTGAGGGAGAGCACACAGACACTTTAATTATTTTCTGTAGCCTGTTGCTGCAGCACAGACTGCCCTGCAAGGTGGCTTTCTCCAAGGCAGGGATGCCATAAGCCTTGTTTACAGACAGAATCGGAGCTGTTAGGGAGGAATGCTCACTGTCTGCAGTCCTGCTTGCTTTGTATAACTTCCTGCTCTCTAACACTCACTAATGTGATCTGTTTAGAGCCAGCTGTATAGGAGTAATCACGATCTAACAGCCAATGCCTATGAAACCACTGCCCAGGCAGTGTCCCTCCACACAGATTATCCGTATGGAGGATATGATGCCAGCTATGATGGACAACAGGCTTTTCCAGATTATGGCTACCCAGCTGAAACTGGATGGACAGCTGTGGAACAAGGTATGGGCACGCTGGGGAAGGAGGAGGGAAAGCACTCTCTGTGCTTGGGAGCATCTCTACCACTTGTACTTTGCACTGCTGGTTGTATTTTTTGTGTATGAGATGCCTTGAGATGCCTTTCCTGTATTGAGTGAGCCTGTCAACAGAATAAAATGCTGTTTTACAGTGTATGCATGCATGAACAAAGTTTTTTTTCCATTACAGTAGAAGGATAACTTGCTGCTGAAACATGGGTGTATCACAGATCAGTCTATAATCTACTTTTGTTCTAGTTGTTGCAGTCTCCAGATTTGGGTCTTTGGAATTATTAAAATGTTTGGGACTATAATGGAACTGATTAATTGTTGCTTGTAAGGTTTAGCCAGATTGAATGGCATGGTGTTTTCCACTGATACTGCAAGATTATTGAAGTTTACTTAGTTGCAAGACAGTTTACCTGTTCTTACTTGATTTTTTTCTTCCCATTTCAGCACCTTTAAGACCCTCAACGCCTGAGAAATTTTCAGTGCCTCATATCTGTGCCAGGTTTGGGCCTGGGGGCTTCTTAATAAAAGCACTGCCAAACCTGCCTTCTGAAGGTCAGCCAGCTCTGGTTGAAATACACAGCATGGAGGTAAAGTTTAAAAGGGAAAAAGGGAGGGGAGGGAGTACAGGCCTTTCTTTTGGAAAAGGAAGAGGGAACTTGACTGTTAACAAGGATTATATTATATATTAGTTATAAGAATTCCTTATGGATTCTATTTGTGTTTTAGACTATGTTACAACACTCTCCAGAGCAAGAAGAGATGAGAGCATTTCCTGGTCCTCTTGCTAAGTATGTTCTTACAGTTTTAAGAAATAGCTTCCATGTATTCAGTATTCATTTCTTCATTGAGCATTTCTTTGCCTGTAAATTACAGGATTTGAACTTAATTAGAGTATTTGTGGCTTTTCACCTGCTTAAATAACACATGAGCTTTAAGTTTGTTCCTTATACTAATCACAGTAGTGACCTGAATGTTTACATTTGTATCTTTACAAACTTTTTATTTTTCATTTTTTTTCCCCAGGGATGACACCCATAAAGTGGATGTTATTAATTTTGCACAAAGTAAAGCTACACAGTGCTTTAAGAATGAAAATCTCATCGACAAAGAATCTGCAAGTCTGCTTTGGGACTTTATTGTACTGTTGTGCAGGCAGAATGGGGTATGTCTCACTGCTTGAGTTTTTATCTGCCCTAAAATATTTTCCACGCAAGTGGTTTTTATGTAAAAGTCAGTAATATGTTTATAGTGACTTCTCTTGCAGTAGTTCACACAGGCAAACAGGCCACTTGTCCTCAGGTGCTCAGAGGTGCTGATATTGTTGTTGAAGTAACAAATAAAATGAAGGTAAACGTATTTTTTTATTTTTGTTTACACTTACAGACTGTTGTGGGAACAGACCTGGCTGAACTGTTGCTCCGAGATCATAAAACAGTGTGGCTTCCTGGGAAGTCCCCTAATGAGGCAAATTTGATTGATTTCACTAATGAGGCTCTGGAACAAGTGGAAGAGGAATCTGGTGAAGCCCAGCTCTCTTTTCTCACAGATAATCTTCTAACCACAATTGACAGTTTTGAGAAAGAGACTGAGAGATTCAGGGAGTTGCTGCTTTATGGCCGCAAGAAGGTGAGTACTTCTGGTGTTCCAAACAGTGCATGTATCTTACTTTGTTTACTTATTTGCACAAATTCTTAAGCTCTAGGCATCAGTTAAAATAATTTTTGTAGGTTGTTGTGCATGGCACTGCATTACACTGATACACCAAAGTGTTATGGCCTACAGTTTATAATCTAAAACAAAGTCATAGTTAAGTGTTAGCTTTTATCTAAACAAACGTATTTTGATTTGCTTACGAAGTACTACTGTAAAACAGTCATTGTTTATCTGAGTAATATGTTAAGTTATTCCCAGGAAACTAATTTTTGTGTTAATTAGGATGCTTTGGAGTCTGCCATGAAGCATGGTTTGTGGGGTCATGCTCTGCTACTTGCCAGCAAAATGGACAACAGAACACATGCAAGAGTGATGACCAGGTATTGGTTTGCTTGTTGATTAGTAGAATTTGACTACCTGTTCTGTTAATGAGGTAGGGACTTGGTGCTCAGAAATCCTAGTGTCAAAATGATGAGTTATCCTTAGTAGTTCATGCAAGAATTATGCTTTAATTTTACCTGTGTATTTGTTTGTCATCTTTTACTTTTTATTCTGGGGCCTTCTGGCTATAAACTTAAATCTGAGAATTTGTTCTCGGCCACTCCTTCCATTTAAGGGGTATTTGGTCACTGTCATCTGTGACCTTGTTGACAGGTTTTGTTAGTCAGGCATGGGAAAAACTGTGCAAAACCCAACTGTTAGCTTTGTTAAAGCCAAATAACTCTGTGGTACCTTCACCCTCATTGCCTGAAAGAAGTAGATGTGTTCCTACATGATTTGTTTGTAGACAGAAAACTTCCCTTCAGCCTCCTGAGCTTGTGAGATCATGTACTAAGTCTCCTAATCTGGCTTGGGGAGAATCCTGAGGTTTTCCTACCTTGGATTGACTGGTGTTGGTCTGACAGATCCAGTTCACTGGTGATGTTTCGCATTTGAACATTATCCACTGGGCAAATGCTTGTTCAGCATGTTGTTTTCAGACAGCGCTTCCTCCTCCTGAGCTAAGCTGGATTAATTACCACTGAGGGTTCAAGTACGTTTTAACTGCTTAGCCCATGTTTGTGTTTTGTTTTTCTCTGTAACATCTCTGTAGGTTTGCCAACAGTCTCCCAATTAATGACCCTCTGCAGACTGTTTACCAGCTCATGTCTGGAAGGATGCCAGCTGCATCCACGGTAAGATTCAAGTGGGAGCTGCAGTGAGCAGCATGGTTCCCAACAGAAACCTTTCCATGTGCCTTCCTAGAATGTCAGATAAGTTGTTTTGGTCCTTTTTAGGTTGAAACACCCATGCAGAGCTCCAGTCACTGATTTGACTAAGTAATTCTTCTAATTTCAGTGCTGTGGAGATGAGAAATGGGGAGACTGGAGGCCTCATCTAGCAATGGTGTTATCCAACTTGACCAACAATGTGGACTTGGAATCCAGGACCATTGCTACCATGGGAGACACTCTTGGTAACTCTTGGGGAATGAACAGGGTGATGACTGAAGGAAAAGCTTTCTGAAAAATTTATTATTCAGCTTATTTTTTTTGGAAAAAAGTGATTGCTGTATAAAATATAAAATGAAACAATTTTATGTGGCCTTGTCTCTGTTATGAAGGTATTTGAATGCAGAGCCAAACAGTACAACACATTGAGTTACAATGTGCCACTGAAATATCCTGAGTTCTGTCATTGATATCTCTGCAGCTTCTAAAGGCTTGCTGGATGCTGCTCATTTTTGTTACCTTATGGCCCAAGTTGGGTTTGGAGTTTACACAAGGAAGACAACAAAGCTTGTCCTAATTGGATCAAATCACAGGTTTGGCCTTCCTCTTCTTTTTTTAACAAACTTTTAAGATGGAAAAATGGAAGTTTGAGAGGCTGCCTCTGTTATCCTGTTGTGTCTCTGACTATTTCTGATTGATAGATCTGTATTTATTGTCAACATATATAAATGCAAGTAATACTTTTCCTCTCCTGTTCCCACACAGTTTGCCATTTTTAAAGTTTGCTACCAATGAAGCCATTCAAAGAACAGAAGCCTATGAATATGCACAGTCACTAGGAAGTCAGCCTGGCTGCTTGCCCAATTTCCAGGTGAAAAGCTGTTTCTGTTTTGGTTTGGGTTTTGTATTGGCAGTTTTCACACAAGGTTTTAATGTCTCGTGCTGTATTGAGCATAGCAAATATTTAATTCATAACATAGTGTCATACAGCTGTTTTCCTGTTGTCACTTAAATTTCCTTTTCACTTTTTTCATCTTTACATCCTGAACTTCTGAATTTAGATCTTGTTACTGTCACTGAATATTGCAAAAGAAAAATCCAGCAGGATTTTTTGGCACTAGCTGTAGTTATATTGATAACTCCCATTGAATACATTGGGTGGAAGAGGAGAATTGAATACTTTTTCACTAACTTTTTTTTCCTGCCTAGTATAGATGTGATAGTGGGATAGTTGAGCTTTCAGCTGAAATGTCAGGCTGCCTTTCATTTGATACTTCTCAGAGTGTTGTGATCACTTGGTTTATTTCTCTGCTTGCATCCTCCAGGTTTTCAAATTCATCTATGCTTGCAGACTGGCTGAAATGGGACTGGCTGCTCAGGCTTTCCATTATTGTGAAGTGATTTCCAGAACTGTCCTTAAAGATCCATGTTACTATTCACCTGTACTGATTGGCCAGCTAATCCAGGTAGCATGAGGAAGAATTCAGTATTTGTGTCTTCATATTGTAGGTGGGAAGCTGTGGCTGAAGTTGCCTTGTGTTGGCTGGTGAACTTACCCTTTGCCATGATTCCTTTCTCTAGATGTCATCCCAACTGCGCCTGTTTGACCCACAGATAAAGGAGAAGCCAGAACAGGAATCTTTTATTGAACCTTCCTGGTTAGTAACACTTCGACATGTGGATGGACAGATCAAGGTACAGAATGTATTTTTCAACATGAAGTTTTCTCTTTCATGGATTAGTGTAAATCCAGGGGGTTTTAATAGTTTTCTTTATACTGTTAATTACAGAAGCGTCTTTACATATGCATGTCATAAGTTGCAATTGTGATGATTTAAATCAAGTGGATTTACTACACTTCAGTGCCCTGAGATTCAATACAGACTGGTTAAAGTTATGCTGTCTGAGACAGGCTTTTCTAAATGCCATAATGCAAAGGAGATGTGCAAGACCCATTTGTTTGCATAAAGTCCTGCTGTAAGCAGGGGATCTGCTTACCAGAAAAATAAGTTGTGTGTGAATTAGTGTTGCCAGATTGTAACAGAATAGTTATGTATTTAAAGATATCATTTAGAAATTAGAACCTTGAGCTAGTTAACTGTGCTTCAATTTAAAAAGCCCAAACTCTTCAAATTATTTGTTTGAACTTGGCATGTAGATGGCTGGCAATTCATTTTTTGACTGAACACTAAAAGACCCCATGTGCTGTTTTCACACACACGATTTCCTTTGCTGTGTGCTCCCTGTGAACTGAATGTCTGGTACAGTTAATAATATCTTGCTTTTTTGTGCAGGAGGGTGCAATAGCTTATAACACAGACAGATCCACTCCCCCACCGTATGAATGTAGTACCCCGAGCTCTGAGCTGGACCATGCGAGTCAGTGTGATGGAGGAGGTGGCCGTGATGTGGGGCCTGGTGCTGAAAATGCCCTGTTGGCATCCTTGTTACCCAATATGGCTCAGCAAATGCAAAGTGTGCAGCTGATGCCTTCAGGTCAGTGTTTCATATCCTTTGTGACAGAGAGAAAAGAAACGTTTCAGGTTTCTGATATCAGAAACCACCTGAGGCTGTTGGAACAATGAGATTTCACTTCTGCATTGTATCAGTCACAGGGTAAAAGGTTCCCACTGGAATTTCTGTTTAATTGTAACTCTTAACTTTGTGGTTTTTTTATGCTGCAGTACCTCAGGCTGTCCTTGATGGCTCAGCTGCCATAATTCCTCCTGGTGACCAAGAAGCCCGAAGTGTCCCTTTCTATCCAGTGGCTCCTCAGCCTCTTGGTCCAGGACCTGGCTTTGCACCTCCAGGGTTTTCAAATCCATATGGAACTGAACCATCCCCATTATATTTAAGCTCAACACTACCACCAGGAGGGCCACCACAAGAAATTGAACCACGGCCAGAAGAGCAGACAAACTTGGAAACAGGTCTGAGATCTTTAAACAGCTTTCCTTCCTTATAGAAGTAATAAACTATTTAGGGGAATAATTCAAAATACCTCCATATTTAGAAAATAGTAAGTCAGGTTTTGAGTAACAAGATATAAACCCACCATGTTATGGTACAGAAACATCGGTGGAATGCTATAATGTTATCCTGCATGTTTGGCTTTCTTTAAAAGCGAGGTCAGACTCAGCACATCACAATTTAGACCCTGACAGGTAATCCCTCAGTTCACTGAGACTGGCAGTTCTGTTTGCAAGGTCTGTGGCTGGAGCCTCAGGGAGCTCTCCCAGTGGACATGACCTTCTAGGACACTGGTAAGGTTTAGTTCTGTGACAGCAGAACCTGACACAAGTGAAGACACGAATACACAAGTCTGGCAGAGCTGTGTTTGAGATGTGAGGAACCTTTACCTGCTCCATACCTGTGATTGAATCGCTCGGCCCACTCTAGCCTGTGTTTAGAACAAACACAATTCCCTGCAGGAGGGGAAAAACTCACAGCAGCTGCCATTCATGTTCTTTAAAAGAAGAATCTTCTTTCTAGAAGAAGATTCATAACTAATGAAAACTTTTTCCTTAAAATTGTTGTGGAACTTGGGGGCTTTTGGGTTTGAGGTTTGATTTTTGTTGTTGTTGTTCAGTCCCCAGGTAACAAAATCTAATTTTTTTTTTTTTTTAAGGAATGCAGAGAATTGCCCCAGAGTCTCCTTCACAAAACTCCTTCCCTGAACAGAGAGAGGAGGATTTCTATGGCAGAATGGCCAGCATGGTATCTTTATTTCATACATCTCTTCAGCAGGTGGCAGCTGCATTGCAGCACAATTAAAACACAAGAGGATTTGGGGGCTTTTCAGCAAGATTTGAAGCTTAATTTTTAGAAGTTCCCAAATAACCAGATTAAATGTCTTTAATTGTGTGGAAATCCTTGATAAAATGTGAATGTTGCGTCAGATATTTAGCTGCTTGTTTATTAAGCGTTTATGTTTCATAATTTTAATATATACAAATGCATATATTATTTATGCCCTGGCTTTATATCCAACCAGACGCCAGGATGAAGATCCATCTTTAGGTTTATTTTTTATGAACTTTTGTATCTCTTCCTATTATGAGCTTTTCAAAGAAGGAATTTGTGTAGCACGATGAAATATAATGCATCACTCCAGCAGTGACAACTTTGTTTTTTCCTGTATATTTGTAATAACAGGGCTATGGGCAAAGATCCCGAACAACCTCAGAGTCTTCTGCTCATTCTGTGGGACGAGAGAGATCCAGCTCTGCAGCAAAACAGCCCTCTCCTCCTCCCCCTGTTCCTGCAGGGAAGGAGACTAAAAAAGAAACTAAAAAGGAGGCAGCACCTAGAAAGGTAAAACTTTCTCAAAGTAAACTACATGTGGTAACTCCTGGTCTGGGGAACTGACTGAAGAGGTTGCAACTAAACTGTTTATTTCTGTTTATTAGGTGCAACTCTGGGCTCAGAGAGAATTAATTGACTGGATTAATTTCTTTTTAGACTGGTGCAACCTGGTTTCGCTGGCTGATGGGAAAAGGAAAGAATGAGGCTCACCTGCCAGATGACAAGAACAAATCAGTAAGATCACAAAATTACAAAACCATTTATACACTTGAATTTGTCCAGATGTTCTCCTGAAGGACAGGTGAACATAGTTTTGACAAGTAAACAAATGCTTGTAGAACTTTGAAGAGTATGCTTATTCCAAGATTGGCTTAAAAAAAAAAAAAAAAAGAATGTTTGAAATTTATTCTCTTTTAACAGCTTGCTTTGACCTCTTAATTTTTGATTGTGATTTTCTTGTAGATTGTTTGGGATGAACAGAAACAACGCTGGGTTAATCTGGATGAACCAGAGGAAGAGGTAAAAGTCTGAGTTCTCATGATTTTTCTAAGTGGAAAATGGAAATCTCTACTGACACACAATTTTCTTTCATCTGTTAGTGGCTCTTAAGAGCTGCCTTTTGCTGAATTTGGATTAAAATGTGCAACATTTTGAAACTAATGAACAGATTACACATTCTTATAGTCTTCATCCTTATGAAACCATTTGTACTTCAGTTGCTGGTGTGGATTCAGTAACTGCAATTGAATTTACAAGGGAATTTGCTTTAAACTTAGTCTGGTGTATCACTTCATTAGAGACTGGCATCACTGGTTTTTTTCCAATTGCTTGTAAATTGATCTGCTGCAAACAGAATATCGGGAAAAAGCTGGGAAGAACTCAGTTAGAAAATGTGATGCATTATGCAGCAAAGAAAATCACGTCTCCTGTCCATCCTTGTCATTTGAAAACCTGTCTAAAACCAAGCAAATTATAAGAACCACTGTTGTTGTTTCCTTTGAGTGAGTGTAGGTGGGTTGTAGAAATCTCTTGGCATTAGTTAAGGTATAGTGGGAGATGAGAATTTTGGTTTGCAGACCCAATTTCATGTGGTCTGGAATAGGTAAGGAAAGAAGTCAGGCAGATACTTGGTTTAAAACTCTCAGTCAACAATGGGATTGGATTTTTCTTGTTCTCCCTGCAGAGTAAACCTCCCCCACCACCTCCAACAGGATTTCCTAAAGTTCCTCAGGCTGCTCCACCTGGACCTGGAGGCCCACCTGGTGCCTCTGTGAACATGTTCTCCAGAAGAGCAGGTAACAGATAACACTGATGCTCCAAGGATGGAAGATTACAGATTTTCTCGTGCATGAAATGGGAAGACAGAAGCCTTGGCTTTTCTGGAGTTGTTTGGGAACAATTGGCAACCCAGTGGAGCCGTGGCTGGCTTTGCTTGTGCCCAGCTCCTGCACTGTGACTGCTGTCACGACTGTATTGTGACTTGAGTATTACTGTTTGTGTCACTGGAGTGTTACTTTCTGATTCTGAAAGCTGCTTTAACCAGCAAACTGTTTGAAATAGTCACAGGTATGTCTAACACAAGGCTTATTTCTGTTACTTCTGCATTTTTCTGCTGTAGCTGGAAGCAGAGCCCGTTATGTGGATGTCCTGAATCCAGGTGGAACCAAGTCAAGTGGAGCGGTTCCTGCACCATCAGACCTGTTTGCCCCCTTGGCACCAATGCCCATTCCTGCCAATGTATTTGTTCCAAACTCAGGTGTGTCACATGGATACAGGTGTAGGGAGGTTGTGTGGCTATTTATGGATATGGTGTGTTTGACTAAATCCTATTTTCTCTGTAGTTCCAGGGGAATCCCAGCCAATGGAAGGGAGTGGTGCAGCAGAGCACACACCAGCTGCAAACCAAACCAACACAGATGCTGCTGCAGCTGTGGAACCAGAGGTGGGTTAGAAAGACTCTTGTAGATATAACTCAAACTTCTGATTAAGAACCCCTCCTGATTCTGAGTAGTAGTTTCACAGCCCCAACGTGTAAAGAATGTTGTTGTAGGGATCATGGTTTGACGTTTTACTTTAAGAGCTGGACAAGGGAAATTCAAGTGAAAATGGAAGTGGGAATCCTATGAGAGTTGCATTTCCTAATGTGGCAGGGCTGCAGGTTCCATGGGTGCAGTATGTGCCAGGAAGGAGACCAGGAACATAGGAATGTTACACTGCATGTTATACCTGGTTTTGATGTATTTTAAAGTTCTGCTCCATTGAGATGTGTAGCAGAAATGTGAAGTAGCACCATAGTAATGATGATAAACAGAAGTGCCTTGTTTTTCTTTAGTATTTAAACCCTGCAGCCCTTCCTCCTGGATCTGGACTCCCTGTTCCTAACCCTGATGGCTCCCAATCAGGCGAGGTAAGGCTGGATGCAAAGTAGTTACTGACTTTTACAGCGTATTTTAACCATTAATTTGTAGTGGACTTACTGTGGGCCATCAAAAACAAGTAACTGGTTCAGTCTCTGATGAGTAGCCAGGATGGAATATGAATGCCTCCCAAACTGTACAGAAAAGACCTCTGAGTGCACATGAGAAATTCAACCTCCATGTCCTACATTTTTTGTGATGTGATCTTCACCCGTATTACTTTTACAAGCCTTTTTCAGAGTAAAATGTCAGTAGCAATTTGAGGATCTCTTCTTGCCTCCATGCATGCGTATAATTTCACTAATATTAAGTGCAAGACACAAGGAGAATAGATTGCTGTGTGCCAGGCAGAGTAACATTACCTTTGTTCCTACTAAATGTTTCTATATCTACATAATTTTGTGCTTTAAGAAGTCCTTTTGATTTAAACTAACTTCTGGCTTTATGTTTTGGTTTGGTTTTTTTTAACTTGAAGTTGGTTTAACCTTTGGCAGTGAGGCTTTTACAATTAAATAAAACAACTGAAAGCTTGGGGCAGTGACATGCATGACAACTTTTTTATTTGTGTTTTTTTGTATTTGTGTGTTCTTGCTGTTTTGTAGCTTTCGCGCTCTAGTTCAATGAGTTCATTATCACGTGAAGTAAGCCAGCATTTTAATCAGGTACATGTGGCTGGCCATTCTCATTTATGTTCACTTATTTACTTTCCCCCTCTTTATTTTGCATTTGCTCAACTACTAATGCTACTTTTAGTCATTTTCCCCT
Source organism: Grallaria varia (assembly GCA_013396735.1). Taxonomy (NCBI): domain Eukaryota; kingdom Metazoa; phylum Chordata; class Aves; order Passeriformes; family Formicariidae; genus Grallaria; species Grallaria varia. The sequence goes on along the minus strand of VWZG01012370.1, from coordinate 278,137 downwards.
TTTTTCATTTCACCAAAATATCATTAAAAGTAGCTCATGATGTAGTGTTCCTTTTTACACTCAAACAGGGTCTTCAGTTTTGTGTATTTATGAGAGTGCATGTAATCCAGGCATGCTTTTTGTTTATGTTCCTAAGAGATTCACATAATGATTTCACCATCTTTTTCCTGGGATACTAAAGAAGTCCGTTGATTGTAAACTTTAAAAAAACAACAAACAAACAAAAAAATTCCCCAAACCAAACACAACAAATCTAAAAAGACACAAACAAGCAAAACTTAGTCATTCTGCTGCTGCCAGTCTCAAATTTGTAATAATCCATCTGCAAAAGTCCCTGTAGGAATTGAAGGAATGCTTCATCTCTGCTGTAAGTTCCAGTGCTGTGGAGTCACCACAAAGGGGTGATACAAACCTTTCTGATATTTCTTAGTAAAGCAAAACTTGATGTAGAATGTTTATTTTTGGGCAAGCCCTAAGGTGTACTAACAAAGGCAGAAGGTACTAATTCAGTGAAGTTGCACTGGTGTCTTGTGTTGGTTTTGCATGCTTTGGATCTTCAGAGCTATTTACAGTTTATGCATGTGTGGCATTGTTTGGCCAATTCCTACATTAAGCAAGTAATATTCTAGATCTGGATGCAAACTGTACCAGCACTCTGCAGTTGTTACGATATGCTGTGCTCTCCATGTTGTTGGCATTATTTCTGTGGATATTTGCTCTGTATAACTCGGCAAACCATGTTTGAGAGGCAGCAAAGCTCTGCCCTTCTCTAACTTCAGTGTTGCCTCTTTGCAGCCTGCCAGTGTACCACCCTCGGGGGCACCTTCAGCAGGAGCAGTACCCTTCTACAATCCCTCTCAATTTGCACAAGTGAGTAAAGGCCTCACCTTTGCTTTGCCTTCTTTTTATTATCCAAGATTGCCCAGAGAAGCTGTGGCTACCCCATCCCTGGAAGTGTTCAAGGCCAGGTTGTGGAGCAGTCTGGTCTGGTGGAAGACGTCCCTGCCCATGGCAAGGGGTGGGACTGGATGGTCTTTAAATTCTTTTCCAGCCCAAACCACTCTGTGATTCTATACTTTGAAAAAAACATGATTTTATGCTTTAACCGTCCTAATCTGGATTGTTCTATGTAGAGTGTTTAATGTGCACCAAGACCAGCCTGGCACCTGTTTAATTTAAATGTTTAAATTAAATGTTTCCATTCAAAATATTATTCCCAATTTTTTGTATTTTGTCTCTAGCATAACACTTTTACATAACATTTTTTTGTTTCTGTTCTTCCTATTTTTAGTCTCCTGCAGCCACTGGAAGTTCAAGACTGGGGAGAATTGGACAGAGGAAGTATCCAACGTTGAAGTAGAAAACAGTAGCTTTGTGTTTGGAATCCTCAATCATGTTCTGAGTATGCAAAGAACTGTTCAGCCATATGGCACATGGTATCAGCTGCAGTTGACATGTCAGAAATGTAATGATGGGTGATTTTTTCATGGATCTCCCTGCTTGCACCTCATCTACGCAAAACCATTACCAAACATGAAATATATGTAACTTTTCCTTTAAAAATACCTGGCTAGAAATAGCTTTGCTGTGATGAAGAATAGACACAAGGGAGGAAATAGTTGCTGTCTGTTACAGAACCTATTTGTAAATTGCATAGGCAATTTATTCCTTAAGTTTATTTTAAACCTACTAGTGTGACCTTCCAAGACATAGTTTCAGGGATTCCTTAATTTCTGAAGGATGCTCCCCTCCCGGCAGGAGGGAAAAAAAACATGTCCACATTGTAACATAACACTGTGGCCTTAAGAGGACCATGCAGAGTCGTGATGCTTTCAGCCAGGATATGGATTGTTGGAACTGGAGATGTTCCCCTGGGAGACGCCTCGCACTGGTGTGTTTGTGGGAGCAGGGAGGGGGCCGCAGCTCATCCAAATAAATTGAACTCCGCTGAATGAAAACTGTGACTGTAATCTAATACTGCTTTGATTTGGATCTTTCCTAGTCTGTACGTAGTTTGTGGTTTAGACTACTTGTAAAGCCAACTGTATAGTGGGAAGAAGGAGCTCTGTATCATAGCCAATGCTGTTCTCTTGACGAGTGAGTGTTCGTTTAAGTGCAATACGGTTACTTGCTTTCTCTCAAACTGCTGGCACTGTGCAGCTGGGGGGTTACAGCTTGAAAGTTGTTTATTTTGTCCTTTGGAGTGCCAGAATCAGAGTAATAATCTGTTCTTGAATCTCCATTTCCAAAATAACCAAGGTCTTAAGTAGCTAACAGGTGAATTTCAAACGTACTAAAAGTAGGCGGATTAGACCTCTACAGATGGATTTTTAAATCTTTAGGTTTAATATAGAAAATCTTGAAAACCATGATATGCAGCATTTATATTCACTGAAGAATCTGAATTATCTACAAAGAGAGAAATAAACTTTAAATATTTATTGAATCATTAGGCCATATTTTATTTAGAATTTGCCACCAAACTATTTGATTTTACTTGAATTTCTGCCCGGGAGTAGAAGTAACACGAATGTGAAATTGCCAGTTGGTCCCCCATTGTTGTTTTTTTTCTTTTTCTGAATAACACCATTTTTCTCAGATCATGATAGCCTTACATATGTCCCAAAAGGTTTGTACACAGCCCAAGTAAAACTGTTTGGGAGGATTAGAAACCTCTGTGTGATGGTCCAGACTCAATTCCAGATGTGGGCAGCAGCAGTCAGTGTGGTTTACTTTTCTATAATTGAAACCTAATCAGACACTTGGCTTTCCTCTAGTCCAGCCAGGCTGCTGATTATTTTCTCCTTTCTGTAGAGACTGCCAAACAACTTCATTCAAGGGAGCTCCCTCTGAGCTGGGAGCAGCTGTCTTTCCTAAGTGTAAGATTTGACACTGTAAATTCTTAAATAAAATATTTTGCGCTCTGGAGCACTTTCACATTTCACTTTCTTCTTGTGGTTATTGCTTTAGTGAGCTGGATGGAGAAACCTCTCCTGTTCATCTGGGAATGATCCATGGGAGGCAAGGGAGCCTGGAGTGTTCAGTGTTGGAACTGGCTTGTCCATCAGAGTAGGTTTAGATGAGACGGTGGGAAGAAATTCTTCCCTGTGCGAGGAGGAGAAACCTCCCTGGCAGAGGTTTCCTGGAGGAGATCCCATCCCTGGGGGTGTCCGAGGGCAGGGCTTGGAGCGACGTGGTTTGGTGGAAGGTGTCCCTGCCCGTGGAGCTGGGTGGGCTTTGAGGTCCCTCTTTGAGATTCCGTGATCCGTGTCTGTATTGAAATGTTCAAAATCGAAGGCAACTTTTAATATTTTGGGGTTTTTTAATACGTATAAAACGTTTGCTTTAAGCTGTTTATTTAAACGGCGCGCCCATCCCATATCGTGACAGTCGCGATGTCCCTGGAGGCGGGCGCTCCTCCGGCCGCCAGGGGGCGCTGCCCGCGGGGCGGGGCCGTGAGGGGCCTGCAGGGACCGCGATCGGCAGCGGCATCCGCACCGGGATCCACACCGACAGCAGCGGGACCGGGATCCACGCCGGGACCGCCCCTACCGCCGCTGGGCCCCGCACGGAACGGGCAGGACCCCAGGAGGAGCCGGTGAGGCCGCGATGCGGGGGCGGGGGCGATGCGGCCGCCGTGAGGGCCGGGGCCGTGAGGGCCGGCCTTGGGGCTGAGGGCCGGGGCCGGTCCGTCCTGCCGGGGCCAGGGTTGGGGCTGGGAGGGTCGGGGCCGGGGCCGGTCCGTCCTGCCGGGGCCAGGGTTGGGGCTGGGAGGGTCGGGGCCGGGGCCGGTTCGTCCTGCCCAGCCCGGCCCAGGGGGACGCGGGGCCGGCCCCTCCGTGTCGCCTTTGCGGGTGCCGCAGCCGGGGCGGGTCGCTTTGCGACGAGGTGCTTCCCCCGCAGTGCAGCGCTTTGCCTGGAAGCCCCTTTCCCGCAGCCCGAAACCCGCCCCTCCGTCCCTTCCTCCCTCCCTTCCTCCCTCCCTCGGGGGTCTCCTGGCGCCCGCGGTGGGTGCGAGGTAAGGGGAGCAGCCATCTCCCGGCGGTGGAAATTCCCCGGCCTCGGGCAGCCCGGTCGTGCTGGTAACGGGCTGTGTGTACAGCAGGGAGACTGAGCCGTGCCCCGTGTGCGGCTCGAGTTTCCTTCCGTGCTGACAGGACGCACAGCCTTGTCTTAAAGAGCTGTGCACTCAGCCCTGGTGTCTGCAGCAGAGGCCAAGTCAGCCCTCTGCTCTGCTCTTGATAAAAGAAATAGCAGTGTTTTTCTAACAAGGTCAAGCTGAGGTTTGAGTTGTGCTGGAGGGAGGTCCTGCGTGGAGATGCTTTCTGATTAAGGAGCGCTGTTTGCAGCTCAGTAACTTGTCATTCTTATGTGTTTCTCTTGGGGAAATCCAGGTATCCCACATCTTGGAATTTTGCAGACAATGCATCTGCCTGCACATGCACCTGTCCTTCATTCCCAGCTAAAGACTGAGCTGTCTGCAATTCCCATGTCTTGCTGGCTTTAGTTAAAGCCTTATGGACCCTCAGGGTGACAAAGGGAAGGAAACTATGCTCTGAGGAACTCTTCATCTGGAGCAGCAGCCAGAGCTGGCACCTGGGGGAGGATGAGTACTCCAAATGGCTTTCCACAGCACTCAAGGGCATGTGTTTCTGAGAGCATGGAGGGTGGAGCAGTACAGGACCTGCAGGTGAAAAAAGCTGGAAAAATAGCCAAAAAAGAGGCTGGTGGCAATGTGGCACTTCCCGCTGTGAGTGTGGGCACCCCTCTAAGTGGGACCTTAAAGCTTCTACCAGAAGAACTCAAAGCCAACATGAAAATAAAATCAATCACTCCAAGACCTCCTCGGAAGCCCCGTCTGGAGCGTGCTGCATCTCTAGATGAGAAGAGCTGGAGGAGGTGGAGAAGGTTTAGAACGAGCCAGGAGAGCCTGACTGATCCAAATGACACCAGTTCCTCCAACGGTTCTCTGCAGGAAGCATCCCCCAGCCCTCCCAACAGGAGCAGAGCGAGCCCCTGCCACCCCTGCTGCCAGCAGAACTCCTCACACAGTTCACCAGACGCCTCAGAAGCCAGTCCCGTGGGGAAGAGCAGAGGAGGCACCTCCGACCTGGGCAAACGAGCCTCTGAGATCTCCAGTGCCTTTGGGGGGCTTCTGCGGGGCAAACCATTCGTGGGAGGCAAACCTCGGCTGTCCCAAATCATGCCAGCTCGCCCCCTGCCCCCCATGGAGCTCAACGTGGCCTCTCACACCCTGAGGACAGCTAATAGGATCGACTCAGATTGTCTGGATTACCGACATTATTCTCAGCACAAGTTTGGGAGGGTGAGCAGCAGCCTGAGCGACACCCGGCTGCACGGCAATGGCATGGTCTACGATAACTGCTCCACAGACTCCATGAAATCCACCTTCAGCCTGCTCACTCCCATTCGAGCCAAGGATGTTCGGAGCAGGTGAGTCCCCCAGCATCTCCCGGAAAAGTTTGGGGGTGTTCACAGGGAGAAGAATCCCACTGGGCAGGGCTGGGAACGTCCAACCGCTCACAAAGCACGAAAGTCATCCTGTGTTATTTAAACTCTTGTGGGCACTGGAAACAGTTTGAAGATGAAGAGGTTGGTATGGATACTCTGTGTTTACTCCTTTTAGCTGGTTATCTTCATAATTATCTTTGATTTGCTGTCAGTTTGTAATATTTACATAATCTGTTTTGAAAATTCAGAAGCAGTAACTGTGCATGCCAACAGCTGTTAAAAACCATTGTTTTAAAATCTGAAAGTACACTGGATTTGAACTGAAGTGTTAAATGGCAGGAAAAAACCCAAATATTTTAGCTTGAAACTATCAGACAGTACATGAAGTGTTATTACCATCCTGTAAGGTGCTGAGGGTTCTCTGCAGATGTTGTGCTTGTTTGGCTTCTGACAGGATCAAATCACCTATTTGGTGCTGCTCCAGTGTCTCACAGGAGCTCCTCTGCCCCAGTTTTTCCAGGGAAGAATGTAGTCACTGATTCAAAGGATGGGAGTCTGTGGTAGAGGGGAAAGCAATTCTGAGATAAATTTAAGTGTTCCTAACGGGTAAAACAGCTCCAGGGATACATTGTTACTTGTTTGCCACAAGGGTTTTCTTTCACTTCTTTCCCTGAAGCAGCCGGAGGCCGGGGGTTGCCCAGCACTCCCTGACATTGTGCTGTCATCGTTATTTGCAGAGCTTAAGCAAGATTAAAAATGCTTATTCAACGTGCAGTCCTTGTGCCAACACCCCTTGCTTGTGTAAGCACCGTGTCCTTTGGAGGGGCAGAAGGTGTGGGATGGATCTGTCCTTTCCAAATGAGACATTTTGAGACCTCAGGCTCAATAAATTGTTTATTTGAATCTGATTTGATAAGCTGAATTGAAGGAAGAGTGTGAGCTTAAATCTTTGATTAGGAGCAACTTGGTGCCAGAACCCTGGGAATGGTGGAGCTATTTTGATGTTGCAGGTAAACTGAGCTGCTTCAAGATACTGCAATGTCATGGAGTCATGGAATTTGGGTTGGAGGGGACCTTAAAGCTCAACTCTTTCCACCCCTTGCCATAGGCAGGGACACCTTCCATCAGCCCAGGTTGCTCTAAGTCCCCTCCAGCCTGGCCTTGGACATTTCCAGGGATGGGGCAGCCACAGCTTCTCTGGGCAACCTGTGCCAGGCTGTCAAACCAATATCTTCATTCTGTGTCTGGGGTAAGTTAGTGGGACTGAAGACTTAGATGACTTCAGCCTTCTGATCACAGAACCTGGGCAGCATCAGCCTCACCATCATCCTTGTGTCCTGACTTTGAAAGGCTGGTTTATGACAATAATTTTGTTTTATTGCATGTGATCCACAAACTCTCTGTAAGAGTTGGAACTTCATAAGGAACTTCAGGCAAGCAGAACAATATCTAAATACTAAATGCCTTCTTCATAAAGGTGCATGTTTGATTAACTCAAGATTCAAGCAGTACAAATGATTATTCCATGCCCTTTCCTTAGATGCTCTTTTATGGATCTTGTTCACAGGAGCTATTTGGAAGGCAGCCTTATGGCAAGTGGTGCCTTACTGGGAGCAGAAGAACTTAGCAGATACTTCCCTGACCGGAATATTGGAATTTTTGTGGCCACCTGGAACATGCAGGGTCAGAAGGTAAGTGCACAGAAGTCTCCACAAGTCTTTTACTGATGTTTTTCTGTTCATGAGTATGTTCCTCATCAAACTGAGTTCATCATCTTTATCAAATGACAAGGTACTTTTCTAGTAAATCTTTCCACAACTAGTATTGCTATTTTATTGGGGTTTTTCTTCTTTTCCCTCTTTCTTGTTTTGTTTTATAATAGGAACTTCCAGTGAACCTGGATGACTTCTTATTGCCAACAGATCCTGACTATGCCCAAGACATGTATGTCATTGGAGTTCAAGAAGGCTGTCCAGACAGGTAGCAAAAACAATGTAATGAACCATCTTCTTTTATTGTTAACTAATTACTTTGTATTAGTCTGGAAATAGTCCCCATCATATTCCTAATATTTTCTATAATCAACCCATCTAATAAAATGCATGAGCACATGGGGAAATGGGCTTTAGAGATAAAAAGGCATAAAGATCTGTAAATCATAGAGCCATGGAATGGTTTGGGTTGGGAGGGACCGTAAAGCACATCTTGTCCCACCCCCTGCCACAGCCAAGGAGTCCTTCCACTATCCCAGTTGCTCCAAGCCCCATCCAACCTGGCCTTGGACACTTCCAGGGATGGGGCATCCGCAGCTTCTCTGGGCATGCAGAATTTGGGCCTGTTAGAACAGCTGATGGCAAAATGCTGATGATTTCTGTGGCCCCTCAGCCCAGCTCTGAGGGGCTCTGAGCTGGCTCACAGCTTCACAGCCACTCCTTACTAGTTCAGTGGAGGTTTTGCTTACTGTTCGTTGATGTTCTATGTCAGAGGGATTGCTCTCTTTCCACAATACTGATTTCCTCTCTGGTTGTTGTCTCGTGTACTGTCTGTGTGATCCAGCTGTTGTTCTTTCCTGCAGAAGAGAGTGGGAGATCCGCCTGCAGGAGACACTGGGCCCCCACTATGTCCTGCTCTACTCTGCTGCACACGGGGTGCTCTACATGTCAGTCTTCATCCGCAGGGACCTCATCTGGTTCTGCTCAGGTGTGTGGGGAGCTGAAAGCTGCCAGCCACTGTCCTGCCTTTTTCTCCCTCTCCTAACTTCCCTGCTCATTGTCTCTAAAGGCTGCCCAGGAACAGCATCTTCTTTTTCTCCTTCCAGAAGTGGAGTATGCCACGGTGACAACTCGAATAGTATCTCAGATCAAAACCAAGGGAGCTCTGGGAATCTGCTTCACCTTTTTTGGGACCTCCTTTCTCTTCATCACCTCCCACTTCACATGTGAGACATTTACAGTCTTGCTAGAAGGGTCCTGTTTGAGGGAGGAGGGGAGGGAACTGCACAGAGGTGAAAAAGCAGGTCAGGCTGAGGGCAAAGCTCAGCTGAGCTGAGAACGGTAAGAGAGAAGGATTGGTAACAAAATCCCAGAAGAACTGTGTTTGTTAAAACAGAAATGAACTCTGCGCCATTGTATCCCTTTGTCCATACTTTATTATTATTCAGGCTGTAAGTTCCCTGGGTCAGTGTCCCATTTTATATGTGGAAGATGTCTGATGCCCTTTGGAAGCTCCTGTTATAATCATAAATAGCAATTGGATTCATCGTTGGCGGTAATGGGATTTGTGTCTTTCAGCTGGAGACAATAAAGTGAATGAGAGGAAACTGGACTACAATAAAACCATTCAAGCTCTTACACTTCCCAAGAATGTTCCAGACACAAATCCGTATCGATCCAGTTCTAGTAAGTGAAACCATGGCTGTGTGACAAGCCAAATGAACAGAGTCTGTGCATTGTCTTTCAGTCTGTACTAAGAAAGAGAGAAGAAGAATGATAATTTGAGACAGTGTTAAAAAGGACTATATTTTTTTCTGAGGATGATTATTACTCACACGATTATTTTTTTTTCCTTTTGGAAATATTGGGGAGGATTTGAGGAAAAAAATTGAAGGGGAGATTTAAAATTCAATAAGGCATTTTTATGTGATGTATTTTCCCAGCAATATGATAATTTTGGTGTAATTGTTATCAATATTACAGAAGTGTTTCACTTTCCAAGTGTTCTCTAGAACAATTAGAAATTATTTCAAAACTGAAGAGAAGGAATTTTACGTCCCTTTGCATGTACAAAAGTTAGAGCAATGTTTGCCAAATTCCATTGTTGTTTCTTAATACTGTGCTGAGAACATGATGCCTAGATAAGTAGTCAAGTCTGTTTTCTGGAAAGATGAATTGACTCTATCTGTAGTGTAGCATTAGGGCTTTTTGTTCACCTTGGTTTTAGGTCCTATAAATAGTTTAGTCTCTTTTCAGCTCTTTCTATGATTTTTAAAATTCCTATTCTGTTTTCTCCTGGGGTTTTATAATCATATGGTGTGATGGTCGCAGGCAGAAAACATGCTCAAGTATCACATCTACTGGTAGCGAAAAGAAGGGGTTTATGCCTGTTCCTTGAACATATCTGGCTGCATAACCTGAATGCTTCTGGCTTGAATTTGCAGGTGATGTCACAACTAGGTTTGATGAAGTCTTCTGGTTTGGTGACTTCAACTTCCGACTGAATAAGGATCGTGAGACTGTGGATTCCATCCTGAACCAGAACCCGGACATGGACATGTCCAAGCTCCTGGTGTACGACCAGCTGACCAGTGAGATGAGTCGGGGTGAGAGGCAACTGTTCTCCTCCCTCATCCCAGTGAAGAAAGATATGTGCACACAGGAATAGTTACAGTCAAATCCCATTTTCTAGAGACCTTTTCTGCTTTCTTTTGTTGCATTTCCTAAAAAAGGATGTCAGCAGTTGTCAAATACAGTGGCAGTGTGTCAAGGAATCTTTTGCTATAGCATTTTATACACAGTGTAACCTCTCAAGCCATTTGCTGCTGTTTCATCTGACTCTCCATAACCTGGGAGACCATTCTTTTCCAGGGCTCAGATTTGAACAGCGTTTGCAAAGCAGTACAAGCTTTCTGTGGAAGGGGAAGTGCATGGACCAAGTGTTCTTTGTTTAATTGGCCACTGACTAAATAGCCACTGGCTGTTTTTTATCTTCACTATGTAAGAACTTGAGCTTGCTCACTTTCTGGAGCCTGACCCCAGGTTTTTCTAGTTATGCATGTACATGGCTGTTGTTTCTAGCCAGCAGTAGTAGAATCTATGCAGAAATATGCCAGTTTCTCAGGAACGAGAAATTTGTTCATGCTGTTCTCTTCTCTTATAGGGTCTATTTTCAAAGGATTCCAAGAGGCTGATATCCATTTCCGCCCTTCCTACAAGTTTGACATAGGGAAGGACAGCTATGACACCACTTCCAAACAGAGGACTCCTTCCTACACGGTAAGGGATGGTTTCAGCACCTCACACCTGCACCAAGGGGGATTCAGTTGTGCTGAGATTTGTGGCTTAAGAGCCACAGGGCACGTGGGTCTGGTCTGGAAGAAAGGATTGTTGAACCTGTGAGCACAGGGAGAGTTTGGCACAGGCTGTTAACCTCATTTTCCCTGCCTTACATCCTGTTTGAGTGAATTCTCCCCTGTGCTCAGAGCCAGGCACAGAACAGCTATTGGGATCAGACACACTCTTCATGAATGGATCCCTGTCCAATACCCTTAATTTCACTAAATGGACTGTGATAAAAGAATGGGTCTGTCTCTTGTGAACCAGTGCTGCTTTCCAGGATGGATGGATGGATCACTCTTCCCTCTCTGTCTCCAGGACCGCGTTGTGTTCCGCAGTCGGTACAAGGATGACATCCAGGCCATCAAATACTCCTCCTGTCCTGTGATCAAAACCTCAGACCATCGCCCTGTGTTTGCCCTGTTTCGTGTGAAAGTGAGGCCTGGCAGAGACAAGTTAGTACCTCCTTATGCTGCCCTGTATGATTGCACATGGGTCCAGGGATCCTGAGGATATGCTTCTGTTTGGAGTTTGTCCTCTCAGAATTCCTAAGACAAGAGTTTATCCCATGTAGCTCTCCGCAGCCTGTTTGATTTTTTCTCAGCATATGCTGGTGGTCAGAGCAGTAAGAGCTTAAACGTTGCACTGACAGCTGAAGTCCCTGCTTCCAGGTCCCTTAATCCTCCTGAGGGGGATAAGCAGAGCCCATTGGAATTGATTATCAATCCAGCTCTTTGCTGTCCCTATCAGCCTGGGCAGATTTGCTCTTCTCTTCCTCTTTCCCTTCTTTGGGATTAGTGCTGTTTTCCCTCCCCAGTGGTGGCTGCATTTCAGCATATCTACATGTCAGTCGAGTATTTTGAGATCCTCCAAGTGCTTAACATCCCACTGTGGGCTGTTGTAGAACTTCGTGAACTGGTGAACCACATCAGTGAATAGACCAATTTAACAGTAACCTGGTTTAGCTTTTCAGATAAGTGGGGTTTGGTTTAGGATCATAAAGTCCTCTATATATGAATGCAGGCGTGTACATGCTTAAATTGAACGTACATTTCCCTTTTACAATGAGCATTTTCTTCATTTAAATGTGTTGTGAAAAACCTTAACTTGTTGCCATGGAAGAACAACTTTTGTTGCTCTCACAGCAGTAGCTGAATGCATTAAGAAAGCAAAAATTAGGTTTCTGGCCTTTGTTGTACGAACTAGTTGGGAAATGCGGGGCAAACAAGAATGTATTTATGCCCTGATCTGATGGCTTATGTTTCGTTGTAGCATTCCACTTGCTGCGGGGCAGTTTGACAGAGAACTGTATTTATTGGGAATAAAGAGACGGATTACAAGGGAACTTCAGAAACGGCGGGAGCAAAAGGACCAAAAAGCCAGCAGCATATGTAGCATTTCCTGAACTGAGAGCTCTGCAGTGCTTGTGGTAGAGGTGCCCGGAAAGAGGATTTCAGGCCATGGCAAACTCTGCAGGGACTTGTCTGCTTAAGCACCTCTGGCAGTTGTGAAGAATGTCTTAAACCTCATCCTGGATTCATTTGCATGAGCTAATCCATGTAGCTCAAGTGCTTTTGCCGAAGAAAAGGAGTCAGTTATTTAAGACATCCATCCCAACAGGTATAATGGATTTATTTTTAACCAGACTATCTTAGGGAAGCTACTGGGTGCAGCCTGTTGGTTGTAAGAGGACTCCACGCAGGCACAGCTGCTGGAACTGGCATCACTTGGGGCAGGGGACCTAAGAAAAGCCTGCAGAAAGGTGATTTTTTTGTTTGATCAGATTTGTTTACATACACTGTGGGGTTGGCTTTTGCTCCTTCTCTGTAGCCAAGTGAGCAACAGGGACCAGCTGATGAACTTGGGCAGTTCTTTGCATGGATGGTGCTCCTCTGTTGGGCTTTTTGGGTCCTCTACAGCAAGATGTGTGTGAATGTACTCCTGTACATTGAAGTGTAGAAACATTGCCTTTCAGTAATCATTCTATTTGCCTTCTGTTACTAAGGGGGTAAATACCGTACTCTCAGGCCATATATTTGGCTGCTGAGACTGCTTGAAAAATCCCTCCTTGACCTCATGTGCCCTCTCCAGGGCTCATAAAACACTACCTGCCTTCAGCAGTTCTCCACCTGAATTGAAGTTACTGGTTAAAGTGCAGTACTGTGTGATGCTTCACCAAAGTGATGTCAAGTGAGTGTACCAGGGAGGTTTGCAGAGCCCAGTCAGCTCCATGCAGTTCCATTACCTCCAGTCACAGTCAATTCCATTTGGTTTTGTTTTTTCCAACTCAGTGAACTGTGAATAACTTGCTGTTTTTGAAGTAGTGTTGTCTTAAGGTTAAACATCCTACAGGGACCAGTATGGCACCAGTCAAATGTTAAGTACAGCTAATACTTAAAAACTCCTCATGGGCACAGATGGGCTGGATCTTTCATCACCTTAGTACCTAAAACACCAAGCAAACACCTTGGAGGAAGTGCTGCTGACTATGCAACCTGTCCATGACAGAGCTTCTGTTCTGCGGTACATTTATGGCACTGACCTGTCTGTAGCCATCAGGTACTTGGATTTCCTTTCTTTTTGAAGGAATAAAAATAAATTAATGCAATACCTTAACTGAAAACCAGCTCTTACTGTTGTCAGAACCAAAGTTCTTTGTGTGATGCATGTTTGGGTGACATAAGCCATTTCTCTTCAGCAGCAAGAGTAGGACAGATTTTCCTGGAATTGTCTGAATTGAACAAACAAAGCCTATGTTTCACCTGCCAGTGCAAGAAACACAGCCCTAGGCTGTTGGTGAATTTCAGAAGTCTCACTACTTGCTCCAGCTGTTTAGAGGTCTCTTTATTTCCTTACAAGCATATACAACAACTGAACAGGATTTCCAGACTGTGGGCTCCACAAGAAGCAATGCAACGTTTTCTTTTAGTTGCATGAGGAAAGGATGGGCAAGTAAATAGCTCTGCTCCCAGTCTGATTGCTCCTCACCATACACATCTAGCACTGAAGTGCTGCAATGCAGCTGTTTGTATTTTTAAACCCATGTGTTGGGGGATTATGTAAATCAAATGTTTTATTCCTCTCTTGAGTCTCCATTTCTTCAGTATCTCACGTGTGGCACTTGGCTTTTTGTAATGTGGTATCAGTCAAGACCACAATGTTTTTAAATGCTGTGATGCTGTTATCTTGACTCTAAGCTGAGGGATATCTCTGCTGTGAGACAGATGACTGGGTCTTCTTTTTGCAAGGCCTTAAGTTCATCTGAATGAGACTGAGGAAATGAGGTACAAGTTTAAGGTGTAGCAGCAGCAACTCCTTTAATAACTGTTTGTATACCAACTCTGGAGGAAAAGAACTTTTATTCTTTAGCACAGTTCACTTCTGAGTGAAAAAGTGTCCACGTAGCATTATGCACAGTATCTCTGCAGAGGAACTCCACAGAAACTTGGTTATGCTAAGAGTCTCCTCTCCTCTGAGCTCAAGCAAAATGACGACATTATTCCTAGACATGTGACTCCTCGTAGGTACTGCATGAAATGAATCCATGGTTTGTAACAAAACCTGGACTGCAGGAAACTTTTTGCCAAACTTCAGAGGGATAGTAACTGTTGTTGTCCTAATTCAGTTTGAGCAAGTCTTTGTTCACCTTGGTAACAGCTATAAATATTGTTTGAATTCAGGCATGTAAGCCAAGCTCTTTACAGTGTCACCACATCCCTTAGGAGCTCCTCACAGTCCGGTGCTCCAAAGCATCTTTGCTCTGTGGTAGCACAGCTCCATGGTTGCACAGTATGCCTGGGAAGATCTGGGGGAGGAAGGGTGATACAGCAACATTATAATCTCAAAACCATGTTACAAAAGAAGGGAGTCTGTGAGCCTGGCAGGACGTGCAGCTCTATCGGAAGAGCCGGTACAGCCGCGGGAGCCGCCCATCTTTGCTGGAAAGTGCCCCCTGAATGTGCTCGTATGAGGGCAGGTCTGTCAGGTCACCCAGGGCAGCCACAGCTGGCTTCTTATGCAGCATCTTAGTGACCACCCTCTTGATATCAGTAGGTTTCACCTCACCTGCAGGCAAAAAGAAGGCAGAGCTGTGACAACATCGTAAATAGGATACTCAGAAAAACAATCACTGACTCTTTTCTTCCACGCTTCTAGTTTTTCCTTCCTTCGGACAAAAACAAGCTTGAAAGCCATTGAGACCAGTTTGAAATGTATTTCTGCAGTATTTATGCCCCCAGGCTTTCTCAGGTAATTCAATGTGCTACAAGAATATGTTCGAAGTTGCCCTGCCCTAACTATATCTACAGCTGACTCTAGGCAAGGAAAAGCATTGGGTACTCACTGATGAGGGCACAGAGCTCATGAGGTAGCTTCCTTGTGTTTGTTGCCAACACCTGCCTTCCCACATCTTCAAAGATCACTGGCCGAGACTCAAGGTTCATCATGAGCATGGACTTGAGCTGCGTCTTCGCTCGCTCAAGTTCTACCTGTGAACGAGCAGGAAATACAAATAATGTTCCAAAAATTCTGGTCACTGCTCTCTAAAACAAGATAACATGAAGAATTTTGCAGACAATGTGTTCACAGAGTCCCAGACTGGTTTGGTTTGGATTGGAAGGGACCTTAAAGCTCAACTCTTCCCCCGCCCCCGTCATGGGCAGGAACACCTTCCACTAGCCCAGGTTTCTCCGAGCCCCATCCAACCTGGCCTTGAGCATTTCCAGGGATTATGTCAGCTCAAAGACCATCTGCAAGTTCAAGTGTGCTGCTGACCTCTCCCACTGCTCCTGCCATGAGAATGAATTCCCTGGTGATGATTTCCACCATCTCCCGAACCTATGAAAAACAGAGCATTGGAAGAAGATTAGAACAACACTTATTGTGCCAACATTCCTGTCTGGTACTGAGGGTTGTGGTTCCTTTTTAAGGACCCCTGTCTTTGAATCCAGAACTCTGTACCTGTTTTGGGTCTGCACTGGCATGGATACACAGGAGACCTGTGTCCTCGTAACTGTGGTGGTAAGAGGTTGCATTATACATCCAGTGGTGCCTGTGGTTATACGAACAGCATTTTAGAATTTTAATGTAAAAATTAAACAAACATAGACAGTGAGTGCCCTCCTGGTGCACTTTCAGGATTCTCAGCAGTGCCAGCAAGACTTTCATCCTCTCAAAATGGCAGCTGACAAATCAGTCCCATGTTTCAAGCAGAATAAGCTTATGTAGAACCTGGGAGTGTTTGCTTTCCTTTTTTCCATGTGAACCTGCTAGAGGATGGTCTCTGTCACCCCTTCAAAGGCAAACCAACCTGTTCAGCACATTGAGGTACAGTCTGGTGAACATGCCCTTGCCAGGCCCTCCAGCTGAAAAGGAGCCACCACCTCCCATCATCATGTTTAGCACCGCAAATGGAATGAAATCTTCCTCCTGAATTGCAAGAAGAAATCCAGTCAGGTAATGGCAGAGCTCTCAAAGGTTTGGCGGGAGTAAAGTGGGAAAGAGACATTGGTATAAGAGGAGTGGGAAGGTCAGTGCCTGCATCAAACTGTCAGTGGAAAAGCTGCTTGTCTGTACATGCAGCAGCAAAGTGCCAGTGTTCATGTAATGAGTCAGTGTTCTGGGATTCCTCAAGTACAGGGCACCCCAAACAAGGGATTTTAGGTTAATACTTACTAAAAAGGAGCAGCTTTCTAAGCCAATCATGATGTGGGTGAGCTCTGGGATGGGAGTAGGGCCCAGACTCACATCTGACATGTCTTTTTCAACCTGTGGGAAGAGCAGACAGATTATCAAGACTGATTTTCACTGCTGTTGCATCCAGCTTGATACATTCCTGGTAATTAACATTTCACCCAATCAACAGCTGTCATGGCCACTTTTGGCTCATATTCATAAAGTGTATAGAACTTTAGAAAAGCAAAAATCAGCTCAGCTTCCAAATGACAGTGAGGGACACAACGCCACCTCCAGCACTCACCTTAACGATGCCTCCCGTGTACTGAGCCACGGATCTGTCCACACCCCTGCTCTGCCCAGTGCCCCACACGGGCTCCACTCCCAGCAGGTATTTCCTGGCACACTCCACCAGCTGGTCGTGCTCAATGCCCACCCCAGCCAGCACCATCCTGTCAGGGGTGTAGTAGCTGCGCAGATATGAGTGCAGCACGTCCCGATTGATCTTCTCCGTGTTCTCCACAGGGCAGAACCTGTTCAGTCCAACTGTGTTGTCTCTGAAGGCTGCCTAAAAAAGGCACATTAAAATAACAAATATCACCTCATTCCACCTAAGCCCCTCATTTAAACCTTCTCTTTCTGTTTTGGAATTAAGCCAACCTGTTTGAGACATGGAAGAGTGGAAAGGCTGAGCATTATTTCATTAATCAACAACATATTGTCACCCACATCAAGTTGCAGACAGGTTTTTTTAGATTAGGTTAGAACCTTTCACATGTGTAGAATGATAGATTTCAGAGTGGAGGGATGGCAAAATTCTCCCATCACTCAAATCAAATGGAAAAACAAAAAAACCTGGTTTTAGAATGATCTAAAATAAACCCTGAGATTGACAAAAAAAAAAAGAGAGAGAAAGCACAAAGGTGAATGCGAGGTGAAATTTTCAGTGTGGTACCGCATGGATCATCTCAGTGAGGAGAGGCTCTGGGTCAGGTCTCATGTTCAGGTCCTCCAGCTCAAACCGTATGGCCATGCGGGTCATCTCGATCTCCTCATCTGGAATGGGTCAGAAAGCAAGGGATGACAACCCCCGACTGCTGCAAGGTGCCTTCCTGAAGAGCACAATCTAGTGAAGAATTCCAAGAGCAATCCATATGTTGGAAATCTTTTTTAAAGTGTTCCCAGACCTGATAACCTGGGCTGGAGCGCCACATCAGCCAGCAGGTTGACCACAGTGTCCAGGCCTCTGGCATCAGCAGACACGGCATACATGATGGTGTCCCTGCAATACAAACAGGCAGGTCCTGCACTGAGAACTCACTTCTAGGATCATTCAGTATCATTTCAGTATCAGGACATCACAGGAAAAGCTGCTTCACTCATTAAATGCTTTCAAAAGGAAACAGAACTGACTTTTATAACTATTTTGCAGCCCCACCCCAAAAAAAAGGACCACAAAGTGCTGTCAGTATTACAACACCCAGTAAGAGCAGGAGAAGGAGCACCTCACCTCGATGCCTGGCAGTCACAAATGCCCCCGTGTTTCTCCAAGGTGAGCAGAATTTCATCTTTGCTGCCAAACTGAGCTGTGGACTGAGAAAGAAAATACCAGTGTTAGTAACTAGTAAAGCAATAACTTTTTATAACCCCTCAGTGTAGCCCAGAACAAGGATCTTCTACATTCTTTTAGTCAAATGGTTTGCTCGATATTTGCTAACCTTGGAGGTGAAAGCACAACAGGCTTTCAAAATGTAATGATGGGAATTAAGAGGGATGATCAGAAGGATGGAGCACCTCTCCTGGGAGGAAAGGCTGAGAGAATTGGAATTGTTGAGCCTGGACGAGAGAAACTTTGGGGTGACCTAATTGTAGCCTTCTGGGATCCAATGGGAGCTACAAGGAAAATTATGAGAGACTTATGACAAGTGCCTGGAGTGACAAGACAAGGGGAAATGACTTGACACTGAAAGAGGGGAGATTTAGATTAGATATTGGGAAGCAATTCCTGGCTGGGAGGGTGGGCAGGCCCTGGTACAGGTTGTCCAGAGCAGCTGTGGCTGCCCCATCCCTGGGAGTGACCAAGGCCAGGCTGGACGGGGCTTGGAGCAGCCTGGGCTGGTGGAAGGTGTCCCTGGCCACTCCCCCGTGCAGATTTTGGCTGCTCGGGATCCCGTGATGGGCAGTGCAGGGCAGTACTCACCGAGAAGGCCAGCTTTTCCAAGAAGTGGGAGATACCGCTGAGGTATTTCGCTTCATGTCTTGATCCCGAATTTACAAGAACTGGTGTCAAGAAGAGAACAAATCAGCGCAACCCGCGGGGCCACCCGGCTGCGCCGGCGCTGAGGCACCAACCCTGGCCCGGCCCCTGCGGGTACTCACTGCCCACGGTGCAGAACTGCCCGAACTTGTTCTGGGAGGCGACGCGCAGCCCGTTTTCCAGCACCGTCACCCGCGTCTCGAAGCGCTCCCGGCCCTCGGCGGCGGCGAACACGGCCTTGGGCACGCCGGGCAGCGGGCAGGCCAGCGACACGCTGGGGTAGGCGCCGCCGCCGCTGTAGCTCCGCCCGGCCGCCAGCCCGCACCTGGGGACAGCGGGGACAGCAGGTACACCGTCGGGCCGCGCCGACGGACCGCGNGGGCCGGCCCGCAGGCCCCGCGCCGCAGCCACGCCATGGCCGCCGCCATCTTGCCGCCACACCGGGCGCACCTGGGCGGGGCCGCGGAGGGGGAAAGGGGCGTGACAGAGCCTTCTGATTGGGCGCGGCCTCGGGCGCCGCTCGTTCATTGGTGGATCCCCAGGGGGAAGCCCCGCCCCGCCGAGCCCTCAGGCGGCCATGGCGGCGGAGCCGGTGCTGGGGCCGGGCCCGGGCCCGGCCGAGCCCAACCCCTTCTCTTTCCGTGAGTTCGTCCGCACCAAGGCCCGGGGTGGCGGCGGGGCGGGCGGCTAC
>VWZG01012370.1:229743-258962 GCA_013396735.1 Grallaria varia | reverse complement strand
CGGGGGGGCGGGGGGGCGGGCGGCCACTCCCAAGTAAGGTCCCGGGTGGTGGCAGTGCCGCCGGGTCCCGCCCCACTCGCCTCAGTTCCGCTGTCCCGTCCGCAGGCGGCGGCGCCGCCCGGGTCCGCTGTGCTCCTCGTTCCCGCAGCGCCCGCAGAGGCGGGGGATGAGGAGGAGGAGGAGGAGGAGTGGAGTGAGAGCTACCAGCCGCTGGCCGTGGAGCGGGCCCACCTCGCCGCCCGCGGGTCCTGCGCGGCGCCGCTCGGAGCGCCCCCGGGGCCGGGCTGTGCCCACCCAGGGCAGCCCAGCTACGAGCAGGTGAGCGCTGCCCGCCCTCCGGACACCTCTGGCTGTCGGGGGAGCCCTGCGCGGGGTGTCAGGCTGCGGCAGGACTCCGTGTCACAGCCCCCTGCCTGAGGGCCGGCTGAGGAACAGAGCCAGATATGGAAAAGCACTTTGCAGCCTGAGTCGGGTCTAGGACCTTCCCTGCCCTTCTGCTCTGGGTATGACACAAGTGACTTCCGCATGCGCCTTGAGGTCATGCTAGTTTAGAATTATCAGCGTTTAATTAGTCACATCTGCACTGGTTGGTCAGTGCCAGGTTCCTGTGCCCCACACGGTCAGTGCAGTGACCAGTCAGGTCAGTGCCAGAGAGGGAAACTGCATCCACAATTAAGCTTGAATGTATTAGAAAGTGCAAGAATTTCCAGCATTAAAGTTGAATGTTCTGGTGTTGGAGTGTTCATAGTGTTGTGAAACCGCACCCTCAATCCTAAAGAGGATTTCTCTTTTTTTAGCTGAAAGAAGAGAATGCTGCTTTGAGAAGCAAGATCAATAAGCTTCAGATTCTCTCTGAAACCCAAGCGGACAAGTGCGTAAGACACGGTGTGGGGGGAAATAACCACCTGAGAAGTTGGATTAAAAGAGGGGCTCCCTTCAAACAGTGTTCTTAGAGAAGAACAACGTAGTTGAAATCAATGCTCTTTATTAAAGAAAGCGTTAACAAACCTGGTTTTCTTATTGAAAAAGCCTTGGAAAGTAAGCAGCCAGCTCACATCTGAGTGTGTGTGTGTGTGTGGCTTGTGCTTTGTGCAGTGCATGTGGTGAGTGAGAACAAGGGCAGGGCTTGACAGGATGCATTTCAAAAAGCTTCAGATGAACAAAATAATATTAATCTTTCTCCTCTGAAGCAAAAAAAATAATTCTTATTTTTGCTGGCGAGCAACTTGGGAGACTGGAATTTCCTGAGGTTAAACAACCCAGTGACTGAGCTGGAGTGGCAGTTTCTTCAGGCCTGAATCCCCCATGCTCTGCTCCTCAGTGAGGCGGCTGATACTCCTGGGGCAATGGGAAAACCATTTATCTCAGAATCACCCTGAGCCAGACTGTTCTCTGTGGTCTTCCCTCACTCACCTGTAGAGTTCCCATTAATGCTGATGGATTTGGAACACAGAAATCCCCTGAGCCATAGCCTAGAACTGGAGCTCTGTGGAAAGAATTAACTTTTCTTAAAAGAATGAGTTTCTTGATCCTTTCTTGATACCTAGAATTATCTTCATAAGGTATTCAATGTCGCAAGCACTTACTGTACATCATCTCTTGTTTTTAAAGGATGAGGAAGCTTGAGAAAAAGCTTGAGGAAAACAAAATCAAAGAAGAAAAAGAAGCACAGGATCTGGAAGCAATGGTGCAGCACGTGGAGCAAAATCTCCAGCTGATGACTGTAAGTGTTGGTGTTTGTAGTTGGAACTGTAGTCCCATCCCTTTTCCTCCTCTCCTGGGAAGGAAAAGGAAGCTGAAGTGATTGCTTCACCCACACAGCTCTGATGGGTTCAAACTTTTCCCTTGGAACAAGACAGCGTCCCAGTCCAGAAGTGAGTCTTTCCCTAGAATAAAGCAGGCCTTTGCTTTAACACAATTTGTGGATTCATCAGCTGAAGTTGCTTTTTTGCAGCCTGCTGACAACACATCCTACATGAACTATGAGCTGGTTTTCCTGTTTGCTAATTATGCTGAGTCTCTTTTCCTCCTGTCCAAGATTACAAAAGAATAAGTAATGTCCAGAAGTGCTGGGTGGCACCTGCAGATCCCAGAAAGGAGAAATGGAGAGGGGAGGAGGGAACTGTGCCCAGCTCTTAAAGCATTCAGAACATGGGGTGGGGTAACACCAACCATATCCCGCCAAGTTATGTGCTGGAATCACTCATTTTTACGTAGTCCAAGCTGCCTGCTGTGTCCTCAGCTCTCTGTAGGGTAAGTAATCTTTGTTTCTGTTTCAGAAACGGGCTGTTAAAGCTGAGAACAGCGCTGCGAAACTGAGACAGGAGAACGCCCTGCTCCAGGTATGGAGCAGCATCCCTGGGGCCTGGCTGGGGGACTGGGGCTGGAGGGGATATATCTTGGAGTTGAGCTTCTAAAAAAGATATTGCAAGATTTTTCAGGCCATTGGGAAAATGCTGAGTGTGTTGTCAGGTTCAGTAAAGGCTTCAGAGTTGTGTCTTGTCAGAGGCTGGGAAGACCTGGATGGTGCCACAGTTCTCAGTGGTGCCCAGTGACAGGGTGAGGAACAGTGGCCAGAAATTAAAATACAAGTTCCACCTCAGCATGAGGAAGAACTCTAGATGGAATGTGGCAGAGCACTGGAACAAATGCCCAGGATGGGCATGGAGTCTCCCTCTGGAGACATTCAAACCTACCTGGATGCTTTCCTGTGTCACCTACTCCAGGTGACCCTGCCTGGGCAGGGGTGTTGGACTGGGTTATCTCCAGAGGTCACTTCCAACCCTAATAATTTTAGGAAGACATTCCTTCCAGGCCGTCTGGTTATGGGATCTAGTCTCTATTTATTACATCACTTTGTT
This sequence comes from Grallaria varia, assembly GCA_013396735.1. NCBI lineage: Eukaryota > Metazoa > Chordata > Aves > Passeriformes > Formicariidae > Grallaria > Grallaria varia. The sequence continues at coordinate 256,101 of VWZG01012370.1, read as the reverse complement.
ATTCTCATTATCTTTGTGTGAATCATTTATTACATTGCATAAATTGCTGCATGAACGTGTTCAGTAGTTGTAAAGTATCTGCTGGAGTTCTGTGGTTGTTTCACATCACTTTTGCCTGTTTTTCCCCCAGGTCCAGCTGAGGAATTACAAGGCAGAGAATGAGGCACTGCAGCTGGGACAGGCAGGACTGGCCACGGCAAAGCAGAACGCAGAGGTGGCCCTGCAGCACCTGCTCAAGGTCACAACCAGCTCCCGCGCATCCATCAGGTGAGACACCTCTCCTGACACCATCCCAAGCTCCTGCCTAAATTATGGGGTCACAAATAAATGCCCTCAATGGGTCTTTCAGGATTGAAACTCAGGTTCTTGTGTTCTGTTTGCTGCTCCATGTTCTTACTCGCCTGCAGTGTGTTTTCCTCCAAAAAAAAAAACTGGGATGGGGGAGTCTTAACATAAAAAATTCTATACTTTGACTTTTGAAGTCTCTTACACTTCCCTTTAAGAGATAAAGGTTCCAGTCCTGACAAACTGCTGCTTGCTAAGCTATATAGTGTGGGCAAACGCCCCATAACTGCCACCTGCTCATCCCTCCTGTCTAACACTGTGTCTCTCCCGTTCCAGGCAGCTGCTGTCCGGAGCAGAATCCCTGCAGCTTGTCACTGATCTCCTGAAATCCATAGACAGAATCTCAGAGGTGTCCGAGGATGGACAGTGAGTGACTCACACACCACAGAGGACTTTGCTTTTGTACATAAACCGTTACTAAAATGTGAATTTTTAACACTCGGCCTCACGTCGACACACTAAGCTGCAGAGCTGGCTTTTCCATCCCTCCCTACCGTGCAGCCAATGGATCACTAAATCCCGAGTGGATGGGAGCACATCCCTGTTCCTGCAGGGCTGGGACCTCAGCCCCTGCTCTGCGAGCACCCCAGGTTTTGGCTGGGGCTCCCCTTGCCGGCCTCTCCTCGTGCCGTGGAAGGAGAAGGGGCTGTGGGTCAGTCCTGCAGTGTCCTGGTGTCCCTGTCCTGGTCCCACCAAACCCCTGGTGTTGGCTCGTCCCTGTGTCCCGGTCCCACCCAGCCCCGGTGCTGGCCCGGCCAGTGTCGGTCCCGCAGGACCCGGGGGTGCCCCGCGTGCTCCAAGCCCTGCCCGCATTGGCTGCGCGGCATCACGTGTGTGGTCAGCTGACGGCGATGCGCAGCCGCGATTGGTCGCGGGGGCGGGGCGAGGCCCAGGCCCAGGCCCGGAGCGGCGGCCCCGCCATGTCCCGCGGGCCGGGCCCGGCCGGGCCCCAGCGGCCCGTACCGACCGCCCCGGGACTCGACCTGGATGCCGAGCGCGAGAAGATCCGCCGGGAGATCGAGGAGCTGGAGCGCAGCCTGGAGCCCGGCGGGGCCGGCATCGAGCTAGCCGTGTCCGACTGCAGCCTCAGCTCCGGCAGCGGTACGGGCTCGGCGCGGCCCCTTGGGGTGCATGTTCTCGTGGTGAAACCCCCGGGGCCGGCCGAGAGCCACCGGCTCCTGAACGGAGGGTTCTGGCCGGTTCTGGTCGCTCGGGCACCCAACAGCCCAACAAATTCCACTTGCGCTGAAAGTACAGCGTTTAAACAGCGTCCCAAACCTCCGTGTGAGCCGCTCCCCCACGCCGCCCCCACCCAGCCTGCCCCGCCTCCTCAAGTTCGTTTCCCACAGCAAAGGGGGATTGGGAAGAGTTGGAGCGTCTCTGCCCGCAGTGGCTTCACCCACCTCTGTTTGGATGGTGCAGGTCTGAATAACTTCTGTCTGGAGTCTGCACCACTGAGGGCAAACCCAGGGGGTGCTGAGGGGCTGTCGGTGCTTCTGTTGGCTTGGAATGTGCACTTGGCTGCTCACCCCGGGCCTTCTCATTTGCCACCTTGTGCAGGACCATGCAGTTGGATTATTGATGTAGTGACCCTATCTCAGTTATCCAGAGCTGCTCTGTTTTCCTGCTCTGAAACAAAAAAATGCTTATGTGAGTGTAACTAAGGATAATTTTTACTTGACAACATTGTCACTGTGCAAAACCTCTCATGGTCATGTCTGAGATCTCTGTGTTACTTTAATTGAACAGTTTTGGGGTTCAAGCCTTCCTTTTATCCCACTACAATCAGCAGTTCTGTGTTTTTGTTGTCCAACAGATGATGATGATGAAAATGATGATGAAGATTCTCATGATGAAATGGTAAGTGTTTTCTCTTTAAACGTATCTTTCCATCTATTTATTAAAGGGAGCAGGTGGAAGGAAACTTCCCCCTGTTCTGGGGAAATCCAGGCAGCTGCTGTGGCTCTGTGCTCAGGAAGGGTTAATACCAGCCCTGGAGTTTGGATATTCCTGCCCAGGACTTTGTTATTCAATGTAATGCACAGATTTCTTTATGTGACGACAAGTGACAGGGTCAGAGGCTTCACGGCTCTGGTGCTGCTGATCCACAGGCTGTGGGTCAAACAGCAGGTTCAGCCTAGGAGGTGTTGAGTCACACAATTAATTTTGTTACATACCTGCCTTTAAAGCAAGTATTTCTATCTTTTCCCCTTAAATGCTTTATTTGCCTCAAGGAAATGGAAAGAGAAGAAGATAGCAGTGATGATGACGACACTGAAAGCCTGCCACAGGATCCAGAAACATGCCTGCAGATGAACCACGTGTACCAGGAAGTTATCCAGGAAAAGATTGAGGAAGTGGAGCTGCTCATTGCACAAAACAGGGAGCAGCAGGTGAGCAGGACAGGAGTGAAATGTTCATTCCTGTGCTTTTCTGGGTTGCCATTTGCCATCTTTCCCTCCCCTCAGACACAGTAAGACTTCCCAGAATATTCCTAGTCCATCACAGGTGCCAGTGGAATCAGCTCCAGCAGTGCCCAGTGTTCTTGGCCAGGAACCAGGTTCATTTTCTTCCTGGTGGTTCAAACCAGTGTCATTGAGTGGCTTTTCAAGTGGTCTATTTGACTGATGTTTCCATGTTTTCTTACAACCAAAAATGGGTATTTTACATCTCGTATTTTAGCTTGTTGTGACAAGTTAGTATTTTATTAATCTTTTTAATAATCTGCGTTGAACTGTACAAAGTCAGAAAGTTCCCAATCCTGCCTTTAACATGCACTGATTTACAGTCTGGTGCTGCAAACCCTGCCTGGGATGTTTTGATTGGCTCAGCCACTGCTTTCTGAAACCAGGAATTTGAAGGAGACACTGATACTGTTTAATTAACTCTTGTATTGCAGAAGGAAATCATGTGTGAGCTTGATGGTTCAAAAACAGCTAAGGCAGGAGATGGCAGAAATCTACCAGCAAATGTATTTTTGGGTCATTTTATGAAGCCCTACTTTAAGGATAAAACTACAGGAATTGTAAGTAACTGTAACTGTGTCTGCAGTGATAGATTTACATTGTAACTGTGTTAAATCTGTTAAAATTCAGGTGTGTAACTGAACTTCACTCCTCAGTCTGAAACTTCTTGCTTCTCACTTGTTACTTACTCTGTCTTGGAAATGTTTGTTCTGTCCATGTCTGGCTGTGAGTTCTGAGGAGTGGAATTCCAGCCATGGGGTTCTTGACCATTCTTGTTTTAACCTTGTCTTCATCTTCAGGATCCAGTTCCGTGCTACTGCTCAGAGCACTTGTTGAAATATGATTGTGAAAATGAGTTTTCTCAGTTTCTGAGGCAAATACGGCTACATTTTTCATGTGTTTTTAAAGGCTTGATAGCAAAAAGAGATCTTGATGTTTTTGTTGTAGCCAAGATGTCAACTGTCACCATCCGTACATTAACATATTCAAGCAATGGCTGGTAATTTTTCTGTTAAAAATGATGTGTCTGTGAGCTAGTGCTGATAAATGTAATTTGCACAAGTTTGTTTTCAGTTGTTTTTGTTTTAGACCACGGTAGTGGTCTAAGAAGAAAGTGATTTTTCTGTGTGTCTGACTCTTCCAATGTATCTAACTCTTCTAATCCTCACCAGGGCCCTCCTTCCAATGAAGATGCCAAGGAAAAGGCAGCTCAGGGCATAAAATCCTTTGAACAACTGCTTTCAGCAAAGTGTAAGTAGCTTTGTGTGCTGTTCAGTGGTCTAGAAAAGCTATAAATGTATATATTCATATTGTTAATGGGTGTGTTCCATTTGCAGTTAAACATCAACACTTCTGATGTTGCACACTCAACTTTACAAAAAATGTAGTTAAAAGGGAATGGGATGCTCTGTAAATTGTTTCAGTGAGTGATTAGTGACTCCCTTTTTCATTTGCATTTGTTTTGACACATCAGTTCCTGTGAGCATTCCAAACCATGGTGCAAGGGCAGTGCTCAGATGAGAGGAGCTCAAGGGACACCTCCAGCCCTAGATGGTCACAGTCACCTTGATGATGGTCTTTACTGAGGTCTTGTGGGAGCTAAAACTGAGCAAGAGCCTGTGACGTGCCCGAGTCTGACATGACACTGGGGATTGAGGGGTGGAACTCTTTCTGCAGGCCTGGGAGTTGCTTTCCAGGGTTGTTGGAAGCAGCAGGTTTCTCTTGGCAGTGTTTTTGCACTGATGTCTGGCTGCTCCACTGTTTGGTGCAGGGAAGAGCAGAGAGAAGACGCTGTTGCAGAAGTCAGTGGTGAGTGACCGCTTGCAACGCCTGCTCCAGCCAAAGCTCCTGAAGTGAGTACTGCACAAACCCCTCCTTTCTCCTGCTGAGAACGTTATATGTGAAAGAAGGAGAGGTAGATGTGGAGATTCCACCTTCCTTCAGCAGGTTCCTGTGTAACCTGTTTGTGTGATTTTACAGCCATATATTTCTTCCCATTGACACAGTGATAGAATTTAAAATAGCTCGCAGGGCTTGAAGCTGGAACTGTGACGTGTGGTGAGTCATAATGGTGTGTCCAGAGAGAAGTGTCTGTGTTGGAGCTGGTGCAGTCTTATTGCTGTTGTAACAACCATTGATTCCCACTGTAAATACTAAAATGGTTAATCTGAGACCTCTTCTGGGTCAATGACTACGTTGAAGGGGCAAAAATAGGACAGTCAGTGTGCCATATGGGAAAACCTGGGAGAACAAGTTTTGTGTGGAAATAAACTGAAGGAAGGAATGGTACTGATGGGGGAACTGTCTCTGTTGTACATCTTCTGATGCCTTTGGCCTCATTCCCATCTAGTCCTGTTAAGTAGTGATAAGAATGTCTTTGAACAGGATGGGTTATTGGAATCAGAAACTGGAGAAGGCCAAGACTGAAATGGAGAGACAGACCTTGGAAAAGCAAATCAAAGAAGTGGAGCGAGAAATAGAGGCAATTAAGTAAGAAGTCTTTTTTCATTCTTTGTGAAAAATAAATATCTCTTCTTGGAGTTTACTTCTTAAACTTCTCTCCTTCCACTCCTAGATGTGACATTTGGAGAAATGTTTGTGTTGGCTTGTTAAAAAATTAAGAGCCTGCTATCGAGGCTCTGCAACTCTCTCATCTCCACAGTTCTTTACTAAGAAGTACCACAGTGTAGTATCTATGCCCAGTGTAGGGGTGCTCCTTTAGATAGCTCTTGGTTTAGCAACAAAGGAGCAGAGAGCTTTGAAATGTTTAGTACCTTTGAACTTTTGTTCATGAACATGTCTAGAGTGATATATTTGGATATTGTATTGATTGTTTCTTCTGCTAATCCAAGTGTTCAGTTTTGTGAAAGTCAGGAACAGGCGGGAGGAACAAGATGAAGCTAGATCAAGAAGAGTGTGTTTAATTAACCACTTAACGTGTTTCTTTTTTGTTCTTTGTACCTCCTGCTTTAGCCAACTGCCAGAAAGTGACTTATTAGGAAACAGATTCGATGAGCATGACTGGGAGAAAATTTCAAACATCCACGTAAGTTGTGGGATCAGGTGTTTTGTTGTTTCTGATATCTCTGTTCCTTCTCTTGAGAATCTCCTGACCTGGTTTGCATCCACTGTTTCCATCATGCATTTCTCCAAGCTATTAAGTGATCTCAAATTGTTAAATTTAAGGGTTTCAATCTGGAACCCTTGGCAATAGGACATAATGTGAAATGCAAAATATTGGTGTTCCTTTCTGTCCACATGTTTCAATCCTGGTTTTAAAATAAAACAGATTTTTCATATTTCTTTTAGTTTGATGGACAGCGTAGTTCAGAAGAACTGAGGAAGTTTTGGCAAAACTGGGAGCATCCAAGCATCAACAAAAAGGAATGGAGTGAGGAGGAAATAGAGGGGCTGAAGCAGATAGCTGCTAAACACAATTACCTGGACTGGCAGGCCATAGCCCAGGAGCTGGGGGTAAGGTCTGACCATGACAAATTGGTTAATTCTGACTTAACTGTGCCTCGTGTCAGTTTTCAGAAAACAGTGTTAATGCTAATTCAGTGTTAATGAGTGCTTTTCTGAGAAACATCCTAGAATAGTGCCAGAAACATTTGGTGCTTTATTCCTCATAAATAATCAGTTCTCTATGTATCTGTTTTGCTCTTATTAAGACAAACAGGACACCTTTCCAGTGCTTGCAGAAATACCAAATCTATAACAAAGATTTGAAAAGGAAAGAATGGACCAGGGATGAAGATCAGATGCTTTTAGAGCTGGTTCAAGAGATGAGGGTGGGAAGCCATATCCCATACAAGAAAAGTAAGTGGCAGAGCCTTCCATTCACTTGGAATTTTTCATTGTCCCATTCTCTTCTTTCCCTTGGTGGGAGCAGTGGTGTGTGCCTACCTGACAGTTTCATTATATCAGCAAGAACTTAATATCTTTTGGAAGCTTTATCCGTGTTGGGAATTTGGCTGAAACTGGCTGAGCATTGGTAACAAGGCCTGACAGTTATGTGTATGCCATGTTCTTTCCATTATTGTGTACCATTGTTTAAGAGATTAAAATGCTTCTTTTGGCAGTCACTGCTTGAAAAATCTCACCATTAGAATGTAAGTAAAGGAAGAAACATAGTTTGCAACAGCTTTCAAAACAGACTTTTGCATTTCTAGTTGCTTATTACATGGAAGGAAGAGATTCTGCGCAGCTGATCTACCGCTGGACAAAGAGCGTGGACCCCAGCTTGAAGAAAGGACCCTGGACACCAGAGGAAGATGCTGTAAGCTCCTTTCTTTGGCACCTAGAATTGCAGGGTGGGAATATTGGTGTTGATGTGTTGCATGGCTGTATAGAGCTGAGCTTTAGCAGTGGCACAGAGGAATGTAAAATGGACCGAGATGGGCAGTGTACAGGGCTTAGAAACTCATAAACGCTTCAGAGGTTTACAACACAAAGTGCAGCACAACTGTTTCTGTGTCAGGCCTCGTGGGATGTTAATGGTGAGAATTTCAGCTCTTGCTTTGTGTGGTGAATGCAGATGCTGTTGGCTGCAGTTAAGAAGTACGGGGAGAGGGACTGGTATAAAATCCGCACAGAGGTGCCAGGAAGGAGTGACGCTCAGTGCAGAGACAGGTGAGTGTGCAAATGTCCCAACAGTGCTTGGGGTTTGGTACACCTCATGCAACTTGTAAAACAAGTGTTTGATTTGCCGAAACCATTGTCCACTTAAGGGCTGTTTGTAGAGTGGTTATGATCTAAATAGGCACAAGGGAGTAGGGATGGGACCCCACAGAGAAAGGAAAGCTCTCTTTAGGAATGCTGGCTTTGTTCAGCCTTGGAGTGTGCAGTGATGATTTGAGCTGTACAGGCAGGATTGAATGTTCCTTACTGTAATGTTTCATTTTGAAGGTACTTAAAAGCATTGCACTGGGATGTAAAGAAAGGCAAGTGGAGCTTAGAGGAAGAGGAGCAGCTGATTGAGCTCGTTCAAAAGCATGGCCTGGGTAGGTGTTTCTATGGCTTAATCTATACAAGTTTAGACAACTCAATAGCATTAAAGATACAGGCTTTGCTTTGTACTGATGATTACAGCCTTCCCTGTATTGTGTGTTGTAGCTGTTAAGGATTTGAGATCCATTCATGCAGTAACTCTGTCTCTTACACAGGGAAATGAATAATATGTGTATAACGTTCAGCAGTGAAAAGCTTTTGTGCTCAGTGTGTGGCACTAATGGTCATGTTTTACATCCTCTGCATCCTTTTTAGGTCACTGGAGTAAAATAGCTTCCGAGTTGCCACATCGCACTGGCTCCCAGTGCTTGAGCAAGTGGAAACTCATGATTGGGTCTAAGGTACTGTGAAAATCCAGTTTGTACTTCCACATACACCAGTTCTTTTCAGAAACTTGTATTTGTAGCTTTTTCTTTGCATACAAGAATCTAAACCAAAATCTGTGCACTGTCTATAGTTAATCTTAGCAGAAGCAAAGCAGAACTATCCATGTGGAAACCACAGATAGGATTCTGCCTTATGAAACTTTTAATTTTTTGATTTGAGAGAGTTGCAAGCCAAGGTGAGCACTGTCTGACACCTGTCTGTGCTTTTTCTGACTGAGAAGAAAAGATCCCAGGCAGCAAAACGGCGCCACATTGAGGAGAGTTCCAGCTCTTCAGAGAGCAGCAGTGAGGACATAGAACTGGACCTGGCAGACACCTCGGAGGAGGAGGAGAAGGAGGAGGAGGAGGAGGTGACCAGCATGACAATCAAGGAGGAGTGTGCAGTCCCTAGCATTGATTTGTGGATACCTACATGGCCAGACACGCAGGAGGCAAACAAAGGAAGATGCCAAACCTCGTCCCTTTTCTCTCCTCTGAGTGCTGATGAAGGGACCAGTAGCAGTGACATTCCAGGGGCAGCGTGTGAAGGAGGCACGGACAGAGCTGCTGATAAATCATCTGAGCTCTACACTCTGCTGAGGGGCATTGCACGGCCCCACTCAACAGATGTTGTGGTGAAGAACCCAGCAGAAGTAATGACCAAGGTGAGCTGCGTTTCCCACTCTTCTTGCTGGGGTGGGAGCTGAGATCAGACATGACTGGGAAGTGCAGCAGCTGCAGTAAGGAGAGGATGTCATGAGCAGATGACAAAATCTTTTTCTCACCTCTCTTGGCTGCATTCTCACTGTGCCATCGGAGGGAGCTGTTGGAAACTCAGCTGAGCGATTAAATGGAAATTTCTAGCTCTGCTTCCTGGTGCATTACCTAGAAAATAGCAGTGTTCTTCCCAACATGGATAGTCACACAAGCAAATATTTGTTTGGATCTTCATAAAGCAGAATTGTGCAGTGGATTGTGGTGTCTTTGGAAAAATTAAATTACTTACACATCCATATCTGATTCTGAGCTGTGTGTTTATCCCAGATCAGGTGCTGAAGCAGTACAAACCCTCCTAAGCACATTTTTGCAGCAAGATTTTCCTTAGCAAAGTTTTTAATGTTTAAATCACTATTTAAGTTCACACAAGCAAAATAGTTCTGACGGTTTTAGTCAGAATTGCATGTGTGCCCTGGACTGTGGGCAGACAAGTTTGTTGGTTTCAAAGTGGTGTGTTCTGGGGGTTGTGATGCAAGAGTTGTAAGGTTATCTGCAGTGAGCAGTTTTTAGTTTGGATTACAGGTACAGCGTTACTTTACTAGTAGAAGTTTAGGGAAGAATCAGTGACTTCTCTAAACATCTTGCCGTTCTTTTCCTTCTACTGTTAAATCAAAAAATGCAGAGAAAATCACCTAGTAAATTCTGACCCTCAGTGTGGGTTTTGATAGATACTTCACGCAAAAGCTTTTATGAAACAGTCATTTGGTATTGTGATAATGCACAAGGAATAAAGGGTGAGGTAAAGGTCTGGTCTTCAGGGCTGATTTAATTTAATAAGGTACATTCAACAGCAGGAATGCTGAAAGCTCTTGTACCTGCTGTGCATATTGAGTGCAAGTAATTTTCTGTGAGTTACTCTCCCTTTCATCTTTGCTTGTGTGCTTTCATGTTAAGGCTTCCCAGTGTGGAAAACAAGTCCTGCAGGTTACCCTGGAGGATGTGAGAAGAGTATTAAGGAACAACACATTCTTTCAGAGGAAACTCGTAAGTGTCTCTCCTGTCTTGTCTTCTCTTGTGATATCAGCACTGCCAGGCTGTATTTAGTGGGAAATTTTTTAATGTAATGACAATATCTTCTTGCACTGTAGTCCCAAGAGAAAGAGTTCATAATTTTTTGTCATAACTGCCCCATCAATAGTATTTCCTGGGCCCAACTATTGGAACTCTTAATTGTGTGTTTTTTTCACACATAGCATTTCAAGATGCTAAAACCTGCCGGCCTTTTAACAAAAACACCTGGAGTGAGTGCAGCTGTTGGCCAGAATCCCCAGGGGCTGCAGAACAAGACACACAAAACTTACCGCCAGGAGAGGGAGCGTTGGAGGAGGCTGAGCCTGGACAGGAAGCTGCTCATGGCAGTGACCCCGTGGGTGGGCAATGTGCTGCTGCCCTGCACTTTGCAGACTGGGAAGATGGCTTTTCATCAGACAAAAGGTGCTTCTGACCCGTCCTGCTTTTCGTCCCTGCTTCCTGACATCTTGTAAATGAATTCCCAGCTGATTTTGATGTTGGATTTTTTCCTAGCTGATGCTATTCAAGAGAAGGTTAAGTCAATCAGTCTCACGAGCACTCCCCTGTTCACACTGCTCATTCAGGTAGGTATTGCTGTCTTAATAGCATTATCTGCTTTCAAACAGTGGTAATCTTTATTTTTCTGTATTTGAGGTTTAAATGGTTTATCTTTGTTTCTTAAATAATCTAATGACTGGATTAATCTGCCCTCGTGTCTTGCATATGATATTTCTTAAATAAATCCTGCATCCAAAATCTAATCCTGCCAGGGCTTTTCCTGTGACTGTAAAAATGTTCCCAGAATCCTGCATGTGAAGCATGTCCCATCCATCTGGTATTGTCACTGACCCCAGCAGAACATTTTTGTTCTCAATCAAATGTTAATGAAGTTCTCACCTTGCAGCTCTTTCAGATTGACACCAAGGGCTGTATGAAGATTATCCGTGAGAGGAAGCTGAAGCAGTTGGAGCTGCTCAAGGCTGATGCAAGAAGGCCTCAGCAGGTACTGGGCAGGGTTTCTTTCTAAGCCTTTCCACTGAAGTCTTGACTGAGACAGACTTTTTTTTTTTTTAATTGTTTGGCCAGTGGTGCTCTTTGTTCATGTGTTACCAGTTTGTTTTGGTTCAGAGGCATAACAGTGTTGGCAGATGTGGGTTTGATTCACCTCTGTACTGTTTTAATGATCTTTAGATAGATCAGAAGTATAACTTAATGCAATTTTTTTTGACAGGCTTCCCAAAATGCGGACACTTCTTCAGGTACCTACCACGACATTTATTTTTATGATGTGCAAGAACTTTCACTTAATTCATCACCTCATTAATGAGCAGTTTAACTGAAGGAGAATTTTTGGAACAAAACTGCACTGTCATGCTCATTTTTGCTAGCTCTTGGATCTCTTATTGGCTAAACATGTTTCCCTTTGGTAAGGACTGGAAAAAATACCGGAGGGCTGGGGGACCAGTGCCACTGGACCAGTACAATTCCTTGCTCAATGATATCCGCTTGTTATCGCAGTTATTGGACACAGCTTGATTAAATCAGGACTGTAATGTTGTAGGAATTCTCACAAACAGGGATTTTGCGACTTCCTGTGCAGGGTACTTGATGTTTCATAGCTGAGGGATGGCTTTTGAAAATACTGCTCATTCATTTTAGTTTTATTTTCCTCTTCTGTGCAGGCAATTTGTCCCAACCTTGTTCTCAGAGGAGCTCCCAACAGGGCCTACCAAGGAATGCTGTCAGGAGACCTGCCGCCTTGAAATCTAGAGAAACTTCTGCTTCTGCCTTTGAGAGCAGTGCCCCAGCCATGCAGGGAGCTTCTGCAGCCCAGGGGCAAAGGCAAAAGCCTAAAACTGTCTCAGAACTGCTGAGAGAGAAGCGGTTAAGGGAGTCCCAGGCCAAGAAGGCCATGCAGAGGACAGTGTTGGTTGCCCCCCAGATGCTGGTTTCGGGGCCTTTGATAATCCAGCACCCACCACAGCAAATCATTCCTCCTGCACAAGCAGGGAGCAAACCTGCAGCAGCTGGTTGTACAAGTAGCCAAGTACAGGGTGTCCCAGCTCCAGTGCCAGCAAGTACTTCTGCTGCAGGTTCCACTTCTGCTGTTGTGCCTGAAAAACATTCCTCAGCACTGCCAGAAACTGAGGAAAGATCTGATTGCTTACAAGGGACAGATCTACAGTCCAGTAAGGAACTAAAAGAGGTAGCTTTGGAAAGTAGCCCTGAAGGAGGGGGTTTTCCAGTCATGAATCCAGCTGCAGCAGAGAAGGCCCCACATCAGGGAGGGTGCAATGGTCAGCTTGTAGCTGGTGGCTCAGCTCCAGTCATGTTGCAAAACCAGGCTTTTGTGCCACGCCAGATCACAGTGGTGCCTGTTGGCCTGGAGTCTGGCACCAACAAACTGTCCCTTTCCACACCAGGTCCCTGTGAGCTGAACAGGAATGGGCCACAACAGAGGGCACTCAACCTCTTGCCTGCTCTTGTCGCTCCACAAGCTGGTTCTCCTGTGATTCCCAACAGTATCCTGCCCTTCACGTGGGTCGTAACTCCACAGGCTCTGCTCCCCACTGCTTTGCAAACTGTGGTGGGTGTTCCCCAGGGAACACCAGCTGCTTCTGGCAGAAGTCAGTGTCAGACAGTTGTAACTTCCAATGGCAGTGTCTCCAGTTTGGGAGCAACTCCTGCACCAGCTGGAGCAAATCCACCTCACCCCAGCAGCGCAGATAGAAAAGGGCCCAGTTCCCAGCTAGCAGGAGTTCCGTTGGGGAAGGCAGCTGACTATTCCACAATCCTCTTACCTGGAACCTCGACAAGTCCTGGATGCACCACGTCCAGCATTTCTTCTGTAACACCTGCATGTTCAAATGGCTTCTCCAAGGCTTCTGACTCCCCTGCAGCTCCGACTGCTCTTCCACTTGACACCCCAGCCCTGTGTGCAGTGGTGCTGCCACAAACACAGCCTCCTGCAAACACTCAGGGGGCTGATTCCCAATGTGTGTCCAGTCTCACTAGCTTGGGAGAGAGCCTCGACTCTGTCACAACAAACAGAGCATCTTCCAACTCAGAGGTCATGACAAAAGGGACTGTGCTCCAACCAGGAGATCCAGTTCTTCCTGGCAGTGTCCCAAGGAACTCGGGTTGCTTTCCTGCCCAAGCCTTGAAGAACAGACCCATTGTCTCCAAACCACCAACTGGACAGCCTGAGGACATTCCGCCCCAGCCAAGCACTTCCAGTGCAGAGAAGAATCTTCTTGACTTCAGCCTGATTTCCCTTGAAGATGAGGGGCTGGTGAGGGAGTGGCTGAGTGGGAAACAAGGTGTCCAGGTCCCATCACTGCAAACCAGACTGCCTTATTTGCCACCTTTTCTTTCCAACTTAAAAACCCTCTCGAAGCTTCTTCTGCAAAAAGCAGCTCTGGAAGAGCAAGCATCGAGTCTCCTGCCCTCTGATGCCAGTCAGGATGGGGGCACTCGGAATGTTTTCCATGCTGTTGGAGAACTGGTGCAGCAGAAACTGGGTGACAACCCTGCTTACCTCCTGCTGAAAGCCAGATTCCTGGCAGCCTTCACACTCCCAGCTGTCCTGGCAACTCTGCCTCCTCCAAAAGTGACAACAACTCTGTCAGCCAGCAGGAAGCAATATGAGGAGAGTGATGAAGAGGAGTGGCAGAGTGAGAAGGAAGTGTCTGAGGAAGAGAGTTGTGGGAATGAATTAACAGGAGTACAGTTGGATTGGAGAGCTGGTGATGAGCCTGGAGACAAAGATGCTGATTTACTAAATCAGGTAAAACAGATGCCAGGGACTAAAAACAGAAAGTTACTCCCAGCTAAATATTGCACTGGAACCCGTGGAGAATCCCCCACTGTTTTTAAGCGTAATAGAAATTTGGTCCTTTTGAATAAACATGGTTTTACACCTAGTAACAGGAAAAGCTCTGCAGCTCAGCTGGGAGCCCTAAGTCCAAGGCTAAAAGTCTGTGTTTTATGTTAAACTTGACATGACAATTCCCAGAAGTAGATATCAAAGTTCCCTTCCTTTTACAGTTTATGGCCTGCTGCACTGACTCGTGTATTTTTGTAATCAGGCCCTTGTTTTTCATTGTATGTGTCCTCTAAACCCCAGTAGTAACAGGGGAATTGTATATGTTCCAATTTGCATCCTCTTCCCAAATTGGTTTATGTTGCTAGAGATTACTAAACTGTATGGGTTGATGGAAGCCAGACCCCAAATCACTCTCTCATTTTGAAGTTAAATCCATTACTGCCCAGTACTGTTTCTTACAAAACATTCCAGGAGGTTGTGTAGCTCAGACTCACATTTCAATTCATTGTGGTGCCAAAGTAAACAAACAAAACACTGACAAAGATTAATAAACAAGGCAAATGGCTGTTTCTATTGAAAGATGGCAAAGCTGCCTAAAAATCAGAGCTTTCCAAGCCATTTTCTTTCACTTCTGGCTCTGACTTTTGGGTCTGGGGAAGTTTAGTGTTGTTTGAACTATGAGCAGTTGCTCCAAAAGTCACCAGCAGTTCTTCACTGCCTGACAGCCTTACTGCCAACCTCTGTTCTGTGTCATCTTCCAGGCTCCTTCCCCTTCCGTTGATTCACACTATAGCCAGGTTGTTTTCCTGGTGGTTTTCAGGGAAAAGTTTGTGGTAAGGGTTGTGTTTTATGATAAATCAGAAGCTGGCGTGACCTGTGCTGTCTGGGGCACTGTCTGGCTCCAGCAGTGAGGGCTAAAGCACTGCATGTGGCAGGCACCCAACCTCTAACAAAGGGTTGTGCCACAACCTCTGTAATGGACAGCTGTGCCCAGACAGAAACAACAGCAGGAACTGCTCCTGGTGTGGTAGCAGGGACAGGAGGAATTGTCACTGTTGACTGAAGTTTTGCTCTGAAAACTATGGGACATTTTGTGCTCCAGCATTGGTAATAGAATGTTGCCCCATGCCTGTATTTGAAGGTAAAAGAAAGATTATTTTGGAAATATTGCTGAGCTCCCTAAAATAAAAAGTTGGCTGAAGGGGTTATTTGTAGTTATGCTCATTCTTATGGTGCTGATCATCTCCTGCTTGTATTGCAGGGCCTGGGGGCTGAAGAGGGGACTGCCCAGTCTGCCTTGGCCTCCTGCACTGGTGTGGCTGCTGCCAGTGCTGCTCCAACCAGGAGAAGTGCCCGCTTCAGGAAGAGGAGGAGGATGTGAGAAGGAGATGTGTCAGTAGCTACTCCATGGTCTTGTATTTCGTGCCCGAGAACCTAAACCACTTTTGTCTGTGGTTCAGCTCAGACAATGAATCACAACCCCAGGAAAAGGCTGAAATTATCTCTGCTCTTGTTCCCCAAGGGCATAGAGTTCTACAAGTCACCATTAATCACAGCCTAAGGCTGATAATCTTTTGGGAGGAGGGAAAGTTCATGTCTGACTGATGAAGTTATGTATAAAAAAGTCATGGAGTTCAAACATTTGGCAGCCCTGTTGTCCATGCCCTGCCTACTAGTGTTGAACCTGGTTGGTAGCACTCTGCAGGCTTGGCTGCCAGTGGGTGCTTCCCTGGAGTTCAACACTTTACCTTTGAACAGGTTTGTGGGGCTTGGGGTTTATTTCCCCCATATGGTTTCATTTCTCTACACTTAAAACAGGCCAGCTTCTGGAAGGTACAAACGCGTGGTGTCTTGAAATCTGTTGAGGCTTTTGGTGCAATGAGCAGGAGCAGTGTTTGATTCTCATGGCTGTCAGATGACACTGCTTGAGTTTTTCTCTTTAAAATTCATTTTAGAAACTCTGAAAGGGCAACTTCCCTATAAAAAGGCTGTGACTGATGGGAGCTGTTTGTGCTTTGTTACAGAGGTCACTGGTATGAGCTCTGCCTTCCTGCATGGCAATAGGAGATACTCTTTGCACTGTTCACTTTTATCACTTCCAACACACGGACTGGATGGACCTGGGGAAGAGGAAAATGGCTGGACTGGCTTTCCCATCACCCAAAAAAATCTGCATCTGTAGGAAAGGTGCAAAAATTAAAAAAAAATGGCTGGAGGGAAATTTTTCAGGCACAGACCAGTTCTGCTCTTTCAGAATCACACCTGCCATAGATACTGGGGCAGAAGGTGCTGGAAATCTTGGGAAACCAGCAATGATGGTTATTTATTTCCTTTTTGTTCAGCCCCTATTTATGTGAATGTTTATCCATGTTCAGAATATGTTGTTAATCGGGTGTTTTTTAGTGCTGTGACAGTGGCTTTGCTTGCTAACTGACTGAATGCTGCTGAATAAGCAGCAGATTAATTTTGTATCAAAATGAGTCTTAAGTATTTGTTGAAATACAGATGTTTTATTTTTCTCACTTAAAAATTACTGCTGTATTCTGTGTGGTTTTTTTCCTAGTAAATAGTGCTTTTAATAATGTGTGTATGAGTGTGATTGCTAATGAGAAAAATTAAGTTTGCAAGCTGCATGAAAACCAGGGAGAATATGGAAAATGAATATTCATGTGGCTTAGATTCTTTCTTGATTCTTCCACAGCCTGCCCTGTACAGACATCAGCAAATCACTTCACAAAAACTTGTTTCTTCATTTATAAACCAGCAATTTCTGTCTCACAGAGAGGTGCAAGGTTAGCTAAGGCAAAGCTGATTAAAACTAGAGGGAAAATGCTGCAGAAAGCTTCATTCCACTGCACTGACTGTGCTTCCCCTGAGTGTAGTGATGAGTTCTGCTGTGAATTCCAAGTCTTTTCTGAGGGCTCTTCAGGCAGAGCTGGGCTCAGGGGGACAGTGGGTACCAATGCTGCTTGTGTCAAGATACTATGGAGCAATTGGAATGATTGTGGAATGGCTTTGCTCTTGCAGTGCGCTCTACTTTCCATAAGCCCCTGTAGATAATTTTCCAAGAAATTCAGCTGTGGCAGAAGCAGTTCTGGGTGCTGGTCACAGGCTGTTATGGTAGTAAAGGTGATCCGTACTCTGCTGGACTGTTGTCCTTTGAAAATGCTGCTCAGGAGGTGCCCTTGTAGTCTGTGGAAAAACTGTGTAAGAATCAGCTGTCTTTGTCCTTTTTCAGGGTTAAAATTGATCTGTCGCTGTGGAACAAAACCTCCCAGGGTTAGACTGGTCAGTTAGCAGACAGTGATTACCTTCGGCAAGGGCACAGCTGACACAGGTACTGTACCTTTTTTTAATGTAAAGCTAATTTAATGCCTAACAAGAAGCTCAGGCTGAAAGAATCTCTGAGCATCTCTGCTCCACTTCTAATGATAACATGGAAAAACTCTGCACAAACCTAGAAAGCAGAACAAAGAGTGGAGTGGGAAGCTAATGGGAACATGTGTCATGCTGCCATGGCATCAGAGCATGTGTGTGCTCCAGGCTTTTTTAACAGAGTTCTTGTCTCAGCTACAGCTCCAGGATTGTGGGAAGGTGGGGAGGCAGGCACAGGTCTTCTGTTGATGCTCAACATCATCACAGTGCTGCTTTCTGTGCTGCTCCTTTAATTGCTGTTAGAGCCACAGCCTGTAATTTGGGAACTGTGGGTTATGTTCCTTGCTTTGCCAAGACTTGACTCCCTTTCCCTCAGAATACTGAGTTGTCATAATTATGCCTGAAGCTTAAGGACATCCAAAATTAGAGGCATCATTATGGAAATCATCCTTTTCAGCAGAACTCTAAACCAAGAGCGAGTCCTTGCTGCCACCTGCTTTCCTGGATAGAGATGTTGACAGCTGGAAGGCCTTTGAAGAACTCCTTTCTTCTAATTTTGTGGCTGGTTTTGTCCCCTGAAATCAGCCACACAGACCTGTGCCTGTGACTTTCATTCTTTTTAGTCTTTTCAGCCTTCCTGACCACTATACAAGGAAACTTTCTCGACCCCAGCAGGAATTTCAGTGGGACAGATTGGAAAACAAAGCCAATCTAAAATCACTCTATATGTGTTGCTGCTGACTCACATTGCCAGTACCATTTTTGTCCTCCCCCATCACCCATTCTGGCTTCCCCTTTTTCATTTATCTCTTTTTTTTTTCTTTCCTTCCATTTCCTGTCTTAGAGTACAGCTGAGTAGTTTCCCCTTTTCTCTTTTCTCAAACCAGTTTTGCTCCTGGAATGATCTTTTCTCTCGCCAGAATGTAAAGGGAGGCTGCAGCCAAGACCATTTTCTCAGATCCAGGACACAGAAGGGGAAACGAGGTTTTCGTGACTGCAGGGGCTCAGGTTGGTCCATGTAACATAGACTGGCTTGTATTTACAGGGGGAAAAGATGGTTGTACAGCTCTGAGGTAAGAACGGGAGGGTTAGCAATAGAGAAATGCAGCTCTTGTAATCTGCTGCTGTTTGTGTGCATAAATTGCTGAAGCTGCAGAGGTGGAATCTGTGAAGTGGATGTGGGAGGCAGGTGACCTCAGGGCTCCCTGGTGCTGATCTTCACCTCTGTGTGTACAGTGGCAATAACATACAATGTGTGTATGGAGAAGTTATAACATGCAGGAAAACACCTTTGGCTGCAGGTGAACACGGCTGAGGCTGTTACCTTTGGGGGTTTTCACAGCACCTTTTGTGGGTGTCAGATTTAGTGGCTGTGTGGTCTCACAGAATTCAGGGATCTCAAGGGCTGGGAGGTGGAGTTGTGAACTGTTTGTAAAGCAGAGGCAACAGCTTATTAGGAGAATTTTAAAGGTATTTTCACTTAGAGGATGTTTAGTATCATATTGGAAAGTTGCAGTTGTGTTGTGTGCAACTCTTTTTGTGTTATTTATGGCAATTAAAGATTTAATTCTAAGCATAGCTGAGCACCTAGAGAGCCCAAGGTGAGCTCAGTGAGATTTCACAGTGCTTTCTTGGGATATAGTGTTGGGAATCTGGAGTTGGATTTTCCTTTGTTCACAGGGCTCTCAATGACTGGCCTATTGCCAGTAAGTCTGTTGCTAAATAGTTATAATTTCCTGTTGCAGTGAGCTCTGGGAACTGTTTAGCAGGTTGGAGGGAGGTTCATCGAGCTTTGGTGACTTCTGTTTTCTCAGAATTTCTCCCCAGCTCTCCCACACAGCTGTGGCAGCAGCACTGGCACCATCCTCAGCTCTGCTGCTTCTGTCTGGTACCTTCTTTGTGTCAGGTGTGACTGTTCTGCAGGTGACTTGCAAGCAGTGAGGTGAAGGCACATGGGAGATGTGTTCTTGTGTCTAAAAGACACTTCTCCCTGCTCAGCCTGTGAACAGCCTTGGTTTCTCCACTATACCCACCACTCCAGGATGCTCAGAGTCTGCTCATCAGTTTTCTGTTTGTTGTCTTCCAGACAGGACAAGGCTGATCACCAATACTTCTCACTGCTGACATGTTGGAGGAAGATAAGGATGAGATCTGTTGGAATAACCTGGAGAACTTCCGTGTGAAGCTGATCTCTGTGATCGACCCTTCCCGGATAACCCCTTATCTCCGGCAGTGCAAAGTGATCAGCCCTGATGATGAGGAGCAGGTCCTCAACGACCCCACCCTGGTGATGCGCAAACGGAAGGCAGGTGGGTGGGTGAGGGCAGCCTTTGGCTCCCTGGATGCTCCTGTGCTCTGCTGGGAGCAGATTGGAACAGCAAAAATGCTTTTTTTTAGTCACTGGGCAATTGGTTTACGATTTTCTGGGGGATTAGACATTGGAAAGACTGCCCAGGGATGTGGTGGTGTCACCGTCCCTGGATGTGGCACTTAGTGCCATGGTCTAGTTGACAAGGTCGTGTTTGGTCATAGGTTGAACTCAATGATCCCAGTACTCTTTTCCAACCTAATTGATTCTGTGATTGGATCCTAGGGACTTTTGTATGTGGAGAAAGTGAAGCCATGTTTTGTTATGTTTGAAATGGGTAAAAAGATGAATAACTGAATAGAATATCCTGTTGCCATTATTTCAGGTGTTCTTCTGGACATTCTACAGCGAACGGGGCACAAGGGCTTTGAGGCATTTATGGAGAGTCTTGAGCTTTACTATCCACAGCTGTATAAGAAAATAACTGGCAAGGAGCCCAGCAGGGTTTTCTCTATGATTATAGGTACTGTCTGTGTTCTCAAAAACAGCTTTTCCTTTGGTGTTGCTGTGCAGAGTCAGGAACACTCCCTGCCTCGCTCCCTATGTGCTTTGGAAGGGTTCTGGGAAGAACAGCCCTGCTGTCACAGGCTGGACTGAGGGGAGGGTGGAGAAGGAAGCAGAAGGATCAGTTCTTCCTTCTGGCTGTTCTGTCAGTGACACTGTGGTGCAGAAGGAAACCATGGGGGTACTGGATCACGCACCTTCAGGGTTGGCATGGGCTCATCCACAGCTGCAGTGGGAAGTGGGGGGCAGCTGAGCTGTGTGTGTGCCTGGGAGCAGCCAGGACAGCAGGGACTGACACCTGCCCCCTGAACAGACACCGCTGGGGAGTCTGGCCTGAGCCAGGTCCTGATGAACGAGATCATGAAGCTGCAGAGCGCGGTGCAGGAGGAGCGGCGCAAGGCCCAGGAGCTCACGGTGTGGCTGCACTCCAAGGAGGACACCATCAGGGAGATGTGGGTGAGGGACAGCCTGCTCCGCAAGCACCGAGAACGGGCACAGAGGATGAGGGAGGAGAGGGACAGCCTGAGCAGGGAGCTGCGCAAGTGCAAGGACGAGAACTACAGCCTGGCCATGAGCTACGCCAAGCAGAGCGAGGAGAAGAGCGCGGCCCTTATGAAGAACAGGGACCTGATCCTTGAGGTCAGTCATATTTCTCCAGCTTCCCCCTTCTCACCTGATCCCTGGAAGGCTGGCCTGAGAGCCTGACTTGTCTTTGCCCATCATGAAGCAGTGAGCATCTTCTCTAGCAAGTGGAATGACTTGGTGGTCTCTAGCTCAGCGCTGTAGGCCCGTGTTTTACAAGTGCTGTGAAGAATTAACAGCCTTTCCCTCATTCAAGGCTGCTCTCACAATGTGTATCTGTGGCACGCAGGCAGGACTCCTGACCCCAGAGTGCCAAACCTCCTGAGGAAAGCAGATCGGGGGAGAAACTTGCTTTCTGTTTGTCTGGGGAACGGAGCAAGAGCTGCTTTAGCAGGCCAGGGTTTTCTCTTTTCTCCTGAAGAGCTCTGAACTTCCTCACAGATTGACCACTTGAAGCACAGCCTCATGAAGGCTGAGGATGACTGCAAGCTGGAGCGGAAGCACACCATGAAGCTGAAACACGCCATAGAGCAGCGCCCGAGCCACGAGGTGGTGTGGGAGATCCAGCAGGAGAAGGAGCTGCTCTTGGCCAAGAACCAGGAGCTGGAGAACACTCTACAGGTTGGTGGGGTGTTTGTATATGAATTTGTGAGAAGTGGGTTTTTGTAGCAGCCAGGGCAGTGATGGGTCTGCAGTGAAGATTCTGTGGGTCAGCTGGGCCTTGATCTCCCAAGTCAAATAGAGCACTGTGGGCCGGAGAGTTGATACGGAGTTAGATGGTGGCTCTATCTCACTTTTTCCTTTGTCCAGCAGGTTGCCAGGGAACAGAATTTGGAGAAGAGCCTCTCCAAGGAGACTCCAGAGAGTGACTGCAGGCAGATCGTGGAGGAACGGCGGGAGCTGGTGAACACCATTTACAGCCTGCGCAAGG
Source organism: Grallaria varia (assembly GCA_013396735.1). Taxonomy (NCBI): domain Eukaryota; kingdom Metazoa; phylum Chordata; class Aves; order Passeriformes; family Formicariidae; genus Grallaria; species Grallaria varia. The sequence goes on along the minus strand of VWZG01012370.1, from coordinate 234,542 downwards.
AGCTGCGCCGAGCCAAGGTGCTCCAAGACAAAGTAGGTGCTGCAGTCCTGGGTCCTGCTGTGGGTAAGACAGGCAGGTGAAGCACTGTGCAGCAGAGTGGCTACTCAGGAGCAATCCTACTCTAGCACCTGTATGTTAGCATTCTGTGTGCAGGGGACAGCTCAGGCTGTGGGGGTCTGGCCAAAGCAGTCTATGGCACAGAGCAGGAGTGGTGACAGTCTGGCTCAGGCTCTGCCCACAGTCAGGTTCTTTTTGACTTTGCCTCAGCAGTATGCAGAGGAAAAAGAGATGCTTGAACTACAGTGCATGTCCCTGAGGAAGGACTCCCAGATGTATAAAAAACGGATCGAAGCTGTTCTGCAGCAGATGGAGGAAGTGGCTGCAGAAAGAGACCAGGTGATAAACATTCCTCATGGAATACTGCTCATCCCTGCTTTGCTGCTTGAAGTGGGCAGATGTGTAATCCTGGCTGTACTGTGTGACGTGGCACGTGCTGTCCCTTCCTCCAGGCTCTCCTGACCCGAGAGCAGTTCCACATGCAGTACTCCAAGAACCTGGTGGAGAGAGATGCTCACCGCAAGCAGATCCGGGAGCTGGGGGAGAGATGTGATGAGATGCAACTGCAGATCTTCCAGAAGGAGACCCAGCTGCTGGCCACTGAAGCCAAGCTGAAAAGGTTGCAACTGGAGCTGCCCACCTTGGTAGGAGTGTTGTCCCTAGAGTGGGATTGGGAAGCTGAGCATGGGGCCAGAGGGTGGCTGCTCCAAGGCCTTTGCACCTGCCCAGCTCCAGTTCACCTGCCTGGGGAACCATTAAAATTAATTCAAACCAAGAGCTGGGTTTAGAAAATGAAAGACATGATGGCTCCTATGCCCTCACCTTAGTTCCCAGCACAGATAAGGTGGATTGGTGCAAGCTGAGGCCTCCTGTGTTTGTGTCTGGAGCATGGCCAAAGGTGATGAGGGGATCCTCAACCACCAAAGAGTCAGCTCTATGTAGAGACTCTGTGTGAGCCATCTGGATGAAATGGGGAGCTAGATTAGATATACAGGGGTTTTTAATTAAGTACCCAAGATACCATATTTCTCCAAGTGACCAGGCAAGAGTGTAGGAGGCAGGAAGTCCACATTTCTCTGTTTTCTGGAGCTCTCAGTCTCCTCTGTGTTCCCTAGCTGCCACTTCCTTGCTTAAGAGGAATGATTAATTTATCCTGGTTTTATTTCAGACCTCTGATCTGGATGATACCTCCTCCAGAGACTCCCAGGAAGTGAGTAGGGTGCCTTGTTTGCCTTTCACTTTCTTCTGGGATGATTTCTTATTCCTCACTTGTGCTTTGTTCCCCAAATATCAGCAGCTTCTAATCTGTGGCTCAGGCTCATTTCATAACATCAGAAAGTACAGAATCTCCCTGTGTCCTGAGGTTCCTCAGTGTAGGACACAGTTAGTGTGGCATTAGTCACAAGATATGCTAAATTTAAACAAATCAGGGGCATTGAATTATTTTGTATTGCTTCTAACTGTCTCTTGTGGGAGAACAGGCAAAAATAAGTCTTACCCTGGGGACATCTGTAGTAAAGAGTTTCACTTAGGTCATAACATTGGAGTGGGAGTGGTTGTCACATTGTCTGGAAGCCAAAAGTGTACATGAGGCCGAAGGAGCTGGATCTGTTCCTGGAGGATAAATCCAGGAGTAAATCTGTAGCTCCTGGCTCAGTCAGCTTGTTGCTGACAGCAGGATGCACCAGAGAAATGCTGATTCTAAGCATGTCCTGTATTTTATATTCCTTTATCTGTTCCTACAGACTGAGGGACAGTTCTCATGTTCTTGCCCTGTTTCTGCCCCACAACTTACTCTTCACAGTCACCTGGATGAAGATGCACAGCCAACTAAAAGTAAGGCTTTTCTTGGGAAAGAACTGGGTGGAATTCTGGAGAGAATGGTTCAGTGTTTCAAAGGGAAATGAAAAGACATTCCTGGGTTTTATTTTTAGCTGGTCTGACTTGGGACTCAGTAAGAGAGAATTATCAGTGGGGTGTTTGTGGGACTGAGAGCTCCTTGAGATAACTTGGAATAGGCACCCATAAATCCAGGCATTCTGCCACACACCATCTTTCTCACCTATAAAAAGGAGAACATGTCCCCAGGTGCTGGCAACAGTGAATGTTTGCAAAGCTTTTCAGAAAGAAAAAGCTCTTTTTACTACACAGTCTCATGAAAGGGTCTTTCATATGGCTGAATGACCTGGGAAGAGTGTCATTAGACCATCCCAGGACCTGAAAAATTACCTCGTGCCTTTGAGAAATAGCCCATGGGTGCCTTTTCCCGTCTCTTGCATTCGTGGCAGAGCTGAGAAAAGAAAAATCATCCTTCCACTTCAGCTGGACCATGTGGCTTTCTCCAGGGATTTTTCCCTCCTCTCTTCCCTTTTATGTTGCAGGTTGTTTTCCCAAAAGCAGAACCAGGTGGTGAGTGCTGTCACTGGTTCTGTTCCTGTGGCATCCCCAGTGGAAATGATTCAGCACTGTGGAGAGGAATTAATAGGCTCCTCTCAGAACTTGAAAATCTCTTTTGAAACAGGTTGAGAAAGTGCTGTAGAAAAAACTTTCTGTTTTGCTCACCTAGAAAATCTAAATTATCTTTTCATTCACTGAGACAAGCAGTTTTTCACAAAAGTTAAACAACACTCATCCAAAAATATTTTTTTATTATTCCGCCTTGCTCAGTTCAAAAATATATCATGACACCTGGTCACTACATAAGGAGTTTCACCAAAATAATGGTCTGATGTGGAGTGCCTTGATATGCACAACTTGGGGAGCAGGGATAAATTATGTTAAAATAATGATTAACAAGTTTCTCATGGTGACCTTTAATATGAGTATTATTTTTTTAAGGATGCTGAGCAGAGATGCTGCTTGGCAAAGATTTGTTTTGCTCCTGTAAAAGCAGAAAGTGGGGAACTCTACCATGTGAGCAAGACTCAGGGCTCGAGTAAAATGAGAAGTGACTCGTGTGTTAATCACAGGGCACAATCCTGACATGTGGGGCTTGGTTTCAGTTCTGCTGAGGACTCTGCAGTTACATCACAGCAGTTCTGGTGGAGGGAGAAGTTACTGTGCAATGGCAACTCTGACTAAAGCTGTGATTTTTTCCATCTCTCAGAAGATTGCACTGAAGGACAAACCCAGCAGCTCTGCCCTCGAGACAACAATCTGCCCCCAAAGTCACCCAGTGTAAGAGAATCTTTGTGGGCTCTTCTTTGCTACTGTACAGGGGTTTGTGGTCTTTAATGTTCTCAGTACTGATGGATTTGCCAGGTTGGAGAATCATGTCACCCCTCCAAAAGGGGTGACCTCTGAACAGCGGAACTCTTGTGGTTATTTCTCCATCTGTGCTTAAAAACTTCCCCTAATTACTTTCTGCCCTTCATCCCTGGGTGTGGATGCTTTCCAGTCTAATGTCTGCATTCTCACTGTTGGTACAGGAGAGAGAATCCCAAATTTACAAATGTGAGGGAATAAAGATGACAAAACTCTGTGAAGCAGAGATATTCCCACCCTGCACACACAGTAAGGGACAGCCCAGAAATGAACACACGCTACTCATTCTGCAGCAGCTCCACGGTGCTAACACTGCTCTGAGGTTTGGAGGAATCCAGTTCACTTTTTTTTTTTATTTTTTTTTTCTTCTAGGAGTGTGGTTTGGCCAATGAGGAACTGGCAGAAAAGGAGAGGAAGAGGATGAAGGACTGCTTTGAGCGCTACCGAAGGTCTGGACTGCCCTAAGCAGGACTAACCTAGACCTACCTGTGTGGCTTAACTGATTATCTTGTGTTTGGTCTTCCCTGCCCCTCCCCTGTCCCCAGGCTTGATTCATGGAGGGCATAAAATGAACCACAAGAGGGGCTGATGTGTGCTGAACACCCCCGAGGCATTGAAGGGCTGCTTGTTTGCAGGGAACATCTGAAAAAATGACACGTTTGGCCTTGTCTTTTAGAAAAAGAGCAATGAGGAGGGTGCCAAAGGAGAGGCACCACGAGGCCGACTGGGAGAACACCACGGGCAGTGACAACACGGACACCGAGGGCTCCTGAGAGAGGGACAACATGGACACCGAGGGCTCCTGAGAGAGGGACAACACCAGTGGCTCTGGAATGAAGGACAACATGGACAGCTCCTGAGGCAAGGACAACAGGGACACCAAGGGCTCCTGGGACAAGGAAAATGGGGACATGGAAAGCTCCTGAGGGAGGGACAACACCGCTGGCTCTGGAACGAGGGATGACACAGACACCGAGGGCTCCTCTGGAGGTGACGTGTGAGGGAACCCCAGCCTCTTCTGGGTTGGTTGTGCCCCTGACTGCCACTCTCAGTGGACTGTTTAGATTTTAAAACCACTCCCCGCAGTGTTCATGAAAAGTTAATATGGGAAAAGTTAATGTGTCCAAAAGGCTGGGCTCGGTGGTCACAGAGGCCTTTTCCAGCGGAGCCGATTCTGTGTAATGGGACACTTGTTTGGCTCTAACACCCCTCGTCCATCTCTCTTATGGATTAATAAACACGGTTTGCTGTCTGCGACAGTGCCCAGGCTGGGCTGCTGGTCAATGAAAGGTTAATGAAAGGTTAATTAATTAAAAGCAGGTGCCCCAAACCATCATGGCCGCCGCCCGCACCCACCATGGCCGCCGGCGCCTCAGCGCCCGCCCCGGCGCTGGCGGGGGTGCGCATGCGCAGCGCCATGCACCGCGCGGCGCGGGCCGCGCTGAGGGCGCTGCCCCGGCGGGGACCGGAGTGGCGGC
>VWZG01012370.1:74444-229678 GCA_013396735.1 Grallaria varia | reverse complement strand
TGCCGGCTCCGCACCGCCCCCGGGGGCTCACCGACCCCGTCCCGCCCACTCCGCACTGCTCCGGGGCCGCCCCGCCGCTCCCTGACCGCCCCCGGGGGCGTACCGGCCCGCCCGGCCTGCACCGCCGCGGGGCCGCCGCCGGCCGCTCGCTACCGCCTGGTGTACACCTGCAAGGTGAGCGGGCCGTGAGGGGCGGGGAGGGCGCCTGGTGGGGCTGGTTGCGTGTGGATTTAAACTTGCGGTCCGAAGGGTGTTTCAGGGTGGAAGAGCCTTCTGAGGGATTCCCGTGTAACTCCCTTGTGCGAGGAGGATGGTCGGGGTTTTGGGAGAGGAGGGATGGTCGGAGGTCCTGTGAGTATCGCTGAGGGTGGAGATCCCGCAGCCTCTGTGGGTGCCCCCCGTTAGAGAGCAGCAAAGCCCCGCTCAGCCTTTGTGTCGGGCCGCCTTGGGGTGGATAGTTAAGAGGTGCGGGACGGGGAAAAGAAACCTTTAGTCGCGCCAGCTGGGTTTGCCCTAAAGGCCCAGGAGCTGCAGGTGCGGTTCTCATAAAATCCGCTTCGTTTCTCAGGTGTGCCAGACGCGCTCGTCCAAATCCATCTCCAAGGCCGCCTACCACCGCGGGGTGGTGATCGTGACCTGCCCCGGCTGCGGGAACCACCATGTCATCGCCGACAACCTCGGCTGGTTCTCCGATCTGCAGGGAAAGAGGTGGGTGTGCCCGGGGATCCTCCTCACCTCCTGCTTGGAGGTGCGGCTGGACCCTCCCGAGCTCACACGTTGTTTCCGTGATGCTTTTAAAATGTGGCTCAGAGGAAAAACAAAGTTTTGCTGGGTATAATTCTGTTTCATCCAGCTCCTTAAAACAGATAAACTTGGTTTTAAGTCACCTGTAATTTGACTGGTGCTGTCTAGGGTCCAAATAAATGGTGTGAAGCTGCAGCAGAAGCTGTGGGGTACACAGGGATCCTAGTTGGTGGCAACAGGTGAATTGCTGCCCGTGGGGTTCTGTTCCCCTCAGGCTTTACCACGTCACTGCTGGGTTGCCCTGGATAAGCCTTTCAAGCATGTAGACTCATTTGCTGTGGAATTGCAGTGATTTCTAATTCCCTGAGATACCTTTAAAAGCTTCTGTTTAGCTGTAATTGCTAAATTATTGATCCTAGAGGATAAAAATAGTCCCAAGAGGTCTGGGTGGTTTTCTCTGCTTCCCAAACTCTTTATGGAGGAATCCCATGGTGGTGCTCATGTCATTCACTGTGTGGTGTCAGTGCTGAGAGCAGAGTGGAGGAGGGAGCCTGTGCTTAGCTGTGTTGGGCCTTTGCTGTGGTGTCACTGTTGGTTCTCAAATCACTGTTAGGAATATCGAGGAGATCCTGGCAGCCAAAGGGGAGAAGGTGAGACGTGTGGCTGGTGAGGAAGCCCTGGAACTGCTGCTGGAAAGCTCAGCAGAGCTTGAGTCCCAAGGTCAGCTGGGGGAGGGGGACGGCGGGGACACCCCCCCAGAGTCTGGCAGCAAGGGACACACCTGACCTGACTTTTTTTTTTTAGTGGGACAGTGACCTGTGGGACAGACCTGACACGTGGGATTTGGGTTGTCCTGCTGGTGCCAAGAGACTCTTCACCTTCATTCCCTGATGTCAATGGTCTGTATTTAAAATAAACTCGGGTGTGGGTTTTTCTCTGTCGTGTGTCTTTGTCTTACATAGTTTGGCTTTGATCAAGCTGATGGCTTTAGAGATAGTGTGTAGATACTTTTTCTGGCGTGATTTTCTGATTTTAAGAGTCTGACTTTGTTCCCTGCTGAGAAGGCAGCCAGAAATTCTTTGTCTGTGTGCTTTTGGCTTAACAAGGTGCAGCTGGAACTGGAGGTTTTAGGGATGTCCCCTGCCCTTCCCCGGTGTTGTAGAGCCGGTGGAGCTGTATCCCATGGTAGCTGAGCAGAGGGGGCAGTTGATACCACCTGAGGAAGTGGGTTCCAAATTCCAAAGCCAAAATGGCTCTGCAGGAGAATCAGATCACCAGCTCTTATTGCTTTTTTCTGCCCTCTGCCATCTTCCAGGTTTTGTTTCTGTGCTCCTACTGTCAGGGTGGAAAGTTCTGTACAGCATCAGCCCCCACACTCAGTGTTTCCTCTTGGACTCTGGCATGAAGGTTGTTCGGCTCCTTGTTGGGGAGAGGGAGAATGGATGTGAAGGCAAAATTAATGGTTGTGGAGCACATTGGAGAGAAGTAGAGCACCTAGAAAATTGCCTGAGTTCCTTGGAAGATATTGAGGGGCTTTTTAATGCTATTGATGCATATTAGGGTTGGAAGAAATAAAGTAATAAATGACAAGTGTAGGTGTTTGCCAGCACTCAGGTAGTGGTGGATCAGGCAGTGAGATGTTGCATTTTGTTAGGGCTTGTTTCCTCTGTGCAGTGAAGTAGCTGCTTGCTTATGGTTTTGAACTTGCAATCAAAGACTAATTCAGGGTGGAAGAGCCCTCTGGAGGACTCCAGTCCAACCTCCATGTTCAGGGTCTTGTAAGGGTGGAGATCCCACAATCTCTTTGGATCCCCTTCATTAGAGAGGCACAGAAAGCACTAAAAAACTCCTCTCAGCCTTTGTGTCTTGGGCTGAGCAAACTCAGTTCTCTCAGCCAGTCCTGTTCAGGGTGGTCCTTAATCATCCAAGGATTCAATGAGGGCATTGTGTGTATAATGAGTAATAATGAGGTTCCTTCATCTGAACTGTTCATGTCAATTTTGTACATGTTGTATTATAAGTATTGGGTCAGAGCAGCCGGAAAGTTGTGGTGTTCCTGTTGGTGTGTCAGTTCAGAATGATGAAACAGAGGCAGGAACTTCCATCAGCCAGTTCATGCATGCTCAGATCCTGATGAAATACAGCTCTCCCTGAAAAAACAGCTGCTGGAGAGATGCACTACTGAGAAAGAGGAGTCTTGCATCTCAGAGCACTGCTGGGTGCTCACCCTGTGCTGAGCTGTTGACACCTATTAGCACTGCTGGAAAAGTGCTTATTTTATTACCTTTAATCTGAAAATCAGCATTCTGCTTCCATGGTGCTGATGCCTTTGATGGGGTGGAACAGAGCAGCTGTTGCAGGATCTATGTTGCCCTGGAAACAACTCATTTACAATCTGGCTCTTTTATACTGTTTTCCTTACCTTTCTTACCTGTTACTGTGCCCCAGCTACAGGAAGGTGGTGCTGGGTTTTGCTGTGTTATAGTAAAAAATATAGCAAAACCTTTGTTAGCTGTTCCTGGATTTTAGTGTTTTCTTGTCCCAGTGTCCTCTGGCACCAGGTGGACAGAGGCAGGTCTCTGTGCCTCAGGGTTACCTCTGCGGCCCCCTAGCCCTTGAGCATGGTGGGTGGCAGTTCTTGCTGCTGCACTGAAGGCTCAGGCCAACATCATGTGAGGGAATTTGCATATAATACAAAAAGATTTGCTGCTAAGAGATTCCAAGTGAAAAAGGAATTTTGTGCTCCCTTCTGAAGTGGGTTTTTCTGAAAAATGTTGTGTCATGGAGCTGTGGAGTTTGCTCTGGAAAGGGGACATGCTGTGCCTGGGGGGAGCCCAGCAGAGCTTGATTTAGCCAGAAACAGGCAGTGGGGAGAAGCATATTTTTCCCTGAATTGGAGTTATGTCAGGATGGGGGAAAAGTGCTGTGAAGGCACAGCAGGACAGGAGAGAGGCTGAAGGTGCAGCTGACCAGGGTAAGTCTTTGGGTCACAGAGGGGAGGTGGTGATTTCCAAAGGGGCAAAGCAGCATTCAAAGGGCAGCAGACAAAGCTGTTGGCATGTTCCTTGACACATTCTACTGTGGGTAAGGGGTGGCTCCTGTTCCTGAATCCTCTCCCACAAGGGCTTTTCTGCAAAAGGGCAAACACTTTGCCTCTTGTTTTCTGCCTCTGTAGTTCTGCCAGTGTTAACCCAGTTAGACTGTGCTGGCCTGTGTCTGGCAGCTGCAGGGGGCACTGGGCCCACTCAGCAGGAACCAGTGGTGGTAAAGGTGGGTGAGACAGGGGCCCTGTGGGGCTGGGAGTGAGTGGCTGAGAGTGTTTCCAGTTGAGGAATATCAGTGAGGGCTGGAGCAGCAGCAGAATGAGGCTCTGGGGAGGGCTGGGGGGAGTGAGGGGCCTCAGCCCTGACATGACTTGGCAGATGAACAATAAAAAATATTCCCCCCAGGCCTGACATCAGCCCAGTCTTGCCAATGCCTCTTGGCTGGGTAGGAGAGGGCAGGATCTGGTGTTCCTGCTGGGTTTTGAGAGTTCTTCATGAAGAGGAGCTGCCCTGCACCAGGGACAGCCCCTGTTCCCACTAACTTGCTCCACAGCTGCAGAAGCAGCAGCACCTCGTGGCCCCGGCAATCCCACAGCTCTCCGGTGGATGTCAGCATTGGAGAGCTCTTCCTGACACGGGACGGAACTCTGGGGCCATGGGAGAGGAAAGAGTTCAGCAGAGCAGCCACCACTGCAGGCTCTGGGCAGCCGTGGAGACTCAAGTGTAGCCAGTGCCTCCTGCTCACAGGGGCTCGGAACAAACCAGTGTGTGTTGCAGAGCGTGTGCTGCCTTCCCCAGCTGCTGAGGATGGAGAGACAGGAGGTGAGACCCCATCACTCCTTCACAGGGATTTCACCTGCTCCTGGGAATGTAAGCCTGTACACCTGGGGTTGGTTCTGTCCCCGGGTCACACACAGACTTCTAGCACAGAGCTGCTGCATGGTGGCACCCTGAGGTGTGAAAATGGCTCTTCAAGAATCTTTGCTCAGGCCTGGCAGTGGCCGGCATGACTTAGCCAGGCATGGGAAGACCAGCTGTGACTTGGCTTTATCCTCACAGGGCTTGGAATCCAAACTCTGCTGCTCCCAGGCCGCTTCGTAACACAGTCTTAAGTGCTGCTGTGTGAGTGTCTTCTCTGAGGGCTGGTGCCAGGGTTTGCACAGCCCTTGGTGCCCTTGTCCCCTGGCAGCTGTGCTGGCCGGCCAACACAACTCAGGGCCAGGCGCCGGGGAGGCACCGAGACAGGCAGAGTCTGAAAGGAACAGCCTGGCCTCTCATCGGCCTTTTCCAGGGTCTTTTCGCACCATGCAGGGCTGCTCTGCCGGCCCTGTTGTCCTGGAAACTTCTGGGCAGGGAATTCTCAGGGCTTTGTACCTTCCCTCCACAGGCACATCCATGCTGGAAGGCAGGCAGAGCTGGGATGAGGGCTGGTGCCAAGAGACCTATGTATTCTCAGCGTAAAGGGATGTGTAGGTGGGTGCACACATCCATTTCTTAACATGTGGGGTGATGTCTGTCACCAGAGACCCCCACCCACACCCACCCCATTCCAAAGGGCCAGGATTAGCCCTGCTGTCAGCCAAGAAATAATGGAAATGAGTATTTGCACTGAAGCTTAGACACAAATATTTATTAAGCACAACCACCCCCCCCCCCGCCCCTTCCCCTTGAGCTGTATTCATTTCTAATATATTAATCCATTTGGCAGATTATTTTTTAGAAAAAAACAAGTACCTGTGGGTTGGAAATTTCCCATTAAAATGACATTAGCAAATGCACATGTAAAAAATAAATAAGCTCATACATTCAAGTATATGGCAAATAATACCTCAGTAATACCTCTGAAAGCTTAATGGTCAGATTCCAGTTCACCACCTGGCTGAGAGCTGCACAGGCCTGAGCCTGCAGCTGCTCGGGTCATCTTCATCATCATCAATGTTTTCCTCTTACAAATGCCAGCTTGGCTGGTACAAAGGTGGCTGGGCAGGTCCTCCTCTCCCTTCTCCAGAGCTCTGCCCAACCCCAGGAAGGAGGCCCAGCCTTGGCCCAGCAATCCATGCAGCAGGTGAGTGCTCCCAGGTAGCAGGTAAAATGCAGCTACCACTCCACATGGTCAGTGCAGGCAGGGAAAATGCCCCATGAGCAGCATCACTGGGTCTAAAAATATCTCACTGCTGGTTGGGAATGTTTCCATCACACGGATTCAGGAGAAAGTGCCGATTTATTCTCTACAGGAATGTTGCTGCTTCGGCAGAACTCAGTACTGGAGTTTCTGAAGTCCAAGACAGTCTCTGGTCAAACAGAAGGAAAATATTGCACCTCCTGAAGTCAGGTCTCTGCTTCCCTCCTCCAGCTTTTCCAACTGGTCCAAAAGGGGCAGTTAATGTGTGTGGAGTGGGACTGACTTCCCCACGTGCTGGAGCTCTCCTGAGGCTCCAGGTATCAGAGACAAGTGGGGCAGAACTGGAGTGCCTCACTGGGAGCAGTTCTGCCAGGGCCAGGAGCAGCTCAGCACTGGTTTGGGAAGAAACATGGGGAAGGAAGGGCCACAGATGCAGAAGGGAGGAGGGACAAGCTGTGGGCAGAAAGCTTTGCTGGCTGTCAAAGCAGGTCCCTGTCCCAGGCAGGTTCTGCCTTGGGCACCCTCACCTGACTGAGACCTCGGCTCAGTGGCACCAGGAGCTGCCCACCTTTGCCATGGGCTGAACAGGTGGGCAGAGACCTTCCTTTTCCCTTCCCAGGCACAGCCCCTGCCCTGGGCCTGCAGTTGGGGCTGCACAGCTGGCGGAGCTCCAGCAGTAACAGGGGTGAGCAAGGCTTTGCTTCTGGTCCCAGGACAGCTCTGCCCAGGGCTGGGGAAGCAGAGGGGTGTCCAGGGTTCTGCAGAGTCCTCAGCAAACCTAAAATACACTCGGAGGTGTGTGGGACTGTGATGCAGCTGGGGTGGGATAAGATTTAAAGGACTGGTGTGGCCGTAGACTTGGGCTCATTCTCTCCTGTAGAAGGAACAAAGCTGAACAAGACATTCCAGGGAAGAATCCAGAGTCATTTGTGTCACCTCATGATGCAGGCAATACAGGAGGACTTCAAAATGGAAAAGGTGCTCTTCTCTTCCCCCATTTAATTAAAAGTGTTGTGGAAATAAAAGACATCAAGGCTGGAGTTAACTACCCCCTCTGGGCTTCTCCAAGTTCTTGGTTTTTTAGGTGGTCAGCAAAGGGGCTGCCAGAGCCTTCCCTCGTGCTGTGCCCAGTGTTAATGGTGGCCGTGTGTCCTAAAAAAACCCCTTGTTTAAAAACTGTGCCCCATTCGTTGGGCCTTCCCATAGCAACACAATGGAGGTGCCACTCCCGACATCCCTGGGGCAGCTCCTGGGACAAGTCTGTGGTAGTGCAGGAGCCCTCGGGTCTGAAANAAAAAAAAAAAGCCAGAACAACTCCCCCCACATAAAACCCCAGTTCTTAGCTGGAAGCAGGCCTATGCTGCTCCTCCTTGGCCTGCTCCTGGGCTAAGGCCAAATCCACCCGCTGCTCGTCCATGCGTTTGGCCTGGATGCGCTGGATGAGGCTGAAAAAGTCTTCGTCGGGCATGGTGGGGCCCCGGGGGATGGAGTCAGGTGGGGCACAGCGCTGGTCATCGATCCTGGCAGACTGCACGGAGGAGAGCGGGCGTTAGGATGGGGCAGGGACAGGCCAGTCCTGGACGGTAGGGAAGGGCTGGAGCAGAGGGGTCGGGGCTCCCACCCCACCAGTACCGGTACCTGACACTTCATGAGCATGTTGAAGAACTCGTCCCCAGGCTCCTGGGCGTCCCCCTCCACACGCAGGTGCCCCAGGTTGTTTTGAGTTATCCGGAGCCCCGGAAGGCTGCCCAGGTTGGCACGTTGGTCATCCAGGCGTCTGCTCTGGGAGCTGGCGATGAGATCGAAGAACTCCTCTGTCTGTGGAGACGTCATCAAGGTGGACTGTGCTGGAGACAGGGAGACAGGGCAGGGTCACGGCCTGAGCTGCAGAGCCCCAAACTCTCCTCACCAAACCACTGTCCAACCTGCCTCCCACACATGCACAGACCCAGCAGGCAGCAGAGGGGGGAAGGAGGTGCTGGGACAGAGCACAAAGCAGAACCTCACACACCCATCTCCCACTGTTGGACCACCCCAGAGGGGCTCCCTGCCACTGACTGTGCTTGGCCAGCTCCTGGAGGCCACCAAAGGTGCCAACTCAGCCCCGGAGATTCAGTGCCCTGACCTCAACAGCCATCACACCCACGCAGGGGTGGTTTTCCAGCACTACAGGCAGCTTCCACTGCTCCTTCCACTCTGGTTCCCACCTGGAGCCGAGGCACCAGACAGACCCCAACAACTGCAGATGAGCACCGAGTTCCTTAGTGCTCGTGTGGGACAGTGATGGGCACCCGCAGTCCTGAGGGCTGGGTGTAATTCCAGACAGGTCATGAGCAAAGCCCAGGCCTGGCTAAGCCTCCCACATGTCAGCACCTTCCCAGGCCTCCCAGAAACCCGGCCAGCTTGGGCCAGCTCAAGGAGAGGCACTGCCAGGGTGAGTCCACAGCCACTCTGGCTGTCACGGGGTGCAGGACCAGCATGAGGAAAACACTCATGGACTCTGGTTGTTCTCATCCCATAGAGCAGATCGAGCCTGGGCTGTGCTGCTGGCATGGGGCTGGCACGGGCTGGTGCCAGGGGATCCACTCCAGAACCAGGACACATAATCTGTTCTCTATAGACCCTTTGGAAATGCCTCACTGGAAAAAGCCTGTTGGCTCCTGGCAGCTTCTGGGCAGGGAAAGGCTCCCAAACAACACACTGCACTCAGACAGGGACAAGCAAAGGAAAACTGAGAAATCCAGCCCAACTGGTGTTCTTGTCCCACTGAGCACAGAGCACTGGAGCAGAGGCCGTCCTGAACCTCCTGCCACAGCAAGCTCCTCCTAGAGCCCCAGAAACACAGGAAAATCTCAGCACTGACACAAAGATGAGTTTCTTCCCCTTCAGGTCACAAAGAATCCTTGAAAATAACACATCCAAAAGGCTCCAAGCCCAAATGAGCAGAACAGAACATGTGCTTGCTTGTGCATTCTTTATAAAGCTCCGTAGTTTAAACCCCGTCTCCTAAATTACACAGCTGTTACAGCCAAATGCACTTCTGTGTCAGAAATGCATCTTTTGACAAAGTGATGCTCATTTCCACCCTATTTTTAGATGATAAAAACCCTCTCACCTCACATCCAACCTGCCTTCCTGACCTTGTCCACACAGCTCTGCTCTCGCTGCCGCTCCAGCCCCTGCGCCTGCTCCTTGTGCCACTGCTCTGGCTGCACTCACAGGGGCCTCAGGGGTCTCCTCCTCTCCTGTTTGCACTTTGTAGTCATTTGGAAACTGATAAACAAATCCCACACCTCGAATGGACTGTTTGGAGCCCTTTGTGCTGGTGATAAATGTGGAGTGTGACCTGCTCATTTTAGAGCTCCTCTCCAGCTTGGGTTAAACAAAGGCCCTCAACACCGAAAAAGCCACGAAACCCGAGTGCAAACACAGCCCTGCCTTTCCTGTCCCGTCTGTTTGTCAGGCGCCTTCCTCAGTTTATCTCCGTTCTTCCTAGGGGTGAGCTCGCTGTCTGCCTGCTGCAGCTTCCCATTGTTTATCCATCCCTCTGGCTTCTCTGTCTTTACACAGCACCTCTAACCACGGCATCCAAGAACAGTACAAAATCCAGAAGTTTCTCCTCCATGGCAACGCTATTACAAAAACTGGCAATATTCCTGAGAAAGTCTCACCCAGCCCCTGCACGCCCCTCAGCAATGACCATCATCATCTTCCTCACGGAGATACTGGAAGTGGCAGAAGTCCCCATGCCAACCTCACCATTCCAAAGCCAAGACTTAAAGATCCACACTGAAAAAAAATCCAAGTGCATTTTGCGTTTCTCTTGCTAGTTTACTCCCCAAGCCTCAGCTCACATTCTCCAGCCTTTCCCTCAGCAACCATTACCATAAGAATGTCTCTTCCTTCCTTAAACAATGAGGGAGATTGCCAAGGAACTGCTAAGTTCAGAGAGCTGAGGCTTAGGGAAAACATCACGGGATCCACAGTAAACCACAACAGCTGGCCAGGCTGCGGGAGCAGCGTCGCTCCCACAGAAATAGTGACTTAGGAACGCTCCGGTGCTCACATATCCGCTCTCCCAGGGCAGGCACCGGGGTGGCAGCTGCCTCCGCAGCCTCCGGCGGGCACTCCTCCAGCGGGCAGCGCTGGTCATCCATCCGGTTGCTCTGGAACTTGCTCAACAGGTCAAAGAAGCATTCCTCGTCCGAAGGGGTCCGGTTGATCTTCTGCAAAGAGAGCAAGAGAGTCAGAACACCCCGAACAATTCCAATCGCTCTGTCCGGCGCGGCTCAGGAACAGTCGTGCCCTCGCCCAGTCTGTTCAGAGGCTGGCCCGTGGCTGTGCCCTTGGCTTGCCAAGGCCCACAGCCTGGAGCTTGCTGGGGTCACTGCTCCTCTGATCCCAGAGGCGCCGGGCACTTCCACAGCCCAAAACAGAGAGAGAGTGGCTCCCAGCAGTGCACAGAAGAGCCTTGTGCAGAGCAGCCGCTGTCGCTGCAGTGCCTCGAGCACCCGCAGCAAACCGGAGGCTGAGGGGGAAAAAGAGGAGAAAAAGGGACAGCATTCACCCTGGCACTGTTCCGTGGGGAGCTCCCAGGCTAGAAGGGGCTGGGCTCAGAGAGGGATGAAGGGGAACCACGCAGCCACCTTGGCTGAAGCGCTGCTGAGTGCCCAGCTGGGACTCGGCCCAAGCTCAGTTTGCTTTTCTACCAGCTAAACCCCACCCTTCCAGGCCACTGTCCCTCACACCCCAGTGCTTCCCCTCAGTGCCCCCGTGTCCTCAGCACAGCACTTGTAACAGTCACCCAGCTGAAAATGCCACTAAATTACAGTTTTTCAGCACAAGCAGCTCTTTCACGAGAGCCCCAAATGAGCACCTCACACTAGGCAGGGATATATTTAAGTCCTGCTGCAGGAGGGCTTGCTCTGGAGGCAGCCGGTCCAACAGCCAGTGCCAGCATTGAGAGGGGCTGCATGCCCTGAGAGCAAGCCCAGAGCAGCAGGAACAACAGATCTTCTCAAGGAGTCACTTGGAATGGGAAAGAAAATTAGCCAGCGATAAGCGGGGCATCTGCCAGGCTCAAGGATGGTCCCTGTGTGCTGAGCTGGTCCCACCAGTTGCTGGGAAAAACACCACAACAGAAACCAACCAATAACTCCTACAACTGGGTCTGGCTGTGCTATTTTCTAACACAGAGTCCAGGAAGGAGCACTGGATCCCTCCTGGGGGTCAGCACATCCCGCTGGAGAGATGGAGAGGGCACAGGGAGAGTCAGCCCTGAGTGCCAGACTTTCCAGCCGAGAAGGGATCCCCTTGGCTGCTGAGGAAGCAAAGTCCCTCTCCCAGCTCTGCTGGCGGCCGCTCTGGGCAGCCTGGGAGCCTTCCCAATCCCACCACACATAGTGCCATTCCCTGCAGAGCTCTTCCTTGGGGCAGGCGCACACAAAGCCCTTCATGGGAGCTCTGCAACGGGGAAAGACTTGTGCTGACAGGGTTAAAGCCACAAGTTGGATTCGGTAAATGAAGGAAAACAATTTTCCTGTATGCCAAGCGAAGCAGATGAGATGCACTCAGTTTCTATTTAGGGCAGCGTCAAAATTAGCAGTGGGCCAGAGAGGAACATTAGCAATGTGGGAGCTGATCGGGGAGGGGAAAAACCCCTCTCACCTCCCTCCACGTGCCAATCTGTTAATGGAACCGTGGCTCCAATGCACCCTCCGAACCAACAACAGTTGCACCTTGGAAATCAGCTTGTCTGAGCTTGAACCCAGGGTGAACTACATCTCTCACAGCTCTGCTATGTTGGGTTGTGTGACCCAAATTTCAGGCTAGAGGAGGAAGCGGCTCATTCACACTGAGCCTCCCTCCAGATACCCCACGACCACAAGGAGTAAACCAGAGCAATCCTGGATCCACAGGAAAAGTTCCACCTTGCAGGAGCAGCCTGACAATGTGTGGTCACAGCCCCCAGCTCGGGGCTTCCCCTGACAGAGACCAGATCCCCCTGGGGCACATCCTGCCAGAGACCCTGCAATCCGGGGTGTTGGGGATCCCTGCTCACAGCCTGTCTGGGAGAGGAAGGGATGCTCAATCGGAAGAGCAGCCAGTGCATGGAAGTGTGGGACGGGGCTGGATGTGTGCCCAGGTGCCTCCCAGTATGGTGGCTCCCAAGGGGCAGGAGGTCAGTGCCCGTGGGCCATCACTGGGGCTCACACGTGCTGTGCCAGCCCAGGATGGGATGTTGGGAGCTGCAGGGCAGCACCTGTGGACACCAGGCTGCCTCCAGCACTGCCCCAGCCAAGCAGCACCCCAGGCCTGCACCTCTCTAATTAAAATGCCCAAATACGACACGGCACGGAGTGCTTGGCTCCCTCCCTCCCTCCCTCCCAGTCTGCTCCGAGCCCTGAGGCAGGAGCTGCGAGGGCAGATGGAAGTGCCTTCACACCCCGGGGCTCACCATCTGCCACCGCGCTGCACTCGCCCGGGGCTTGGCACATCCAGGGCAGGCAGGAGGCTTCCCGAGGGCCAGGGCATCCCCACACCGGGCTGAGCAACAGCCCTGCCACACACCAGGCACCACGGGCCCAGACCCCTAAATTGTTCCTGGGCACCAGCTTTGGTTTACAACCCCAAGAGCACTTCTCACCCAGTGGCTGGTGCCCCTGCCTGGCCTCATCTCCCATCCTCTGCCTCCAGCGTCACAACTGCCCCAATTCTGCCAACTGTCACCTTCCTGTGGTCAGCCAGATGCCATCACCAAGAGTAAACCCAATCCTGTCTGCACGGAGCAGGGGGACCCAGGGCTTTTGCGGGCACCCACAGCCCGGGCACTGCTGGCAGTGCAGAGTTCACCCCAGGGCAGATTCGGCTGCAAACACTCACCCTCAGCACCAGCACAGACACAATCACCTCACCCCATGCTGGGGCAAGGACAAGTGTGGAGCTTCTGCTCCTGCTCCATGACCTGGGTAGGACAGAGATGGCTCCCTCCTAGGCAAGTGAAGGTCCCATTCATGGGGGTCAGAGCTTTGTGCCCATTTTTTGGGAGTGGTATTCCCACCTGGACACCGCCAGCTCATCGCAGAGCTGAGCAACCTGGCTGGGGACAGCCTGGGAGCAGGACTCTCTCTCCTGACACAGCCTCCCCCACTGGAAGGCATCCAGGTTTTTGCACACATTCCCTTGCTGGTGGATGAAAGGCTGTTTAACCTGCCTGGGTGGATTCAGGATGTGCAAACCGCAGCGGAGGTGCTGGCAAGGCAGCAAAGGGCAGCTGTGGGGAGTGACGGGTGCTGCTGCCACCCTGCCCTCTCCCTGCAGGCTGGGACCACCAGCTCTCCAGGAGGGGTTGGGAGTCCCTGCCACTCCCAGGCTGTGGGTCACTGCCCTGTGGAGGAGCACAAACCTACCCTATTTCCTCTCTGACAAACTCTCACTCACACCAAATAAGGTCCTGGGCTGCCCAGGTCTGCCAGAGATGGGCAGGACATGGAGAAGAATCTTTTGGGGAAATTCCTCAGTTTGGCCATTCTGGATGTGCAGGTGAAGCCAAGGCTGAAGTGACCCCAGGCAAGGCAAAACAAAGTCCAAACCAGCTCCTGTGCCTAAACCCCCTTGGCCATTTTCACTGGGATTCAGCAAAGCCATTAAACAACAACAAAAGACCTAATTGCAAGAACTAAACCACTTCCAGTTCCCAACACCTCAAGTCACAGCCCACAAATGTCCCATGGGGCTTCCACCCTTGGACCCGCTGCCCACCCAGAGAGCCTTTCACTGACACATTCCCATTCCAAGCCCCATCCTGGTATTGGCACCCTGTCCCCAGTCTCTCTGTGGCCCCCCCAGCAGCCCTTACCCACCCCCTGGGCACCAACACCTGCTGCCAGAAGTACCCTCAACCCAACACTCCGGCAGTGGTGTCTTCTCCCACAGGTTCCTGCTGCCCCCACAGCAGCTCAGGACGCAGCTCTTCCCGCAATCACTGCTGAGCCCCACCAAAGCCCAGGGTGCTCTGGGACAGCACTCCAGAGGCCCCCAAACACCACCAGGTATTTCCGTGCTGGCACAGCCATGGCACATCCCTCAGCCATTCCATGGTCCATCCATGCAGGGGTGAAACGCCCCCTCCAAAAGGAGCTTCTCCCACCAAACCAAACTGCCAATGCTCCTGTGAGCCACCTGAAGGGCCAAACCTTGTCCCTCTGTCAGATGAGCTTCTCCTCCCACAGTGGGTGTCCCCAGGGCACTGACCTGCCCTCGGTTCCCCTCCTCTCCTCCAGGCTCAGCTCCCTGCAGACCTGCCCCGATGCAGGAAGGAGCCATCAGGCTCAAGGGCTGCTCGCTCAGCTCTGTCCAGCCCTCAGAAGGGACCTGTGGGCAGGACCTGCTGCCGAGCGGCTGCCAGTGGCTCTGGCACAGTAGATCCAGCTCAGGAGCTGCTGCCCAAAGGCATCTGGTGTGTGGCCAGGTCAGGGACAGCAGCGGGTTCAGGGATAGTGCAGCAGTTTTCACTGCTCCCCTCTCAAAACACACTGCCTTGGCATTTATGCGTGCCCACCACAATTCCACCTTGTCTCAGGGAGGAGACAACCTGGAGATGTGACCTGGCCACATCCCGCAGAGACACAGTGGCAGAGCTGGGACAGGACCCAGCAATTGGTGTTCAGGGCCAAGTTCTCCCCTGCCAACAGTCCCTGGAAAACCGTGCCCCTGGTTCGGGGGGTGTTATCTGCCCAGGGCCTGGCAGATACTCATTCCCACACATCCATGCCTTTGTGCAATGCCTTATCTGCCTCTCCCTCTGTGAACCAGACACACCACCACTCCTCACCTCTGCTCTTTTCAAGGCAGCTGACCTCAAAATCCCCGGGCAGGAGCAGGGCTGGCAGTCCTGGTGGCCACCAGTGCTGGGAGCACCTTATCCAGGGCTGCCTGTCAGTGCCCTGCACGCAGCTCTTCTTTACCCTGCATCACCCCAACACCTCACCCCGGAGAACCCGCCATGGGGCTGCACCTCTGGCACGGCCCCGACCCCAAACCCCAGAAACACCAGGCTCTGAACTTCCCCACCTCACCTGCTGAAAGGCAGCGAGGGGGAGCTTTGCAGAAAGGCTCCGGGAAGGTAAGTGGGGGCTGGAAGGAAAGCCCTGGCTGAAAGCCACAGCCTGTTTCACCAGGAGCTGAGGTGCCTGGAGCACAGTCTCTGCTGGGGCTCTGCCAGTCCCCAGCCACCAGCACCTCGGCTGGAGGCTCCACTCCTTGAGGAGCCCGTCATCTCCAGAGTCAGCAGAGCTGTGAAACTCGCCTGGTCTTTGCCAAGACACCCCTTCCCTTTCCATGCCAATCCTCCAGCGCTGCCGCCACGCTCCCGGCGAGGGCAGGGCCGGTGACAGACACCCCGAGTGCCCCCGGGCTGGGGGACCCACCACCCACCCGGGCACGCTCTGCTGGGAGCCGGGCACGCACCGAGAGCCTGAGCGCTGCCTGCCAGTAAAATACCAACTGCAAAGTTGCAAAAATACTACAAATTAAAAGTTCACCCTGAAGCTACTTGAAAACTTCAAACCCCCCGAGCGCACACAGCGTATCCCGGCGTGAGCGAATCTCTCCTCTGTATCTCCCTCTCCTCCTCCTCCCGATGCAGCCTCTCATTGCACAGAAAGAAGGAAACACGAACCCAGACCCGAGTTTTCCTTACTGACCTCGGCAGCCAGTTTGACGGCAGGCTCCAGCCTTCACATGCCCCCGGGCAGGGACGAGCTCCCTGGCCGCGGGGCGGTGATGCTCGGGCGGGGACGCTCCGGCCGCGATGATGCTCCGGCTGGCTCCGGCCGCGATGATGCCCCGGCCGCGATGATGCTCCGGCCGCTCTCGCAGCGCCGCTCCCGGAGCGCGGATTTATGCGGAGCGCGGAGCCATGCGAGGAACGTCGCCAGCTCCAGTGACCCGCTGGGTGCGAGAGGAGGCTTAAAGCGACAGCCCTGCTCCTCCCAGAGCCACCCCGGTGCCCTGGCACGGGGGGTGGGCTCCAGGGAGGGCTCCTCTCTCCCTCACCTCGCTGCCACGATGCCCGTATTATTAGATGATGCTCTTAAACACAGAGCGGAGCTACGTGAATATTTAGCTTTCCTTCCACCTCCTCACCTCCCACCTGCCACACTCACTTCACCTTAAAAATAGATCGGGATCGATTCTCCTCAACTACATCTGCAAACACGCTCTGCTCCCCAGGCAAAGGCAGCAAACGCTCCCTGCACACAGACACAATATGATGGCTCGGATTTAAAGCACCAAAATACTGAAGGACCATTTTTAGCTCCTGAGAGTCCTCCTGCTCCTCATATTATTAGATACGTGATTTTTTTTTTTTTTTTGTCTTATTGCAAGAGCTGAAGCTGCTCAGCCATAAGCATCTCCTGATTTAAATGTACCACTGTTCAACAGAGGGAAATTTCTTCTTGCAACAGGGTTTTAAACAGGGGAAGATGGAAATGCCACACAGCAGCCAAAGAGCTGTTCTTACCTCACAATCATGAAATGGGAATTTCTGGCAGAGAAATGAGGCACTGGGGAGAGAAGCAGCTTTGCAAAGGGGCAAAATGGGGACAGAGCCTGGGTGGCACCCTCAGCTCTCTGCCTACACTGCCCTCTTACACTTCATTCTCATTTTTTTCACTGCAAAAGTAGTACATTTCTTTACCCTGAACAAATGCAGCTTTGGGGAACTGCCCGTGCTCTTCCACACCAGTAAATTTATTCCCAGGAGTCACAGAGCAATTAGAAAGATGGAGCCTGTGTGGGACCTGAGAGCAGGACTCCTGCAGAAGATGGGTATAGCACAGGGGCAGAGCCCACACACACCAGGTCACTGCTTGGAACAACAAGAGGAAATGCCATTTCCCCTCCAGGTTTAGGATGCAGGAAAGGGGAGTGAGACCTGTGTGGTCTGCAGAGACACCACCTGCAAACTCAGGTTCCAGCTCTGAGACAGGGACTGAGTGTGCCCTGGGCACTCGTGTGCCCTGCCCAGCCCCTGGCACAGACCATACCCACCCTGCCCAAGCCCAGGACGTGCACACACTTCCCTTGTAGCATGAAATTATCACCCTCACTTGGACTGTTTTCAAAGATTTTTTTTTTCCCTTTAAACAACTCGCCCACTCATCCTTATAAACGCCGGTGCTAAAAGCTGGTTCTGTTGTTAAGATTTCAAATAACTTGGGGTTTATTGTTCCAAACAAAATCAAAATAACTCACCCACACTCCCTCCTTCCATAATACAGTAACTGCTGACCTGTTGGCACCATGTCCTGCTGCCACACACGGCTTAAATCCACACCTGTGGCTCAACAGCAGGTGACAGTGTAATTTTTGATTTCATTTTGGGAGGGAGCGTGTGGTGCCTCATGGGTGTCTGGCTGAAGTGTTCCTGACACCTCTGCTGCTTGCAGAGCTGAGCAACTGTCTGGAAGCTCCTGCCACTGTGACCAGATTGGGCCACAACCACATTAATATTGGATTTACACTTTTTCCTCGGCTACACAACCACCTCCCCTGGAAACACAGGTCAGCCCAGCCCTCACTGCTGAAACCAGTGCACCCATGGCACAGAAATGACTTCTGGCTTCTCCTGGGGAGCCAATCTGTGCATTCAAACAGTCCCTGTAGTTAATGCAATGACTTCCACCTGGGTTTTGACAGCATTTACCACACCAGGCTGGGTTTCCCTGACACCATTTAACAGAAACACACCAGCCTGGATTTACCACCTGAAGCTCTTTTACTAACCAAGGAGACAAAGTAGAAGCACCATCACTCCAGATCAGTCTTTCCAGTCTGTGGAAGAAGATAAGAGGCTACAGAGGTCAATCTGGCCCAGCAAAAACCTGGAGCATCCCTTAAACACCAAACCCGGGAGTGAACCTGAACGACTGGCTTAAAACAACTCAGGTTATAGGTGGATGCCAACAAGGAGAAAGTTTTTGGAGGGCTGTGGTACCTGGCAGTGCACTCCAACACACACCCAAGCAGCACAACAGTGTTTTCGCTGCAACCAGTTGCAGTGATTTACTTTGCAGTTGGAAGGGGATGGAAATAGGACCACGACCGGCTGTGGAGTCTCAGCTGAGCAGCAGTAATTTGCTAAACCAAAATAACTCCATTGCTTTAAAGGATATAACCCATATTTCTGATTAATTAGTACAGAGGCCAAGGTTAATATATAGAGCTCAACTCCCAGTCACCTACGCCACCCACCAGACCATCAACCCCCCCCCACCCCGTTCCCAGCCCAGTGGAGCAGCAGGAGGTGACAGGGACACAGGTGAGGTCACTGCCAGCAAAGGGCACGCTTGCCTTTGCAGATGGAGATGATCCAGAGGTGCCCTCCTCCCCCCCAGCCACTGCTCTCCCTGCATCTCAGATTGCAACCTCCTGACAACTTGCTTTGAAAACGCTTTGCAAAAAAAGCCTCCTTGTCTCTGGATTGCCAAAATTGTGCTGCTTTCTTGAAACGCTTTTATTTAGACACCTACTTGCTCTGAGCACAGCGATGTTTTAAGAGGGAGCTGAACAGATGCAGCACCTTCACCAGGGGTGGTGGAGACGGTGAAGCTGGTGGTGGATCCGTGCACACCCATCTCCATCAGCACCCATAACACATCCAACCTGCACAGAAACACCCCTCACTGCAGCAAACACCCAGATCTTAATTATTATTTACTCCTACTCCAGTAATGCCTGAAGGCCGCGTTCGAGATCAAGGCTTTGTTGTGCAAGGCACCCCACAAAACATGAAATCCTGGCCCTGCTGGGGCAGGGAGGGTTCCTGGGGCTGGTACCTGTGGGTTTGCCATCGCGGGGATGGTCAGACACAGCCCTGCTCAGAAGAGTCGAAACAGGTAAGACAGAAATCACATGCAAAGGCAGGAGCAGCTTCCCCTATCAGCCACAAGCATCTGGTACCTGCTGCTGGTGAAGGGCAGCATGAAACTACACCCTCTTTGGGGTTTGCTCCACATGACAGTGCCCTGAGAACACTGGGATGCAAATGGCTTTAGATCCAGGCAAAAAAACCCTCCTGGGACTTTCCTGCACATCCCAGGGGAGCTGCACCTCCTGCCCCATGCACATGCAGGGCTCTCACTCTCTGCTGGCCCCCAAGTGAACAGCAGCCCCTGCACATGGAGGGAGCACTTCATGGGCTCAGCCCTGCCAGCTCTGGGGCTGCAAGGGGAGCAGCAAAGAGCTGGGGGCTCTGAAAAACCATTATTTGGGCTTTTTTAGACTAATTGGTGTTAATTGCCTTGGGAGGCTTAAAAATAGCACTGCTAATGGGAACCAGAGGCAGGCTGAAGGGGAGGTGTGAGCAGAGGCTGGCGATGGCCACTTAACCCTGGCACAGGCTGTGACCACTGCCCAAAACAGGGACACCCTCTGTCCAGCTGGGAATTGTCTGCCTGTCTCTCTAACCCTGACCCCTCCCGAGCTGCCTCCCCACTCAGACAGGGGCAGAGGGACCCCTCCTGCTGCCACGGGGGGTGTTGTCCTGAGAGCTCCAAGAAACAGTGTTCAACCCTTCCTCATTTCAGGCTCCTTTGATTTATGGATTCACATCCTTGTCCCACCTCCTGCAGCCGTGGAGGACCCTCAGCCAGCTCCCAGTCTGAGTACAGACCAAGGACAGCCCAGACAGACCCCAAAACCTCCACTATCCTAAATCCAGAGGAGAGGATTGCATTGGGTGGAACCACCTCCATCCCAAAGGAGAAGGTTGAGGAACAAGCTGCCACCTGAGGAGGTCACTACCCATCACTGGCTCCCTGAACTGCCCTCCCTGACCACAGATGAGCTCTGGGGATGGAGCTGTGCTGGTGACAAGGAAGGCAGGGGGGTGTCCTCTGGGCAGCAAGCCCCAGTGGCTGCTCTCAGAGGTAGGGGGGTGCTCTGGCCTCCCCAAAGCTGGGCAATAACAGACAAAACCCAAACTCGTCCCAAGGCTGTGCTGTGTTTGTGTCCTCTGGGGGAGCCTCCAGCCCTGCCCAGCAGCTGGAAACAGCCACTGTCAAAGATAAGGCACAGACAAAACTGGTCTGGTCCTACAGCTCCTGCACTGCCACAGGTCTGTCCTTCAGAGAAACCCAAAACACATAATACTAGGGTGCGTTTCCTGTTTTAAAATATAATTTAGATAAAGAGAAACAAGAATTATTGGTATAGAAAAGGTTTTCTATGCAGACCCACCAAGCAAGGGAATAGCACACAGTTCAGGAAGCAGAGCCAGACCACACTCCCTTCCCAGCACAGAGACCTGCTGGATCCATCAGGTGCTCCCTCACACACCAGACCCCCCCAGCCACGCCTGGCAGCTCAGAGACAGTTGTGAAAGGGAAACAAACACGATCCCAAGTCACTAAAGGCCCCCGTGTCATCTGGTGTCACCCCAGCTCCAGGGATTTAAGCAGAGTTAGGGTGATTTACATCCAAAGAGAACGTGCACTATGATTTATTTTTAAGCTCTTCTGACACGTGCGGTTTAATACATGCCAGAGGCCGGAACTGTGAACGTACAAAGTGCCCCAGGCACAGCAGAGACCTGAGAAATGAATGAGAAGTTCCAGGTTTTGAGAGAAATCAAACATTTAGAGCTTTATTGCTCTGGGCCTGGCTTCAATTCATCCCCTTTTTTTAATGCTGTTCCCTTTAAAGTGACAGTTTCTAGGAAATAGTGAGTGTAACATCTCTTTCAGTGTCTCATACCACTTGATGGCTGACAGCTTGCCAGGAGAAAAGGTTGTGCAAGGAGGAGAGCAGACCTCAATTATGGCTTTAAAGTGCCAATAACTGAAAACTCAGTTCCAATGAGTCAAGACAAGAAAAATGGATTTTGGTAGCTTGGTGAGTCAACTCCAGCCCCAACCACCAGCCCAGCAAGTCGCAGACCTTCAGGCACAAGCTCCAACAAAGGTCTGCTGGGGGACACACCTTGGACAACCAGCTTAGGTTCTACCTCCTTCCTAGAGCAGATTCCTCTGGCTCCTTCTCACAGTTTTCTAGCTCTGGTCTGTTATGGATGGGACATGGAATCTCAGTGTGCTTTCCTACAATCCCCTGATCCTCATCCTAAGGGATCTGAGAAGCCTCCAGACCCTGGGGGTCCTTGGTGTCACCTCTGCAGAGCCAAGGGCTTGGACACCACCCTGCCCATGGGACAGCCAGTGTGTTCTCTTTGCTGCATGGGGCTGATGCACAGGCTTGTTTAAATCCTACCTCCCATCTCCCTTCCACACAGCACAGCTTTGATTCACAGCCTGACCTCAGCCTGGGAGGAGGGAAAACAAGGGACAGGCAGAGTGGGAAAACACTGAAAGAGGGTGTGCAGGCAACAGGAATATCCCAGAGACAGAGATGGGAATTCATCTTTATCTCTGGGACTTTAAATACAGAAGCATCTCATCGAGTATGAAGGAGACTGACCAGCAGCCCATCCTGACACCACGTGCCCTGCCCCAGGGAGCACATGGAAGTTTTCTGCATCCTAAGTGGTGACAGGGTCTTGTCCCTACTTAGTCTGAGGAGCCTGGAAGATAGTTCTGGCTTTGACTCCAACTGGGCATGTTAGTCTCCCTCCCAAACCACCTCTGCATGAGGAGAGGGGACTTAAAGAAGCACTAGGAAGCCCTAAGGCTCAGGCAGCAGCCTGTGCAGCCCCAGCCCTGGGAAGGGTCATGCCTGGGCTCGGTGCCCCGGGCACCACAGCCCTGCAGCAGAGCCAGGAGGCCCAGCTCTGCCCTGCCTCCCTCTCTTGCTCACACAGCCTCACTGGATAATTACAGAGAAAACTGAGGCAAATCCCAATTTTAGTGCCATTATAAAACAGAGAGGGGGAATTCATTACCTGGCAGCTGTTAATATTTAAGGAAGAAACTGGTAATTTGCCTCTGAGGCAATGAATGCAGCAGAGGCAGCACCAGCCAGAAAGCGCTGCTGCCTCCCCCCACCTTCCCCGGGCAGTCACCTTGCAGAGGGTTCCTGTCCCCACGTTTCTTTCCCTGCTTGCTGGGCCAGCACCAAGGTCCCCTCGAGGCACAGGCAGGGCTCTGCTCTGCAAAACTCCCCGGAGCTTTGGCTCTGCTGCACCTCTGCATTGGGGAGAGCATCCTTCACACCCCTCCTGGCTCCTGCAGCGTCCACAGCCCACAGCCCACCCGGGTCGGAGCACAGGAGCTAAAGGAGGGCCCTGTAAATTAACAGAGACTCACGGAAGGGCAGGTCAGAGAATTCCAGATGACTCTGTGGAGACAACCGGATCCCGGGCAGAGCCTGCCGGTACCGGCGAGGCTGCAGCTCCCCGCGGTCCCTGGCGCATCCAGCCAGCGAACAGCACAGCCTCCCTCCCGGCCCTGCCTCTGCCCGCAGCACTTTGCAGGCAGATAAAACGCTCCAAGGACAAGCGGCGGCTCCGTGTTTACCTGCTCGCTTCCAACAGGACCGGCACCACCACAGCAGCCCCCAGGGCTCATAGGAACAGGCGGACGTCCCGCAGCAGCCGCCTGCCGTCCCTCTCGCCCCGGCCCCGGCTCCGGCTTCGCCCTCCCACTCCGCTCCCCTGGTCTCGGAGCGCGTTTACACCAGAAAGTCTGACCGACACTAATGGCATAATTATAGCCCTGCAGTTAAACAAACATCAAGGCTGTAGGACAAAGGAGGGTGTGTTTTGCACTGCCCTCAAAGCGGGAGTTCGCACATCAGCGAGATGAAGCAGCGAGCAGCGCGGTGATAAAGGGGAGGGAAGATGCACGGACCGCACGGAGCAGCGAGGGCTGCCTGCTGCAAACGCCGCGTTCCAGCTCCTGAGGCACTTGAGAGTATCAGTTTCATCTTCTCCCAAACGAGACAACCAGAGAAATGATGCTCTGGGGACAGAAGCCCCAGAGGCTGACACATCCTTGCACTCCAGTGTCCACCCAGCCCATCGTGCAGTGCCCAGGGAAGTCACAGGGGATGGATGGATGGGCACACCTGGCACCGGAGCACTGCCAGGACAATGGGTGGCTCTGCAAGGACAGGCAGGACCTCCCTGCCATGGATGCCAGGCTGCCCGCCCTGCCACTGACCCCAGTGCCAAACCATCCTACCCCCAGGCCAGGCAGAGGGTCAACCATGAGCATCCTGCAGCCCAGCAACCCCCCAGGAATCCACGGCACAGAAAACCATCAAAAGAGCCCTGGCAACCTGCCTTTGGGGTGGGGAGGTATGATCTACAAAAGATTCCCTTCTTTTATGGTTGCTTCTCACTTTAATCATAAAAAAGGTCTTATAAAAACATTAGTCCTAGAGAATGTCTGGTGTCTAAATACATCAGCAACCCATCTCTGCAAGTCATCACTGCCATCAAACACAGCTCTTGACTATAAATGGTCTTTGCTGAGGACAGGATGGGGGACATGTCTGGAGAGCTCCCTCGAGCTCATGCAATCCCTGGGAAGAGGAAAGTCCAGAGGAACTGGATCATTTCTGGATCCCCAAGGATCCGTACCTCTCCCCATGGTTTTTGCTCCTTGACCCACTGAAGGGCTCTGGCACACACAGTCCCACTGACCTCAAAGACCTCGGCTCGGTGCTGACCTTAAACACGAGGCCCAGACTTGGGGCAGGTCCCCAGGCCCTCTTTTCTGGAATACACAGCCCCTTTCTTCTGGGGATCCTCTCCCTTTCCCACAGTGGCTGCTCTCTCAGAGAGGAGGGTGAGGGACACAAGCTCTGATATTTTTGAAGTGTTTGCAAAATCCCACCCTTGGAGGAACCTTCTAGTTACCTTCTAGCAACCCCCTAAAACACATCCCTTCCCAAGCCAACCTCAAGCTGGAGCATTATGACCTTCTCCACAGCAGAGCAGAGGGCTTAAATTTACGAGTAAGCCTTTGATGTCTGCAAGCTTCGTGTAGCACAAAACCTCTGCTTTGATGTTCATTTTAAAGGGGGAAACTTGGAAGGTGTGCACTGCACGAGTCCTGGGCAGGGATTTGGAGGGACTCGTATCTGTCTGTGCACAGCTGCAGGCACAGGGACCGAGCTCTAACGCAGCCACTTCTGCTCAGGGCTCTGCTGCAACAGAGCAGAAATGTGACCAAACACATCTCACCTTCACCAGGTTCTCCCAGACCAAACCCACCTTTGCCCCACACCTGATCCCAGAGGCAGACACGACCCTGCCCTTGCCCATCCCCACACCCAGGCAGGGAAATCCCCCCAATCCACGGGGCCAGGGGAGGGGTGAGGATGCCCCTCTCTCTCTGCCCCACCAGCGACAGGACCCTCCTGTGTGGGCACCACATGTGGCACCAGCCCCTGGCACAGCGAGGTGCGAGGCACAGGGAGGCACCTGCCACGCTCTCCTACCTTGCGCAGCACCTGGGCCATGGCTTCTCCCATCCATCCCAGCATCCCCACGGCTTTGCCAGCGGGCTGAGCCCTTCTCTCGGGGCCCGACAGAGCTGCCAGGAGGGACAGGCTCCTCTCCATGCCCCGGCTCCCTTCACCTCCCTGCACTTTTCCCTGCCTGTCCTCCCCTCTTCCGCCTCCTCCCACGGGGAGTTTCCCAGCAGCTCGGTAATTAGCATCATCATCATCACCAATGCTAATAACAACCACCACAGCTCCTGCCATCCAAAGCTCAAACAACTTTACAGCCATCATCACGCCTCTGCAACCTGCCCGGGGTGGGCAGGGAACACACAGAGGGGGAAAGGGGAGGTAAACAAGAGGCAGTGGATGGGTGGCAGATCCAGGAGCTCTGACTCAGGCACTGCACTCCCAGGATCTCCCATCCCGGGACCTGCCCGCTGCAGAAGCCCCTTGGGAAGGAGGTCAGTGGCTGTGCTGACAGCTGGACTTATCCACAGATTGCATCACTCCACCCTGGAGCCCTGGGATGAGGTTTGTTCCTGGGAATGCCTGCACACAGCCCGGGCTCCCCTCTGCAGATCCACTGTGGGAGAGCAGCACGCAGGACACACGTGCAGCCTGAGCTGGGACAGCAGGGATGGTGGCACCCCATAAAAGCACCTCAGATCAACCACCAGACATCACCTCTAATTAAGGGCTCGCTGTTTACTGAGGGATTTAAGAGAATTTTTGCTCTGAGCATTCACAAAATGAGGAATCTGGGGGGGATTTCTGTCTGAACAGCCTGACCTGGAAAAGCTTCTCTCCCATTTGGGAGAGATTTTGATTAATAAAAGTTTGCATAGATGGCAATTGCAGCTTTCCAAAACCCCCCCCCTCCAAGCACCAGCCCCCTGTCAGAGGGGACAACAGCAGGACACAAGGCAATGGATTGCTTTGCTTTTGGCAGGACAACATTGACTTTACACATCCTGAGGTCTGGCCTGTGCTACAGAGCCAGGCTGGCAAAGCTCAGCTGGGAGCACCACACACCACAGGATTCCCCTGGAGTGACCCCACCATGTCCCCCACAAGGTCCCCTGGAGACACCCTGCCACAGCTATCCACCAAACCCCACGGGCACTGCCAGGAGGTCACCAGTGGTTGGCAAGGACCTACAGGGCTTATTTTAGACACAGCCTAAGGATCCACAGCTACACTCCTAAGGAAAGCTTTTTCCTGGCTCCTGATGGAGCATGGCTTTTGTTTGGTCTCTGGCTGAATGTCTGAGTTAAAAATACAAGGCTATTTCTGGCAGAAGTGGGGTTTTTTTCTGCCTTTGTATTGCCTTGTGTGCCCCCAGTGCTGCTGTCTCCTTTCTGGCTCAGATGAGCTTTGTTTTCCTTCTCAATGATCACGTTTGCACCGGTGAGCTGCAGGAAATGCTTTTCCCATCAGACCATTTCCACAGGCACTGTTGGGAATGAAGAATGAGCTCAGAGAAGTCTGAAAAAACACCCAGTTGGGGTAAAGATCCCATCTCCAGTGGCCAGAGAACTGAAAATCACGAATGTCCGTGGTGAAAAGGGATGTGTAAATACAGCCATTCACACAGGTAGAGCAGGATATGTTCTCCCCACGATCCACAGACCAGGAACAAAGGACTCAGAGCTAGAAACACACTTTCAAGCATCCCCACTCCACAGCCACGTTTCATCCCAAGCTCTGCAGCTCAGACCCAGCATGAAAATATTTAATTTCACTTTTCTTAAATGCCAAGAAAAAAACAGGCCTATTTTTCCAGGCTTGGATTTACTCCATCTGGAATCGGCGCATAATCAGGACTGTGATAGTGTTACAGACTCAGTAAAAAGCAAAAAGCCTGAATATTTCCAAGCACCATGAGATCACTGATCTTCCCTGTTACTCTCAGTATCTCCTGGCAACAGGCTGAGGACTTGGGGCTTCTCACTTGAGATCACAGAGTTCAGTTATCTCCCCAAGCCCCCTCCCACGATGCAGAAACATGCCATCACTGTGGGTGTGCTCCCCATCTCCAGGACCAAGAACAAAACCAGCACAGCTGCAGGAAAACCTCCCCAGTATTTGTGTTTTCCGCGTGTCACAACAAACATCAACAGCACCGGAAGGTAACGGCCCACAGACAGCTCAGTGATCAGGCTGAAGACAGCAAAAAGGCACCTGGAGAGCTTTCCAGGACACGGATCCCCACCATCATCCCAGGAGACAGCACAGACTGAATCAGAGCTTCCCAACACAGGACCTGCAAATCCCTGACACTGGGGCAGCTCCTGCTCTTGAGGAAATGTGCTCCACCTACACTGCTTCCAAGGAAAAGCTCCTACACAACGATTTCTATCCTCTCTGTCTAACGGTTGATGAATTCCAAGAGACCACTCTGCACGTTGACCATCAGTGTGATCAGATGAGGGGGACCAACACCATTTGGCAAAGGCAACCAGCACTTTTGGCTGCCCATCCAGGAGCTGAGAAGGGCTCTGTGTCTTGAAGGCAACAAGCCCACTCCCCATGAGCCCCAGGAAGCTGACAAATCAAGGTCAACAAAGCTGCTGTGTTTTCCTGGATTTCAAGGAATCACATCCGAACGGTGTCAGGAACGTTCAGGTCTGGACTCCTGTCCCTCAGGAGACGGCTCCAAATATCACAGCTAAATACTAACCTCCCGTAAGCCAGTTTGTGATGGTACCACTGCTCTGTTGAATGGTCAGTGACACTGAGGCTCAGAGAGGCAAAATGATTTGCCTCCACTTGCCCAAGCTGCCAACAGCAGAGCTACACACAGGCTTTGTTTTCCAGCCAAAAGGCCACCCCTGCACCAGGTTAGAAATGAAGAACAAAAGATGCTATAAGGATCTCCCATAACAGCACTGGAGATAAAAAAAACATTTTCCTACCGACTGTGACACCTGGACTCGGACTTCACCAGCATCCAGAGGTGATGCACTTGTCCCCTGGGACTTCCTCTCCGAACTGGACTGGTGCTCCCGGTATTTCCTCGTCCTCGCAGGCAGTGACAAGAACTCCTTTCCTGAGATCTTCAGGTCTCCCATGTGGTGGCTGTCCCCATTCTGGTCCTGGGGAAAGCAAGAAACAATCACTGCACCACTCGTGTGTCTCAGGCTTGCACAGAGATCTGCTGGCACATACCCATGGAACAGGAGACACACGAGGGGAGCTGCCACTCACCACGGACAGGGCCCAACCAGGACATCTGCTCTGTCCCTGCAGCCTGTGATTTTAATGAGTGGGGAGGAAGCATCACCCAAACAACACACAGTAAGTCAACTCCTCCGTAGGGAGAAGCAGCCTCTTAAAAACCCCAGGTATGCAGGTAGAAGCAGGGCTGGGTTATTTATGGGCACAGGGAATGACGGATGGCAGGTGCAGAAACAGGCACTGCTGTGAGTGAGTTCTGGCAACTGTACACCTAAAAACCTCTTTTAAACAGAGTGGCAAGCTCATCCGGCCCAGGATACCAACCTCTTGGCACAGGTCCCTCCACTTGCTGTGTCTCCACTTCTTCCCAGTGCCCAGCCCCATAGCAGCCCATGCTGAGCCATGGAAAACCCAACTATGCCCCAGGGAGGGATGCCACACTGCATTTTCCACCTCTAGGATTTGGCTCCCAGCACACACAGAGCATTGCCTGCCTCAGTGCCTCCCACTGTCTACAGCAAGAAGAAAACCACTGGGTCAGGGCCCTGAAAAGGCAGATGAACAGGGACGGTTGGAGACCCATCCATGTCTTTGCCAATCCTCACACCACCAGGACACAGGGGCAGCAGAGTAACTACAGCAGAGGGTTACGAGCAGTCTCCCTCCTGCCCTCTCTGCTCCCTTAAATGCTTGTGCTCAGTAATCCCACAGACACAAACACAGGACTATCAGCCCCAGGTAACGGGTGGGAAAATGGAGGTGGCAGAGATTACAAACAGGAATGGTGAGAATAAGTAAGGAGAGATTCATTTCCCTGGATGCTATTGATGGGACCAGTGCAGCCAGGTCTGTGTCCACAGCCTGAAAAGCAGCCACAAGAATATATTCCAGAACTAGAAAGTGCCTTACAATGCCCTTAGTTGGAGCCCTCAAACTGCTCAGTGCATGACAACCAGAAGAGATGACTCAATTATGGCACGTAAGCACCTTCAGGGTGAAACCCAGCATGTGATAAAGAGATTTCAGTCTGGTACAGAGAGGAATAAACAAGAACCAAAGGCTGGGAGCTGAAACCAGAGAAGCTCAAACCACAGGAAAGGGCACAGGATGGAGAGAACAGGACTAGCAGGAAGCAGCATTCCTGCAATCTGCTGGTACCTTGAGAACCAACGCGGGCATTCCCTGGCAGACACTCTGCCCCAACACACGACTCCGGGCAGGGAGACTGCCCAGGAGCTCCTGGCCAGTGTGGTAACAGAGCTCCCTGTTGACTTTGAAGGCTGCCCTGGCAGAAGGTGGAGGGCAAAAGGTGAGACGAGACTGAGGATGCTGGAAAGGTCACAGTTCATTCCATGGATTTGCTCCTTACAATCTTATCACTCCCCCCACAGCGAACTGGAAGCAAACAAGCCTCTCCCATGGCTGTAATCCCCTTCCTCTCCCTACGAGCACAGCAGCTGAGAGGAAGGGGAATGCCTCCAAAAACACTGTCTCAAGTAGATGTGAACTCACACACACCCCTCAGGACCACTGCAAGGGGAACAGGAGTACTCCCATCTGACTCCACAGCTCCTGCTTTTTCCATCCTCCCCATGAAATCCCTGAAATCCATAACCCTGCCTGAGCTATTGAATGAGGTTCAGCTTTCACAGCCAAGAGCAGGAAACCAACAGCATTAACAGCATTATCAGCACGTCACGCAATGGCAAAGCCCCCCAGGCAGCCCCTCTGGGCTGTGCTGCTCCCATGAGGACACACAATCCAATGTCCCCTGACGTCCGACATCACTGTCCCTGCCATCCACACCCCAGGG
The DNA here is from genome assembly GCA_013396735.1 of Grallaria varia. Lineage (NCBI taxonomy): Eukaryota > Metazoa > Chordata > Aves > Passeriformes > Formicariidae > Grallaria > Grallaria varia. Next base: position 200,370 of record VWZG01012370.1, on the reverse strand, counting down.
ACAGTCACACTGGTGAGAGCAGGAGCCAAAATGGCCAAGGGGCAGCTGAGAGAATTGATAAAACCACATCAGGGCACATGGAATTTATTTCCCAAAGAGAGTCAGTTCAGGGAGGAGCTTTTGCCTGACCTCCCCAGCAATTCCTGGGATGTTAAAGCACCCAAGTGGTTTCTCAAGCCTTAGGTTGTTTCCCATTGACCATTTACATCCACCTGCAGTTTGGGTGAGGCTTTCCTCTCTGTGGCAGTTCTGTAGAGGGGAAATTCTCCCTGGGATGCTCGGGAGAGCTGTGCCTGGAAAGCACTGCATGAATGTCAATTATCTGTGCCAAAGACATTCCAAAAAGGCAGAGCACAGCTGCCTGCCTCACCACCTCCTCTGGGAATGGGCATGACTGAGCCCCATGGCAGCACCAGTGCCTGCTGCTGGGCAGCCACAACCTCCTGAGCAGCATTTTTTGAAAGACTTAAATGATCCCTGGGGCTGGAAAGGCTCAGTGCCTCCCAGCTGGCTGCAGAAACAGCTCTTGCCCGGGGGGGGATGGAGAAAATGCTGATCTGCTGGGATCTGACATTCCCAGCAATGAAGTGGAGCAGAGGGGATCCTCAGGAGCAAACCCTGTGCCTCCTGCAACGCTCCAGCTCCCGTGCCTGCCCTCTCTGGCACTCCACTGGGGTGACAAGGCACCAGGATGTGCCACCAGCCACTGCAGGGGCTAAACCGCTCACAATTATCCTTCCGATAAAGGGCTGCTTATTCAAAAAAGCACAGAAGTGGCTTTTCAGCTTTGAGTGTTAAGTGCCTTTTTAGTCAGACCAGCTGTTCCTCTCCTCCAAGATCTCTAGAAACCCTCTCTGGTTAATCCCATTGACTCCAGCGATATCTGCTAATTGCATATTTCCCTGCAAATGAAGCCAGTCAACAAACCAGTTGGAATGCGTGTACAGATTCCTACTTGACACTTAAGCTTCGAGGCCAGACATCTTTGCTTACCTTTTCAGAAGGGAACTTGAGGAGGTCTAAGCTGTCCATGCTGTTCCTTTGGAGTCTCTTTGGCCTGGCTCCTGCAAAACAATGCACTCTCACATCAGGGGGGTGTCACACCGAGAAAACTCAAACCACGGCAGAGCCTCTGCTCTGGTCCACTACAAAGTCAAAGGGATGGGATGCTGCAGCTGTGCTGGCCTTGAGATTCAAATGTGGGGGTTTTCTCTATTGTTCTGGGTCCTTTTCAAAGCACTATCTTGGGCTGTGTGAGGCTTGCACCACTGAACCAGTACCCAGGTCACACGACTACCCTGATCTCAAACAAGGTCCCTGGAATTCAGGAGTTACGAACTCCCCTCTAAACCACAAAAGTCATGGGACTGGCATTGAGAAAAATCATAACAAAAATATAGTTTAATAGGACATCTGTGGATTTGTTGCCTTATCTTTGTGTTTTTAAAACTCAAAGAATGTTTCTGAGACTCAACTTTGAGCTTTTCTCTACAGACGCAAATTAAGTGAAGGAGCAAATATTTTCTATCACAGCCCCAGACTCAAGGGGAGCAAAACTTGCCTTGAACCTGACAGAGAAATCAAAATTTGGCAGCATTCATGGTATTTATTTGAGACTTCACAAAACTCATTGTAACGCAGTATTCCAGCAATAACAGACTGGGTGAAACACAGTTCAGCTCTGAACCCTGATTTCCAAACACTCTTTACCTCCACAGGCTCCCTCCAACCTGCTTCCAGCTGCTCCTTCCTGGCTGACACACAGCCAGGATTTACAAAAGGGCCCCGGGATGTCTCCACCACACCTGGGACAGCCTTTCCACCCTCCTGCTCCCCTCTCCGATCCTTCCTGAAGGCTCAGTTTAGCTGATCCCCACATGCCTCCATTCAAGGTCCCATGACAACTTCCAAGCTCCAGGGGAAATCCACGGGGAGGGGGAAGGAATGCATGTGAATGGAAATCCATCCCCACGCTGAGACCTGAGAACAGAAACCACAGAGCTTTGCGTGGTCCCTGCAACAGCAAACTCACCAAACCCAACAGCTCCTCAGCCTCCCACCACCACCAAAGCACCCACAGACCCTGTGTCAGCCCAGGGTGCCACAGAGCTGCTCGCTGGACAAACGTAACAGAGAGAAGGCACAAAATTCATACATCGGGACTGACTGTAAGCAGAACATGGGGATTAAATGGAAAAAGCCTCCAGGCAGCAGGGATTCTTGCAGGAACACATCCAGCTCAGCCAGGGCTCCAGATGCCACCGCAGTGGTATCTAAACTGCACCAATTCCAAGGACACCACTGCTTTGAAATTCCCAGCCTTGCTCAGCTTCATGAGATGTGAAACAAGCTCAGATCAGCTGGGATTTCTCCAAGGGTCGTGCACACACACCACAGGTTGATTATAAGTGACCTCAAGTTAGTGTCTCTGCCCCTCACTGCCCTGAAGTGATTTCTTCTTGTGGCCACAAAGACTCAAAACAGCAAAATATTTCTGTATGTTTCTGCCTCTCTACTCCACAAAGCACATCAGCACCAGCTTCATTTTAAGGTGACTCATTACTAGGCTTGGAGTTCAGAGGGACTGACATCAGGGATGGCAAGGAGGTGCAGAACAGATATTGATGTGAATACACAAGAGAGCGATGACGAGCACTGTCATTTCCATCAAACTTCACCCTCCTCACCAATGCAAAGCCAGCTGCTTGACTGGCAGCAGCTCAGAACACTTAGGTTGGAAAAGACCTCCAAGATCAATGAGTTCAACCTCTGACTGATCACCACCTCGTTAATTAGACCAGAGCACTGAGTGCCACATTGGTTCTTGGACACCTCCAGGGATGGGGACTCCAAACCTCCCTGGGCAACCCCTTCCAGGGCATGACCACCCTTTCCATGGAGAAATCTCCCATGGCTCCACCTCACTCGCACCCTCAGTGGCACGGAGGAGGTGGCTGTGAGACAGGGGTGAAGGGCTTTTGGCTGCTGCCACGCCGGGCGGGCAGGGACTCAGCGAGGGGAAGGCAGGGCTGGGCAGTTCCCAGTGGCTCCCAGTTACACACCGTGACAATCTGGACGCTGCTGTCAGCACTCACGGCTCTCGGAATGACCCAGAGCCTCACCTGGGGAGCAGCGAGGTGGGTCTGGAATAGAAGTCACCTACAAACTCGGGATGAGAGGTGCGTTTGGGCTCCGGAGCGATGCCCAGGAGGGGTGGCCAAGCCCCCGGAGCCATCGTGCGTCACGGCCGCCTCTAACAGCCACTTCCAGGAAAGCAAGAAAGCGGCAAAGTGTGTCCCATTAGATAAACACCCATCATTTCCAGCCGTCTAAAGAGTCGTTAATTACACACCTCCGTCCTCAGGTGCTTTTGTGCGTTCCCAACAGCTCGGAACCGCTGGCCAGCAGCCACTAATCTCCCATCAGAGGAAACCTGCCCTCCCCGTGGCTCATTTAACAGAGTCAGCTGAGACCATCCCACCAGAACAACCTGTCTTTTCCGCTTGTTTTGATGCTGGTGTCTCTCTTTCCACCCTGTGGCTTTTACACACGGTTGAGCTAAGAGAGGAAGAAGTTCAGAGTTACAAACAACTCCAGACAACATCTGACGTGGCTGTTTCTTGCAGGAGAAAACCCAACCAGTGCTGGGGCTGACCACTGTCCCTGCTCCCCATGAGCTGAGGAGCACCATTAAAACAAGCAGCAGGAAGAATTGCAAGGGTACCTATCACTCAGGGCCACCAGAAACTGCGTCAACACAGGCAGTTTCTCCCCTTTACTCCACACCAGGAGAGCAGAGAGGTTTCCATACTCACAAGCACTCCACGACAGAAGGAGTCCCATTAACTTTCTATCTCCAGCCAGGACATTCCCTCAGGAGGTTCCAGACGTCACTTCCAGCCTCCTCCAAGTTGTCTTTTCCCAGCAATACCTGCAGCAGCACCACCTAACACCCAGCAAAAGCTGAACTCTGCCTCTTTCTCCCCAGCGCTGAGCACCAGCAGCAGCCGTGGATGTGAAAGACTGAGCAGCTGAGAACTCAGTCTGTTCCTCTGGAAGGTTTTTTCCCGTCCCTCCAGCATTTATTGGCATGTTTACTGAGCCTGCTGCAGAGTAACGGAAAACCTCAGGGGCATTTCTAAATGCTCTCTCTGTCTCCAAGGTTTGCTGAGGTCCCTAACAGAGCAAGCTGAAACCTTCTTGTGAACATCAGCTGAGCAACACTCCTGACTGGCTGTATTCATGCCCTGTTTTCCTGCAGCTCCTTGGATGTTGCTCTTTTCACTGCTCAGGGGTGTTGTTTCTCTTTAAAATGTTTTTTTTCAAAATCTCTTCCTCCCCCACCTGTGATCTCAACACCGCTGGGAACCAAGGGGATTTTTTTTAAAAAAAAAAGAACTTTTTGCTTTTGCAATTCCATTCCTGAGGTGAGTTAAACGGTTTTCACATTTTTGGACTTGAAAACTCGATGGAGGAGTCACCTCCCTCCCTGGAAGGGAGCAATGGACTCCAGGGAGAGCGAAATTCACTGCAGCAGAGCAGAGGGTGATGCTCTGTGCTTGCCTACATGAGACATCCTGGCTTCCCTCACATCCTCCCATCCCACAAATACTCTCTATTCTTCTATCCTTGGGACACTAACCCAACACATCCAGACCAGATACCCACCTAGATCCACCTTTGTTCCCCACCTGCAGAGATGGGGATGGACCCCCTGCACATCTCTGTGCTACCTGCGATGACACGGATACAGGAACCTTTATGTACAGTCTCTCCTTCAACCAGAGGTTTGGGACTGAAGCCTCCCTGCTCTCCTTGGGCAGAGCATGGCCGTGGCGCTCACAGCAGGCACAGCATCTTCCTCCCATATTTCTCCTATCCTTGGAATCTGCCATCAGCTCCACACTGTCTGGAAGGGCAGGATCACTGTGATCTCCAGAGGAAAGGACTCCATTTCTGTACCAGGACAGCCAAGTCCTCGGTTTTCAGGGTGCAATTAGAGAAGAAATCATAATATCAACATCCTGCATTGGAAGGGACTGCCAGGGTTCCAAGTCCAACTCCTGGATGCTCACATAGCAAAACTTCTCAAGCAGTACCTCACTGCAAAGTGAGCTGCAGCCACTGAAAACACCAGGAAGTTTTATCAGGGGTTGGTGACAAGATCATCCCGTGGACACGAGCAGTGGGACAAAGCTGGGCAGACAGTGCAGGCAGAGTTTTGCTCCTCCATGGACAGTCTCCATATCCAAGGGGCGCTCCCAAGATTTCAGTTGACAAGATCGAGCAGAACATGTGTAGCAGCGACTCAGGGAGCCCTGCCAGGAGCTCTCATCAAGTTGACATGTGCTTTGATAACTCTGAGGCTCTCCCCCATCTCCAGCAGCTCCGAGAGCTGCCTACTCCCTCCCGATGGATGGGGGGGAAGAGAGGCCCCCCCTGCCACAGAGGGAGCGACAGTTCTATTTGCGGGCCAGGAACACGCTGTACCCCTCTGGCTGGCTGTACCAGAGGAAGCACAATTAAACCTGACAGTGGACCCTACAGAAGACCAACAGGGAAAGGTTGCACAGCCAACAATAGCCCCCCACTGCCTCCAGCACTCCAGGGTGAGCTGCACATGCAGCTCAGTGCTTACCCCACAGAGCACAGGCTCTGCACCCCACAGAACACAAATCTGACATAGGCTTTTGTTGTATTTACATGAAAAGGTCATTTCCCCCAGTATTTGTATTAACCAAGATACTGACTTGTCTTTGGGGTGAGTTCTACCAGCCCCGGATGGTGCCTTCCCCTATTTGTACAGACCCGAACCTTGATTCTGGCAGACAACTCTAAATATTGTTCAATATAATCAAATCAGACCAGCCAGCCCGTTGTTTTGGGGTGGAACACTGGTGTGGAAACCCTCCCAAGTTCAGGAGTGACAGGGGAGATACGGTCCAGTGATCCCAGTGCTCACGGAGCATCCCAAATCAAACGCTGCTGACATCTAATCAGGGGAGCTCTGCCAGGCTCGTGCTCCATTATTACAGCAAAGCTCTTAAAGAGGAAAGGGGGAGGGGGAATCAAGCACAGCAGCAAGGAAAGAAAGAAGAGGGCAAAAAAAAAATAAAAATCAGCCTCCAGTAGGACAAGCATCTCATTTAAGGCTTTAATTAGTCTTCAAACACATAATGGGTTCTGGCACTATAAATCCACTTGACCTCTATTATTGTCAGCACTCGCCTGATAAATGGTGGCATTTGTTTTCCCAGTCGTTACTGGGGTAGAACAATACTTTTCTCTAAATAGAGAAAGCAAATAATATCAGTTATTTACAATGACTGTGCCATAAAACACTGGCGCCAAGCTGTTGTGTGCCCATCCCTGGGAAGGACCATCTGCTTACCCCCCATCCTGCAGGCAGGAGAGGAGCAGGGAACCCCGACAGCTCCAGGCCCTCTGTGAGGACACAGCCAGGGGGGCACAACCTTTTTCTCCCCATCAGTTATTTGAGGTTTTTCCTGGCTACACAGTCCAGACAAAAGGCAAGAGTCAGAACTTACAACAGAGAGGAGAGCTCCCAAAGTCAGCCCACAGTTAAGGGCCAGGGAAAGCTCTGGGGAGGTTGTTGTCAGCATGATGTCACATCAGACCTCCTCAGCAATGCTCTGGGCCCATCCAAGGTCCTCCATCATCCTCCATCAGCTCTCCATGGCAGAACTGGGAGCCACAAGGGTAGGAATGATCCATTTGCTGCTGGGAAGATCAGGCTCCAGCACGCAGCTGTATCCACTGGCACACGGAGCACAAGCTGAGCAAAGATCAACCTCCCAGACAGACCCTGAGCACGACACAAACCTGGTCCAGAATAAGAATCTGGCAGTTTTTTTCCTCCATGGCAAAACTGTTCCTTTAAAAGGCCTACATACAATACGTGGTAACAAAGAGCAGCTCCCTTTGAATCAAGATGCTCATCTGGCTGATCTGGCAGAAGATGCTCTGTGTTTGTGTCACCCGAGCTCTGCATCTCCCAAATCCAGCCTGACAGCTGAGCAAGTGGCTGAGAACAGCTGAAAGAACAGCAATACTGCACATTTCCATGGCACCCAGGAGCCCTGGGGCACCTGCTGACTGCACTCGGGGGGAGCAGCTACCACAGGGGCCTCTGAGGTGGGGAGAGGGAATAAGGAGACACTCTGGACCACAGGCCAAAGAGCCCTCACATCCACATGGAAGAGACAAGACTTGGAGCAAGAGTCCCCCTTGGAGATATAGATGGCACAAGGGAGATATTCTTTTTAATTTTTTCCTATTTATTTCCCCACAGTGGGGGCAATGTAGGAAAGCTGCAATCTTGGAGTACCAGGAGATCTTACTTGTAGCCTTACAACACTGACTAATTTCCGTGACGCCGGGCACGTCTTTGAAGTCATTTTTCCCACACGTGCAGTGGGCATTAGTTTTTCTCTAACCAAGGCTGGAATAAGGCTTATTTACAAATAAAGCATTGGTAATTCGGGTCAAAGAATTAAGTATTTTGGGGTGTGCATCTGCAGAAAACACAGAGCATCCAATCGTGCAACACCTCGGAGGCAAATACAAGCCTGGGAGGTTGAGGGATGCTTGAGCCATGCCAGGCACAGCCTCCTCTAACCACAACTCCCCAGGCAATCATCTGCTGAAGAGATCAGCAGTTGTGGGGACAGGAGGATCTTTTGGGAGATAAACTGAACTGGGTGGAGCAGGCTGGCAGGAGCCACGTAACCCCAGGGCTGATTCAGGAGCACTTTGAGAGATTTGGCACAACACCTGGCCCTCTTCTAAGGGCAGGGTTTCCTCTGCTAGGATACAGCAGAGTCTCATGACCTCCCACCTTCCATTATCAGCTTGTGTTGAACAAGCAGAGATCAAAAAGAAGCTGAGATCGAGCAAAAAGAGTGACAATAATTAACAGGGGCAACATCTCCAGCAGCCAGACAGGCCCAAGGACATGCCGTGTCCTCCACACTGAGTCAGGGAGGGCAGAGAAACAGCAACCACGTGCCAGCTTTGCAGCCAGACACCCACAGAAAAATCCTCTAAAAAGAGGGGGAATGTACTTGATCCCTTCTCCTGGATGCTGTTGGGATGGGTCCCCAGCTCCTGGAACACCGCTGCCTACACGGGCTGGGAACCCCTGAGCTCTGTCTCTCTAAGCTGCCAGGTGTTGTTGCCAAGCAGAGGGCTGCTGTCTGAGTGCTCTTCCCTGCCAGGTGAGGGGCCAGGGGAAGGAGGATGGCTCCTGAGGTCAGTCAAGAGGTTATGGTGACTCATGCTGAGGGCCTTGCCTTGCTCAGTGAAGTGCCAAAGCAGACCAGGGTCATCCATACTAAAAACTTTGAGAGAAAATAAAGTAATTCTAACAGGGTGAGAAAGAGAACCTTCTTCTTCTCCTTTCTTGCTCTGTGCAAAAAATACAGCGAGCAGAGGCATTTGTTCCTAATGGCAACACTGTCCTGCTGGATGGAAGGGCATCATAACCATTGGCATTTCCTACACACTAGCTTCCAAAGGGAACTGCCTGGGGAAGCTGCATTTGGGAACCAGGCAGCACACACCAGAGCTGGGATGGCTGCTGAAGGCTGGAGCAGCAGCCAAAGGGAACTTCAGGCTTCCCAGAACCAGTAATTTCCAAAACGTTCTCTCTCCCCACAACAAAAGATCCCTTGATTTAACAGATGGCTTTGCCAAAAGCCACGTTGTGCCTTCTCTGTGCCAGGTTTCAGGAACTGGCCTCTTCCTCATCCCCTCCCCTCCAGCACTTGCTGTCTCCCCTGGCATGAAGATAAAACAAGCACCTGAGTCTCACTAGCAGTGTCTTCTCCTCTGGTCCTGGAGCATTTCCTCTGCTGTGAGCCAAGAACTCCTGCTGTATTTCACATGGATGCAGGGGAGGAGGCTCATGTACACAGCAAGATGAGAAGAACATCATATACTTCTTAACACTCTGAAAAGGATATTTTAGAACTTCCTAAAGCCAATACTGGGGCAGACTGAAGTGAGTGGTAAATTACTCGGTTTAAATCCAAGTGACTCAGAGGTTCATCCCCCCCATCAGTGCTGCTGCAATGATTTAACAGCTGTAACAGAAGTTACTCAGATTTAGAAAAAAACTCATTATGAAGATAATGAAGACTCATCCTTCAGAAGCCCTAAATTTTCACTCCAGAATTCCTCCACGGAAACAGCATTCCCATCATTCCTGCCCTGCTCCCTGCAGCACCACAGCAAGGACCACCACAGACACGGGTCTTTTGGACACCTCCCTAAAGGCACCGGGGAACATTTGCTCCAGCTCCTCTGCTGGAGCACAACAGAGCAACCAGACCACCTTGCATCCTGCCTTCCACTTGGCCAAAGCTCTGTCAACACCCTCATCCATCAAACCCCCTTCATAAGTAGGTCCAATTAACCAGCACAGCCTCGGGCTTTCATTTTCAGAACGAAAAAAGGCTGAGCCCATCAGCTCCTGGGGAAAAAAATCACACAGAGCTGAGGACATTTAACATTAAGCAGTTTGAATTGCTCCACTTGCTCAGTGTGAGTGGGAAGGACGGGGCAGGTTCTGTGCTGAAGCTACTGGGGATGTGACCTTGCGCTCGTGGGCCCGGGGGGGAAGGCAAATGCTTCCTAGACAGTGAAATCACAGCCTCAGGGAGCAGGGCTGGCCCACTGTCAGCGAGATGCTGCTCTCAGACAGCCACATCTCTCGCCTGGCAGTCAGTTTTCCACAGGAGGGCTGAACAAACCACAGAGAAGGAACATCCCTTGTGCCTGGGCAGCATCCCAGCCCCGGGCAGGGGCTGGCAGGGGTAGCAGCACCACCACCTCCTCCCTGCTTGCGTCAGCAGATGGTCAATCCTGCCTGTTTCATCCCTAAACACTTCTAAGGTACTTCAAAGATATTTAAAGCAAGTAAACAAACAAAAACAAACAGCCTGGAAAACATAAAAGCAGATTTCTTCTATCCCTGTCTGATTGATCCAAGGGTTCAAAGATTCCTCTGAAGAGGCAAACTCAAAACTGCGCTGAGGATGCAAAATCCCACAATCAAAGCCCCCCAGAGCCGAGCACTGCTGAGGAAGGAGGGAGATTTCAGGCCCACCCGGGCTCAGCTGCCACTGCAGACACAACCTGAGGCAGGGCTGCCTCACGCAGGGGTGAGGGTAACCCAGCACAGAGCCTGCTGGACACCAAAAGTGGAGCAGAAGATGCGCAGACAGTGGGGGAGGTCAGGCTGAGTCCTTCCGTGCCCTCCGAGCTGCTGGGCACGGTGGGGCAGCGGGGTCTGTGTATTGCCAACAGCACAGAAAGAGTGCCAGGAGCCAGCTGACAGCACCCTCAAAGCATCCACATGCCAACGCCTCCTGGAACACCTGCATCCCTGCCCACCCACTCCCAGCTGCCAGGGGAGGTGTTGCTGGGTGTCTCCTGACACTGCTGCTGCCAGCTGAGATGATGGCTGAGGCTGATGTGCTGCTGAAAGCAAAAGAAAAGCAGCCCAAGAGGGAGTTTTCACTTTGGAGAGGCACCAGGGCTGCTCTCTGCCTCCTGCCCGGCACCGCCAGCCCTGGGGTGGAGGGTCATGCCCTTCCCTGCACTGCCCGCCCAGCTGGCAGGATGTCCTGGGCAGAGCTGGCAGCCAGGACCTGAAGAGGGGAAGGTTCCAGGGGAACCTACACCAGGGATTTACCCCCGCAGGGTCAGCTCCGTGCTCCTGACCCGCTCAGCCCTGGGCACAGCAGACCCTCCTTTCCCACCGCAGTTACAGCTCCCTCGGGAGGGGCAGGCACTGATCTCTGCTCTGGGGGGACCAGGGACAGGACCCGAGGCCTGGAGCTGTGTCAGGGCAGGGTCAGGTGGGATCTCAGGACAAGGTTCTTCCCCCCAGAGGGTGGTGGGCACTGCCCAGGCTCCCCAGGGCAGTGGGCACAGCCCCAAGGCTGCCAGAGCTCCAGGAGCATTTGGATGATCCTCTGGGGCACAGGGGGTGACTCTTGGGGATGGTCCTGTGCAGGGCCATGGGTTGGACTTGATGGTCCTTGTGGGTCCCTTCCAGCTCAGCATATTCTGTGATTCTCTCCAAAGGCAAAACCCACCAATGCTCAATTCTTATCTTGCAGTGTGTGAAAGAGGACAAGACCACTTTTTCAGGGTCACATTTCTGGTTGTCTGGAGAAACAAACCCAACCTCTGTTTATTTACTTCATGGCTTAGCTACTCTCCAGCTTCCTTCAGTTTGTTGCTTTAAGCTCTCTGTGTTTGCGTTTCTCAACAAGGTCGTTGCTTTCACAAGACTTCTGCAGCACTGCCCCACTCCCCCGGCCTCCAGCTTTGTCTTCTGACGTTCAAATACTCTCAGAATATTGATTATAATCACAAAGAGTTCAGCAAGAGAAGCAAAACAGCAGAGGAAAACATCAGACACTCCTTCCACCCCCAGGCCCCCACTGAAGGGCAATGCCCAAGACCTAGAAGCAAAAGTAACCTGTGAAGGACATCACAGGCATGGTCTGGCTCAGGGTTTCTCAGCCTTTATTCTACCTGCTTGATGAGATTAATGAGTTTTATAACAGGCCTGCTTTATCAAGGGATTTTAGCATCCTTAGGAATATGCAGCTTTTATAACCTTAAGCAGGGAAAAGAATCTAAAAGGGAAAAAATGGAAAGCTCTCCTGACCCCAGATTTGTTGACATCAAAAAGCACTGCTGGTGCAGAAGTCAACTTGAATCTCCACTCTCTCACCTGCTTCCTATTACAGAACCAGATGTTCCTCTTGCTGTAAATTGCTGCTATTAATAATATAAATAATTACGCTTTTCTAATCATTTAATAGGTGCACAGGAGGGTACCAAAATCTCTGGCACTCATTAAATACATCTCCATTCTCTCAAGGGCTCAGAGACACATTGGTGGCCTCTCATCCTCCACTGGATTTCAGAGTCAGAGAGCTGAAGCCAGGATAAAAGCTAAGGAGAAATCCCTGCACACCCATCCTCTCTCCAAATCTCCTGTGACAGGGAAACATTTTTCCCACCTGAGATGCCAGTGTAAAAGCACACAGTGCTTAGCCAGGTGTAATTCCCAGACTCTCTTCCTGTGGCAGGATGGTGCAGCACAGCCCCAGCCCACAAAGCACAGGGGCAGCTGGTTTTTACTGCCCAGCACGTTCCCAGGACCCAGCGAGGGGAGCCCTGCTCTGCAAGATCCCTCCCTCTCTCCCCTGCAGGCCCCAGTCATTTACTGTTTTCCCTCCCGAGAACACTTTGTCCTTCTGCTGACAAACAGCCTCAGCCTTGGGAACGTGAGTGAGAGCAGCACAGATGAAGGAGGTCACTGCAACCTCCAGAACTCCAACTGCAGCTGCTCAGCCCCTTTCCCATCCTCCAGACACATCTCACACACTGACCTGCACGGCTCTGGCTCAGTCTGATGAGAAAACATCACTATGGGCTCCAGATGTTAACACATCTGGATCACCAGAGCCACATGCTGGCTCTGCCTGGCCCTGCCTCACCTTTGGAGTTAAGTCCAGTGACTGACCAGGAAAAATGCCACACACCAGGCTCAGATCTCCCCATGATGGGCTCTGCTCAGACCAAAACCTGCCCTGACCTCTGCAGTGAACTGTCCACCTCACCGTGGGACACCAGGCCAGTCCACAGCAGGTGACACCCAAGCCCAGATTCCATGGGGAGCCTGTTATGAGAGCAGAGATCCCCTTGCTTTGCTTTTACCAGCTAAGAAAAGGCTGTGCAATACAGTCAGTCACAGAGCCCCTCTCCCAGGTGACCCTGGCTTGACCCTTTCCATCACAGCTCTTCCACACAACATGCTCACTTTCCCACCCAAACACGTCTCAGCGCCCAGCGCTCTTGTGCCCACGTGGCCCTTGGCACTGCCCTCCTCTTGCATCCCCTTCCACGTGCCCAAGGGACCTGGCACCACACCAGCTCATCTCCACCACACCTTCCCCTGTCCAACACCGAGGCTCATTTCCTGTTCCCCTTTCACACCAAGATAACTTGCCAAAAGGAAGCCCCTAAGGAGACGTCAGGAATGAGTGGAAGGCTCCCCATAATACGTTTTCCAGGAGTTACAGGGATGAGCTGACGTGCAAAAGGAGGCTGGGGCAGCTGTTGTGGCCTCCACGGCCTAAGAGGCAACAGCTCAGCTCTGCTGGGGCACAGCAGGACACACACTGGCTCCCTCACCATGCCTGATTTCCCAGAAAAAGCTTCAGCACTGACGTGGCAGGTTCCACATTCGAGATCAATACCAAGAGCAAACACACAGAGCCAGCCTTTCCCTCCCAGAGCCTCAGCACAAGCATCACCCTCAGCATGTCAGTCCTACCAGCAGGAAGGAGAACACACCGCCTGGGAAAACGTGTCTGTGCTAACAAGGTCATATTTAATCAGTCGCCACCTCCCGGGATGCGGGTTGGGCTGTGTGAATTAATAAGTCTGTCCACAGCACAGCACAGCCAGCTGGAAGTGCCCGTGCCAGGCACCCACCAGTGTCTGCAGTGGGCACTTCCAGGACAGGCAGACATTCCCTGAGCTGGGGACACATGGCAGGCTGGCAGCAGAGGCAGAATGACCCAGGGTCCACCAGGTGAGTAAAGCCATTCTGTCTGCTGTGACCAAGTCTTGCCACACCTTGTCTCCAAGGTCAGCATCACTGCAGGTGTTCCAAGAGTGAGATGCCACCCAGCATGCTGACACTCCCAACCTGCCGTCAGCCCATACCCTAGGCTTGTTCCTGGGTGCTAATCAGAACAAGAGCAGCCAAAAAACCCTGCCCGTCACTTCTGAAAGCCTGTGGTATCAGTCAAATCAGTTAAAAGGGCCCTGCAGAGCTTTAAAAGATACAAAAGCCGATTTGCCGCACGGCACGGGGAATTTTATTCCCAATGCAGATTAATTCCATTAACTCGTTCTGTACCCTTTTTGGGGGGGATCCTTCCGTGCCCTTGCAGCTTATGGAAAGCACAGAGTAAACACATTACAATCTCCTTTCTGATGAAGGCACTTGTATTTCCTGCCCACTTGCAAAGGCCTCCCCCTCCCCACGCCACATCCTTCCAGAGACCTTCCAACGCCACCAGAAGCCCAGGAACTCACCTTGTGCCTCGTAGCCAGAATAGTGATGGGCTGCACCCACGTCCTCGTCCCCGGGGCCCAGGCCAAGGGCTGACCTGAGCTGGGCCATGTTCACCTGCGCCGTCAGCTCCCCGCTGCGGTCCCCGATCTGCAGCAGGGAAACCACCAGGGCAGCTGGTTAAAGGCACGTGCTCCAAGCAAAGCGACCCCAGCAAATGGGTTTGCCAGCCCCACCTCGAAGCAGACACAGAGCCAGCCAAGAGAGAGCTTGGGGACACCCTGAGAGGGCACACAGCCCAGTTTTCAGCACCAAAGGAGCTCTCTGAAACTATTCCTCAGTGGTAATTCGGGAGGGGGGCCGCGTGTGCTGTCCTGCACCCCAAAACTCAGTTCTGTGGAGCTCACTGCAAGGACCTGAGAGGGCTCAGCTTGCCCACGGCCAGAGAACTGAGTCCGAGCTAAATAATGTGCACGTCTGGGCCATCCTGGAGCCACACATGGCTTGGCAGAGAGCCCTGGAACTCTCATCCCCCTTCCTCAAGTATTTCCATGGTTACTGAGCACCAGACATCACACTGCCATCAGCCATGTGGGCAGTGTCACACCAGGGCTCGGATGCTCCCAAAGCCCCTCTCTCCTGGCTCAGATCCATACAACTTTGAGTTGCTCCAAGTGATCTACCCACACAAGACTCCAAAAATCTTTTAGAGTCCATGTTTTTCCAAATTTCCACCTCTCACTGGTCTGAGGCCAAGGGAGTTGATGGTGTGTGTTCAGGAGGAGCTCTGTCCAACAACTCCTGCTACTCAAAACAGGGGCACAATGCTGGGTCCTCCTCTAAGTTTAACTGAACAACAAAATGCTGGTGCTGCACAGAGAGGTCACCCAGAAACAGCCCCTAACCTTCAGTGGAAGAGCAGCCTCTGTGACAGAGGAAGACCTTGGCTGTTCCCCTGGAGAGGCCCAATTCCCTGTTAAATGCCTGGCAACAGCTCTTTTGTGGCCCTTCGCGATAGACGGCAGCGTGAGCTGTCCTAGAACAAAATCATAAATCCCCACATTATTTATGACAAAGCCCCAAGCACCAGTAAAGGGAGGCAGATCAAAGGGCTTATCATCAGCCATAAATCCCCCTGCCAATTACAGGAGATTTGCTGTTGACATCATCTCCAGAGAAATTACTATGTCCTGGTTAGGTCTTACAGTCCTTGATGCTCTATTAAATGCTTCCCTGACTTCCACTCATTCCAGATCATCTCCAAAGCCCTATTAACAACTGAGGAACAGACTGGCTGGACAATGATCCTGGGCAGGACCTACAACACATGCACACACACCACAGCAGAGTCCTGTTTCTGCCCTCAACTTCCCAGGAGCCTCCTGCCACACTTAGAGATAGCAAAGGTACTCCAGAGCAGTGCCCAAGAGCTGGGGCAGCTTCCAAGGTTTTTAGGTACACACCCTTTTTTCCAGGTGTTTCAGGGAAATTTTGTCAGTAACCTCTGACCACCCTGCAGCAGCTTCCAGTGTGGTTACCCTGAGCAGATTTTTGCTGCGGGAGAAGGGGAAAAGATGATGGGAAGTGAGGTACAAACATCACTGTGAAAAGGTTTAATTTCACAGGGTTTCTCCTCAGAAAAATGTTGGTGGTTGTCACAACAGCACAAGCAGCTCACTCGTTCCCCAGGCTAAACTAAAATATCAGCTTTAACAGAATCACTGCTAGAAGCCAGTGCAAGTTCTCCTCAAAGGGACAGTTTCTGCTCTGTAATTAATGATATAGGGGTTTTTATCAGCTACCTGTCATGAGGAACCTACTCCTGTAGGAGGTCACAGCCAGGACCTTGGAATGAGAACCCACACTGGGTTTCCCCTCCACCCCCCAAAGGCCCCAGGACCAGCACTGCTCGTCCTCCCACTGCTCCTCATCTGCATTTCACTCTGAGGAGCTGAGTCTGGCTCGAGGACTCAGCCCACACTGCCACATCCGAGCAGACCAGAGCTGGAAAAGTTTCTTTGTCCTAAAACGTACAGGGCCAAAGAACAGTACTTCCTCTGTGTGTTTGATAAGTATAATTAAATCTGTAATTAGGCTGCTGTGTCAGCCCTAACTCTGAGATTTAGCCAATCTAATAGGCAGGCAGGCGAACACCCAGCACACTCACAAAGGGTGATTTCAATTAGTGCTTTCAAGAGGGCAATTTCTTCATCTGGGGAAGACTAAAGAGGCCACAGCCGATTTCCTCAGCACACTGGAAGGAGCAAACAATGGAATTCTTGCTTTCTGCACTTCTGAGCCACCCCAAAACACCATAGCTCTTGCAGCAAGAGCTGCAGCAAACTGCTGAGAGCATCAACTGCACTAGGACACTGCTGGAGTTCCCACCTGGCAGCTGGGACCCCGTCAGCTCCACCGAGAGGAAATACCTCCTCAAACTCCACTCTGCTCAGTGCAGAACACAAGAACACTCAGGAGCTGCCCTGGTGTTCTCTACATGTCCAACTGGCCAGCAAATGCAGCCAGAGCACAGCTGGAATCACCAGGGCCATCTCAGTCAGGATCTCCTTGTGCTCAGGAAAGAGGGATCTTCCCAACAGACAGAGGACCAAGAGATATCAGAGTTCCTTCACCTGGGGGCACAACACCTTGGCCAGCAGAGAAGGCAACTACTAGTCCCCAGGTTCTTTCTCACCCCGGAATATTGGTTAACAGCAAGGCACAGCATTTGCTGTAATTAAGGGAAAGGCTGGGAGCCTCCCATCAAAAGAATGTTTCCCAGCCAAGCTCTGCAGTTCCAAAGGACACCACTGAAACAGCACATAGAGAAGGGCTTTCCAGAGCAGTCCCAGCAAGAGAAGAACTTATTGGCATAAATTACTCTTCTTCTCGTGACAAGGGACTGGTTTCTCTCTGATCTGAACCAGCACCTCTTACCTCTTGGGAGATTTCAAGGTGTTTCCTCGCAAAGCGCAAAGCTTGCTCGTGGCTCCCCAGGGAGAGGTAGGCATTTCCCAGACTCCAGCAGGCTCTTCCTTCTCCCACCCTGCAGAACAGGAAACTGTCAACCACAGAAACACTGGGCAGAGCCCAGCAGCCTTCCTGAGAGCAGTGCCAGCTGGGCTCCTCACTGTGCTTTCACCTCCACTGAGGTTCTACAAAGGAAAACCAAGTGTGCTGGACACCTTAAACTCTTCTTACTTACGCCCCAGCAAGAGCTGGGGGTGAACAACGGCCTCAGAAGCAGGTCTGTACCCACAGTGGGAAAAAACTAAGCAGTGCAGTGAGATTTGGTTTCATCAGTGAGCTCCTGCCCCAGAGGAGAAGCCAGAGCTGCTGCCCAGCTTCCACCCCGCACGACAAGGGCTCCTCTCCAGACACACAACACATCAAGAGGGAACACAACATCCAGCCCTTTGGTTCAGCACCAGCCCGGAGCTAAACGAGTGAGAAGATGGCAAGGAGAGAATGCTGCAGGCAGGCAAGAACCTCAGCTGAGCCCCAGCACTGCATGGCCCAGGGTGCACAACCTGCAACTGCCCCAACAGCCAAGAGAACACTGAGTGCCCTCCGCAAGGGCTCCAGGGCACTGCTGGAGCACTTCAGAGGGCTGGCAAAGCAGGGGAATGTGGCACCTGCCCTGTGAAGCCCTGAGCCCAGCCTGGTGTCCCTGTTTGCAGGAGCAGGCAGAGCCTCCTGCTCCCCAGAGCCCGCTCAGCTCCACAAACGAGCAGATGTGGGGGGAGAAGGGATAAAAAAAGCACCTGGGGGTGCGGGGGGAGGTTCAGCATGACTGCAACTCCCATTTCAGAGGTTTGGGCGGGTTGATCAGCATTTCAACATTTTTCTTGTCACCCTGTTCAATACCTTCAGCTCCCAGGGTGTGTTCCCAGAAACGCAGGAGCCCACAGGCCTGCACCCCCACAGCATGATTCACCCTTGGGTGGGCCTGTACCTTCTCTGAGCAGATACTGCCCGGGTGGTGGCACAGCTCTCCCATCCTGATGTCCCTGCTCCATCTAGTGGAGGACACACAGCTTCCAAGAGAATTCAGCATAATGCTGAAAGCCACTTCAGCTGCAAGAAGGCTCAGGATCACAGAGGAGCCAGGAAAAAGGAACCAGCCCCTCTCAAAAAATATATTAAAAGTGTCAAAAAATATTAGGAGGCCAGTCCTCCAAGTAAGGAGGAATAGGGCCAAGAAACAAAATAAATTTCCATGTCCTCTACATAACATAATTTGTTTCTACACTGAAGTTTCCAGCATTAATCAGAGCAACAGGACATAGTAGTCCATATTTATGCCCAAATCACATGGTTTCTAAGGAAGATATAATATTTGTGAACTTGAGGGAGCTTTAGAGGGGCCATTCTGGGGTAACACAGCAGTTGTCACGAGCTGAACGTGATGTATTTTCTTGAAATACCTCTCATTAGAGATCTCAGCCCACGCAGGATTACAGGCACAATCCCCAGGTTTGAATGACGTGATAAAGGTGTCAACCATGTCACGTTTCATGACAGATGACTGGACTAAGGCTTGGGTTTTGAGAGAATTCTAATGGCTTTCAAGAACAGACATCACTGCTTAACCCCAGCGACAGAGAACAGTGAGCCAGGGAAGGGGTCAGTGGTCTGCACCCAGCAGAGACCCCCCTCCCTGAGGTGCTCCTTTACCTGTCTCCCAGCTCCTGAGCTATCACCAGGTGCTTTAGGTGGTACTCGATCGCTCTTTCGTAGTCTTGAAGCAGCGTGCATGTGTTCCCAAGACTATAGCAAGCCTGGGCTTCTACTGCTTGGTCTTTGAGTTGTCTGGAGAGCTGGAGTGTTTTCCTGCAAGGAACACGTGGGAATGAAGAGATCTGGTCACTGCAAGGCAGTAGGAAAGCCACCCCTTTGGGAAGGAAGCCACCCCCTTGGGATGCATCACCCACCACCACTGAGCACCACACGTGCCATCAGCCCCCAGATCCCTCGTCACAGCCCCCTGAGCTTTGGAATTCACCGCAACAGGTCAAGATTTCCAGGGAAAGAGGAACGGGTGAAGATTTCCTGGGCACTTACTTGTAGTACTCGGCGGAGATGTCGAACCTGCCGAGGAAGATGTGTGCGTTGCCCAGGTTGCTGTAGGCCCTGCGCTCGGCTGCCTTGTCCCCAAACTCCTTGGCAATGGCCAGGCGCTGCAGCAGACACAGCTCAGTGAGCACAGCGGGCACTGACAGCTCTCTGTGCCCCCGCAGCTTCCCTGGGACAGCAACAGTAAAGCTCCCACCCGGCCAGGTCGTGCTGCACCTGCCCAGCAGGGTTGGATGCAGCAGGAAATCTCCCCCTCTTCTGCAATTCAGCATCAGGAAAGGCCTTTGGGAAAGTGGGAGTAACGTTGCACACCGATGTTGCTGTCCCGGACCTTAAAACCCCGAGGAGCTGAGGCAGGGCTGGATTTCCAGGGGCCTGAGCACCTTCCACTGCAAGGAAACTGATACTGAAATAGAAGCTAAACTGCATTTGAATTGGGGCAGGGACTGTGTCACCTCACCCCCCTGTAAAGCTTTACAGAAAGTTATGTTCTACAAGCAGCATTTATTCTTGATCAACAGCTCTTTCAGCAGCTTAATTAAATTCATGGCTTGCATTTATTAAAATCTAGACTGAGACAAATTAAGAGCAGAAAAAACCCTTGCTAGACCCAGCTGCAATTTGCCCTTGGATACCTCCTTTGGTTTCCAAGCCAACAGCACCCTTCCCTCAAGCTGATCATTAGGTGCTGATGGGGACTGGAGTAAGATTTGCTCAGCGTGAGTTGGCACAACAGGGTTTACACAGGAGGGAGAAAAACAGCTGGGGGAAACATCTCCCTGTGCTTGCTGGGCTGTGGGGAGAAGGAAAGCTGCTCCCCACAGCCCCTGAGCCCAGGAAGGCAGGCAAAGGGCTCCTACCTCCTTGTGGAAGGCTATGGCTTCACTGAAGTTGCCAAGTAAGTACTGGGTGTTGCCAAGGTTGCCGTAAGCACGGCCCTGAGCAGCTCTGTCCCCCAGCTCCTTCACCAGGGACAGGTTCCTCCTGAAAGACACCAGAGCAGAGCATCCAGTGAGACACAGCCAGTGCTCTGCAGGGCACACGGCGAGGAAACCTGCATGTAAAGGACAGAGAGCCAACAGGGAGAAGGCGTTTCCTTCCCAACCACCCGTCCTGGGTGCAGGAGAGTCTGGTGACCTGTGCTGGGGCAGCTCTGGGAGCTCGTGCTGACCCAGCGGTGCAAGTTCCTGCTGCTCTCTGTCCTCAGGCAACCAGTGGCTGGTGCAGGAACCGCCCCAGTGCTCCCACTGATGGCCTGAGAGATCCCACGTGGAATAAGAAGTGGCCACTTCACTGCACAGGGCAGAACCAGGGGCACAGGAGGAAGGAGATTACCTGGAGCAGGACAGGACACACCCAGGGAGAGGGGCAAGATCCACAGTCCCATGCCAGAGCTCTTCTCTGGGAGCTTCCCAGCATTTCTTCACCTTGTTTTTTCCCCCCTTTTACACACACAGCATACAGAGAATGGGAGAGCACTCACAGCTGGCACAAACTGACCCACTGGCTATGCTATGTGCACCCTAGAAAAAAGGATGGTGAGCTATTTATAGGCACTATCACATCCTCAGATATGAGGAGACAGATATAAGCTCTCATCTCTCTCTTCATTTAAAAAGCCTACTTAAAAAACCCCACATTATAAAAACAAAATTCTGAAGTACAAGGAGAAAAACATTAGCCCAAAAGTCTGGTGACAACCTTCCTGCATGGGACATCACAGGGATCTTTGAAACTATTTAGGAAAAGGAAGGTCATTACAAGCAAGATAATGTACAGATCCTTGAGAAGGACAACTGGGACTTCCAAGTGACTTTTCCCTTGGGTGACAGAGAATGGTCCCAGCAATGGTGACACCCAGGGATTCATCCTCGTGGAGACCAGCAGGGAGCAGCAGGGCCTACAGGAGCCAGGAGTTCAGCTTCCCAACACAGACTATTGAACTTCAGTGCATGATCATAATTCAAACCACAGCGAGTTTTACCAAGGCAATGCCAGGATGAATTTTAGCTCAAATTCTATGGAAAGCTTGTAGTCCTTTTGTCACCTTCCTTGAGATTAATTTGCCATCCTAACTTGGCATCTCAGGAGAATATTCCCAATTCATTTCAACATGCAAATTCTCAATCAGGGGGCCCTGTTCCCTGCAGAAGAAAGGGCTAGCCAATCTTGGATACTTACTCATAATATTCGGAAGCTTTCTGCAGTGTCTCCTTGACTTCCTGAGGGAGAGAGTCTGGGTCCTGGGCCACGTTCCACAGTAAGTGCTTTCCCTTTGCATGGTAAACATTTCCAATATTATAGAGGGCTCTGGCTTCACCTACCTAAAGGGAGGAAGAACAGGGAACAATATTATACTTCGCATCCCAGTACGGACCTTTCCATTACAGGGCAGGGATGGTCAAAGCCAGGAGCCCACATTCTCCTTCCCCATCTTCACCCTCATGGCAGCTGTTCGAGCTGAGCAGGGATGGCAGCCAGAAAGCAGAGCTTTACCCTCCACCTCCTTCCAAAGCCCACCTCCACGGGATCACATTTACTGACTCGCAGACAGATTATTTTTAAAGCCAGGAAACATTTCCTGTTGGATGCCATGAACCAATTACCTTGTCTCCCTGCTCCTGAGAAATGTCCAAGTGTCTCTGGCAACAAACGACAGCTTCATCAAACTGCCCGAGGATTTTCAGTGTATTCCCAAGGTTGCCACTTGCCTTGGCTTCTCCAATGCGGTCCCCAATGGTCCTACGGGATGAAGGTGCTAAAGAGCTCACAGAGTTTTATTCCCCAGCTGCTGGAAGCAGATTTGAAGCTGCAGCAAGTGCTGTGTGGTCCGTGCACCACATCCAGCAGCTCCCAGCACACACACCCAGCTGGAGAGCTTCGTACAGGTCCCACAGTTCTGAAGACAGACCCTTATTCCCTGTTTTGCGGCCCCTGATGAACTGCTCTCATGATTTCAGGTGTGCTCACAATGAGTACCTGGGGACAGGAGAACTGGATGCTGCCCTGCTCTTGCTCCAAGCACCCTCCTCACATCCACACCCCTTCCTCCACCTCCCTCAAGGTACCTGACCCATTTTCATTCCCTCCCAAGTACTCCACAGGACAGTGACCCCGAACTCCAGGGCTGTTTTCGGATGCTTATCCCCACAGGCTGCTGGGTTCAGACCCCACAGAACTTGCCCCCACTCAAGGTTGTGTCTGATGAGGATGAAGCAGTGCTGACTCACTCACCTGGCCAGGGTAAGGTCATGCTTGTGGTATTCCAGAGCCTTGGAATACTCCTTTAGGTAGAAATAGGCATTGCCCAGCTGGCTGTAGATGGCACTGAGAGTCTTCAGGTCCTCTGTGCCCACCTGCACTGCTGCTTCAAAGAAGGCTGCCCCAGCTTTGAAGTCCCCAGCCTTGCACAGCCGCTCCCCCTCCAGGGCCAGCTCCAGGCAGGATGCCTCCATCCTGCAAAAAACAAGGACATCCTTTCTAGAGGAGTTCCACGGCAGTGCTCCCACACTGCCCCTCAATGCTTACAAAGTTTACTTCATTGTACATCTTTAATTTTCTCCTGGGCATGACACACAGGAGCATGAAGGCATCCACTAGAAGGTGTCCCTGCCCATGGCAGGGTTTTGGAACCAGATGATCTTTAGAGGTGCCTTCTAACCCAAATCATGCTGTGGTTCTATGATTTACAGACCACATCTACAAGCAGCCAAAGGCAGCCCCAGGTTCCCAGCAGGACTCTGGACAAGAAAGTCAGTGCTCTTGGCTCTAAGACACGGAATCATCACAGGAGTGACAGGGCATCTGTTCTCCTTCCAGGTGCTGCAGAGCACAGAAGCCACACACTCAGGTATTCACCACCTGCCCTGGGGTAACAAAGAGGGGAGCCAAGTTGTAACACATTTTTATTGGATACCAGGGAAAAACCCTGGGCTGTGCAGAATTTCTTGGCTGAGCAGCTCCCAGTGCTCGGTGTCTGCTTTTCATTAACTCTCCCGTTGTCACTTTTTCCACACATCAGCCTCCAGGCCAGCCTTCCTCCCATGTATTTCTGACACTTTGGCAATGGCACACACCATGCTGTCAGACAGAGTGCTCTGTGAGCAGTGATACTGCTTCAAGAGAAGGGCAACATGCTCCTTTGAGAGCTCCACCAAATCCTCTCTTGGAGTTGCAGCCTTCCCTGTTAGCCCACACATATCCAAAGTTGTCCAAAGGGACACCCAAGCTTACACTGGAAATGTCTTGCCTGTTGGAAAGTCAGCCCCTTCCCAAGGGGGGTGGACACAGCATGTTCCTGTTCCTCTGTTCAGACTCTTCTCTTTGCTCTTTTGGGCTTTTTCATTTCTGCTCAACATATATTTAAAAGTCAAAACCATCAGGTCAAAGGTGGACATCTGCTGACAAAAACCACAGCTCCCTTGTCCAGGGGCAGAACAGCAACGGTCTGACAAAAGATAATAAATGCCCAAAGGTGGTTTCTATTCTGTTCTGAGGCAAAGAGCACCTGGAGGAGGTTTGTGGCACCCAGGCCAAGAGAACACCTTTTCCAGCCGGCACCTCCTGGAGCAGTTTCCTGCCGAGCCCTGGAAGATGTTGCCCCAAAGCCACCCATTAGCCAAGGCCCAGCACTACAGTTTGTAGAGCAAGGCTGAGG
This sequence comes from Grallaria varia, assembly GCA_013396735.1. Taxonomy (NCBI): domain Eukaryota; kingdom Metazoa; phylum Chordata; class Aves; order Passeriformes; family Formicariidae; genus Grallaria; species Grallaria varia. The sequence goes on along the minus strand of VWZG01012370.1, from coordinate 176,509 downwards.
TGTGGAGGCCAAGCACAACCTGTCACCACACACACACTGACTCCAGGGCAGAATTCCTCCTGCTCCAGGCCCACACTGCCATATCTTCTGCCCAAGTGCCCACCCAGCACTTGTCTCCCCTTCCCACGAAGGGGCACAGGGAGATGCACGTAGGAAATACCAATCCTAAAGCATTTTTCCTACTGACAGGCAGAATGGTGCTTTCTCAGCTGCCAGGAAACAAAGCCAGTTCCTCTCTGAGCATAAACTGTCTGAAATCCAAGCCCATTTGCCTGGCAATCTCCCTGCTGAGTCGGCTCCGCATGGTTCCAAACACCCAACGCTTGGCAGACCCGCAGCATCCTCCACAGTAGGGCAACCACGAGGACTGGCCAAACAAAAAAAAATAGCAAAAGAGCTGTCTTCAACCTCTTCCTCCAAATACATCTGTGACCTCTTCTGCCTCACTGTTCATTTGCCCCCAAACCCACCGAGTAACAAGAGGGAGAAGGGGTTTGCGAATCAGCTCCTGAGCTCCCACCTCAACCTCCCCCACAAATATTTGATTCCAAGCTCACTGCAAAGCCCATATTTGAGTGGTTATTTTATTTATACAAGAAAGCTGCTTGTGGTGCCAGTGCAGCATCAGTTCCTGCCTCCATTTCTGGTTGACAGAGGAAATAAAATATTAAGACTGTTAATACTAAAAATGTTTAATTTGTCTCTACTGATCCTCTTGCTAGACGACATGAAAATTAGTAAGAATGGCTTCTGCCTGGGGGTTACACCAAACTTCCACCAGTGCCAAGGCACATCCATGGTTTGAAAATCACTGGAGTCATTATCGGGTATTGACAAGTCTCTGCTGATACATCCCAAACAGCTACAAGGTGGCTTGGGATGGAAAAAAGACAAAGGCCTTGAACTCAAATCAGCAGGGTTAACTTCAGGCAGCTTAGTGGAGATGAATGTTGAGAGGACCTGAAATGCAGGAACGAGCCACTGCCACAGGAATTCATGCTGGATTCCAGTTAGAAGACAGCAGAGACAGAAGCAAATTTCAAACTAATTTCAGTGCAAATTCCAACACAAAAAAACACTCTTCCCAATATACAGATTCTCTTTGAGAAACCGAGTTCACCAACTGTAAACAGCCTAGAAACTGAGCTGGAGACCAATTTCCTTAATTCATGGCATTGTTGTATAGCTCACATCAAACTTCTTGTGTGATTTTAACAACCTGAAGTGAAGGTTCCTATTCCCACAGCGACAACATCCAATTCCAAACTCCCAGGGTGGCATCTCACTCAGGCCATACTCCAGGGTGAGTTCTGTGCCCCCGAGCCCACTCTGACACACTCACACACACTCTCCCACTCTCCGGGTGCTTTCCTCGTGTTCCCATAGAAACTGCTCAGGCACAAGGCACTGCCATGACCTTCCAATGCGCACAGCCCTTAATTAAAATCTGTTTGTCCTTGAACAGGCTGCTCTGCAGAGTATCTGACTTATCTAATTAACATCACAGCTCGGATTGGGACCTGAGCAAAGAAGGGGAAGGGACAGGAAGGTTTTTCCCTGCATCACACTCTGCCAAACCTTTGCTGCCTTGTAAAGGGACAACAGGCAAGGACGGCAATCATTAATAGAAACACAACCTCCTAGTAAAACCAACCTGCCCTTCCCACACCGCCAGAGCCACTTTGGGGAAGCACCTCTGCATGCAGCTCAATCACTTCAGGCTTAAAAGCACTCAGAGCCACAATGCCCAGGGCAGAGGCATCAGCTAAAGGTCAATGAACAAACTCAAGCACATAAACTCCACTTAAAAAAGCTTCCAAAGGCCACAGCTCAACTGTCCATAAAAAAATGACTAAAAGGGTGAACCTGAACCAGCCTGACAGACCAGCACAGGAAAGAGAAAACAGTCAAGGAGGGCAGACTGAAGAGGGTCTGAGCCCCCTCTTACCTCTTCTTCTGCAGGCTGTGCATTTTCTGAGCACAAACCCAGAGCTCCAAACCCACTGGCAGAAGGAAGCAGTGGGGCTGAGGTCTATTTGGAACAATTTTGCAGACAGGTGGGATCCAGGCTTTGGAAGATGTGAATGGCATCTTCACATCCACACAACAGGCACTGCTCTCAAGTTCTCACTTCATCTGCACGGGCAACATTAAGTTAAGGAGCATTTCTTTTGTTTCCAGAGGCCTACAGAAAGTAATCTCTTCTTTCTTCTTAGAAATACAACACCCTTCACCCACTGTTGTAGCAGGCAGGTGAGTTCACTGCAGAATTCCAGGAACAAGAGTAACTTGGTTCATTCACGTATTTTCAGCACTGCCCAAGAAAAAGGGTCCTTGAAGAGGCTTCAGGCTGATCCAAGGCAAGCAGTTCCCTCCCTTCTGGACGGGTCTCTTCCCCAAACACTTTCCCTTTGTGGTCCAACAGCTGTTCCTGTTGGTGCCTCTTTGCTCCAGGAGCAGAGGGGCTCTTGTCGCTACAAAGCTCTCTCTGTCAGGTGAGGAGCTCAGGGCTCCTCCTAAAGAAGGTCACCCTTGGGCACAGCACTCATTAATCTGCCAGCCCCCAGAGAGGCCTCATCCATCTGCCTCCTAGGAAGCTTTGCAAGTTCCAGAAATGATCCGGGGAAAAGCCGGAGAAGGCAGATCCCACAGAGCTCCAAAACCAGCCCTGTCTGAGAAGGCACAACCTGCAGCCTCCCAGCCCTTGGGGATGAAGTTTCTGCTCTGCTGACACACAGGAATCACGCCTGGGCCTGTCTCACCTCTGCAAGCACCTGCTGCTCAGGTCTTTACACCAGGAAAGAAGATTCCAGTTGTCCTGAGTCAGCAGATCCCTCTGGCAGGCTGGAGGTGCTGGGCTTGGCAAACTGGTGCCTTTTGGGTACCCAGGGCTGGGGGGAAGGTCACTTGAAGTGGCCCCTGTTCATAAGCCTGGCCCCTAAATCAGTGCAAACCACTCAGATTTGTGTGTTCTCTCTGAAAGGTGGGATTTCCAAGTAGCCACAGAATCATGGAATGGTTCAGGTTGGAAGGGACCTTAAAAACCATCTAGTTAGATCATTCCAGACTCCAGACACACCACCAGCAGCCAGGAAGGTCCAACAACCTTCCCAGATCCAGTCCCAGACCACAATGAGACTACACCACTTAAAACAAAACATTTTCTGCTGAAGGAGATGACAAACTATGTCAAGTCTGCCTGGCTAAGAACAAAGTTTTGGAGGCACCGGTTGTAATGTAGAAATCAGAACTGCAACAAGTCCCAGCCTCACCTCCCAGCTGGAACATTAAGTCCTGCAGCTCCCTCCACACCTTGGGTTCCACACCCACCATAAAACAGCAACAAAGGAGGTTCCTGGAGCATTTTGAGGTCCTTTGGCTAAAGGTCCCTCAAAAAGGGCAATATAAGTGTTTAAGGAACAGTAACAAAAAGAACATTAAAAAAAAAAAAAAAAGGCANAAAAAAAAAAAAAGGCAGTAAAAGGCCAAATAGCCAGCCAAAGCATTCAGAGTTCCACCAGGGGGATGGGTGAGTGGTGTGACACTGCCAGATGACTTGGTCCCCATCAGCTCAAGAGCTGGGACTCTCCAATCCAGGAATGGATATTGCTTCTGACATTCATGAGGCAGAAAAGGGTGAGATGACAGGGATGAGTAACTCTGTTCCCAATCCAACACAGGGCAGGGCCTCCCTCCCTGCTCCTTAACTTCCTTTCTAAAGGATAACTGTTTGAAGGCAGAAAACGCTGAGAAGAACAGGAAGAGCAGCTACTGCCTTGCACAAGATGATTTCCCAGGGCCGTTCATCACTGTCAGACAGCAGCTAATGATGAGCTGTAGCACAGATTGCCTTTTGGCTGCTGGCAAGCTCACTGAAAGAATTAAAGAGCAAAAATGTGCCTTTACAAAATGTTCACGGGCAAAGGCTCTTATGCATCAAATGTCTTCATGCCCATCAAAACTGTTTCCAAGCCAAGTGGAGAAGGCAGAGAGGGTCCCGAGGTGCTGGCGGTGCCAAGGACACTGCCAAGTGAGAAACGAAGGGAACAGCACAAGGTGTTCCCAGTGCCATTAACAATCATCACCGTGACTCCTGTCAAAACACTGTAATTAGGATTTGGGTGATGATACAGGTCCCCAGAGAGAGAACATCACTAAAAAGGCGAGTTTAAAAGCATGGAACCACAATCAAACCTCCCAACACCCCGCTCTCTCCCAAAGCCTGGGTCTCCCTTGCCAAATATTGCAAGAAAATAACACTGCATGGACAACATCACAGCCTGTCAGGCTGGAAAACAACTGTGCAGACTGCATTTAGCCAAGAGCAGTTCTGCAGGATCCTGGGACGGGCACTGACCCCACACTCCCACCTCCCAGGGCTGCAGCTCCACTCCAGGCAGGTGGAAAAGGAGGAGAACATCCAATGCTCAGCAATTAAACTTACCCCCACCCTCCCTTTCACACACTGCCTTGTTGGGGCTGCCTTGCTCGCAGCACGCTGTCACTGCTGACAACAAATCCATCAAGTTACCCAGAAAATTACCATGTCACAAGACAGAGCCTGGAGACAGCTGTCTGCTGCCTTAAATATTGAAAATATCACAGGGCAAGAGAACCTCTTCCTGCCCGCAAGGTGAAACTGCCTTTAAAAAAAAAAAGATAAGGGAAAAGGAAAGGTATTTATAGATACTTGATTCATATCAGTGGGGGCGATCGCAAAACTCATTCCCAATCAGAGCCACTGTAGTTCTAAAGTCAGGAATAAAGCCCAAGCTTTTAGACAGAAGGTAAGGCAGAAAAAAACCCATCAAAACCACCAACAGTAGTAAAAAAATCTCTCCGAGTGTATCTGTTGATATAAATCAGTGAAGCAACAGATTTTAGCATCTTACTTGCAATTTTAGTATCTTGCTTGCTGATAAATCTGATTAAGTTTTATTCAAAAATAAATGTCATTTGAGAGCAATGATGACAGGGGCAATTAAACACTTTTTCCCAACCAAAGAGAAATCACGTTTACCAGGTGCTCAGTGGAAATGCATATTCACTGGTTTAACTAACTAAATATGCATTTAAATAATTTTATTTTTTTTTAAGGACCTGCTGCCACTTAATCAAGCTGGGAATTATTCCCCTTCAGCAATTCAGCCCTCGCACAGCTCCTGTATCTGAGAGGCACTGGTGATTCTGAGCCACCAGGTAACACAGCCAGGGCAGGGCTGTTCAAACCCCGGGGGATGTGCCCCCTCCACTGATGGGGATGCAAAAAGAGGGAATTCCCATCCCACGGGAACCAGCTCACGCTTCCCCTGTGCCAAAGCCCATCCTGCTGACAAAGGCTCCCAGTATTTTCACGGGCTTGCCTACGCGAGGAAAGCTGTTCCAGATGCACAGCCCTCATTTATTCACGCTGAGTTTATACCTATTTAGCCTTGGGCCAGCACTGCAAGCCAGAGTGAGCTGCTCTGCCCTGCCTGGCACACTCTCACAGCGTGTTTTGGGCACCTTCTCCCTGGTTACTCTGCCCCAGGGCTGGGGGCTCACCTTGTGGCACCAGCACATCCACACCTGCCTCTCTCTCGTGCTCCCAAATGATGAGCTCCAATTTCTGACAAGAAAATCTTATTACTTGCTTCTAAATACACACGCTTTCAACTTCCTACCATTAAATATCATCCCCTCGCCATGACACTGGACCTATCAACCAGTTCCTCTCACTCCATACTCATCCTCCCCTGTACTGCAACATCAACACACCCAGCAGCAACCCGGGAGGGCACTAATGAAAATGCCCAATTAATTCTCTCCCTCCCCAAAGCAGTGGTGTGTGTGGCCAGCAGTGTCCCTGTGCCAGCTGTCCCTGCAGCTCTGCCCCTGCCCTCCCACCCACGTCACATCGCCAGCACTAATCCCCTCCTGACAAGCAGTTTCCCTGCAAGGCACTGCACCAGGGGCTGGCAGGGAAGAGGGACAAACAATTCAAGTTATACATGAAATTAGCCTGACTCAAACTACTTCTGGAAGTCTGAAACCTGCACACGGGAGCTGGTTCCCCTCCAGCCAGAGGGGAGAACCTCTGGGACACTCTCACTTACGGGTCACCCTATTAGTGAGGGGAAGGAAACAAAACCTCTTGTTTTGTTTGCAGAGGAAAAGGCCAAAGATGAAGCCGTGAGTGCTGCACCCAGTCCTCCCCAGCTCCTGAACTGGTTCCAAGTGCCTGGGCCAGTTTCCTTCACATCTGTGCAGCTCTGTGTCACCAGAACATCTGGAGGGGAGAAGGTTTACTCTCCACACACTTTCCGTGGTAGGAGCAGTGCAGCGAGTCCTTTCAGTGACCCCTGAGCTGAAAATAATAATGTACACGAGCACTTACTGCTGCTGGGGAGGTGTTTGCTCAAGCTGGAGCTCCAGGGATTACCCAGACAGAGCAATTTTCACTGCAGTCTTTTGCTAAGGGCATGAAACAGAGACTCCAGAGGGGAGAACTCCAGGGAGTTCTGGAAGCTGCTGGGTGTGTGTGCTGGCTCCAGATTTTCTCTTCCCCTCACTGAGGCAGCATCAGTGCTCACAGTAGTCATTTCAGCTAATTGCTATCTACCATTAGCTGCAGAGTACTTACCAGGGATTCAATTCCACTGCATATTTGCTAATAAATACCAAATGACAGTGAGGAAGACAGCTGTATTTAGCTGCATTTACCCTCTTATTAGTCGCACTGAATAAGACCCCATTTCAATACATAATGGCTCCAACAAGCTGCGTCATTGTCAGAAATTCAAATTCAAACTCCCCACTGCCTGCTTGAAAGCAAAAGTCATCCAGCATTCCCCTGCTCACACAACCTCTGTGGCTTTGATCCATGGGGATGTGGAGGATGGAAGGCAGATGGGACTTATTTGCTGGTTTAGGAGCATTTTGGTGCTGAGTTGGGAGGCGCAGAAACTTTTCACTCGAAGGACCCCAAAATATTTCGCAGAGGTGTGAGGGCAGCAATTACCCCATTTTGTAAAAAAGGCAGCTAAGGCACTGTGGGCAAATTATGTCTTGCTGTGAGTCAGCTGGAGGGAACGGAAAGGAATCCGGGAGCCCTGGCTCCCAGCACCTCTTCCAGATCCTCCCTCACAAGTGCCAAGTGAAGCTGATCCATCAGGAATGAGATGCAGCACCTTCCAACCAGGCACGGATGCTCACACAGCTCGTGCCACCAGCCCAGTGTGATGCCAAACAATCCCCAAAGACACCCAAAGAGATGCCCCCCAGCTCCAGGAGCTGAAGGTACCCTCGACCTCTAGAAACCTGTTCTACACATGGAAAGATTGGGCTCTCAATAAACGATACACAGGCAATACACTACCCCAAATCCGTGTACAAAATCCTTCCCAAAAATGCAGCTGGACCCACAGGAAGAACAGAGACCACAATGAAATTTTTCTGCGTCATCTGAGGAGTGAAGTCTCTAAAAGGCAATGAGCACAAATTTAAGTCTTTGTGCTCCAAAATTACTCAAATATCAAAGGACCATGATGGATGTAATTAACTTCCAGCACTTGAAAATGCTCAGACAAGATTAAGGTGCAAATGTGGATTTCATCTCATCCTGGTTAACAGTTTCATTTGATAGCCAGTTTCAAAGCACTTAAATTATAACATGCAAATACTTTCCAGGGTCTAAGGAAATGATTAAGGAGATACCAATTTGAAAATTAATTCATTAAAACATGTTCTGACTCCCAAATGAAAAAAAAATTATTATAAATCCACCAAGCATATGAACTGATCAAGATGCCTCTGAAGGGAAAGTGAGCGAGGAGAACTCACTTACTAGAAGAGTGAGAAGGAAATCTTCTGAAGAGCCTGGAACACGATTTCTTTGCATGGCTCATCAGCAGGGTATAAACCCAACCACCACCTGCCGTCTGAGAAAAAGAGAAAGAAACACAGAGGCCAGCAGCACCAGCTTGCCAAATGCCAGTGGAGTCACAATGCTCGTGCCTGAGGATGCTCTTTCCCTCCCAGGAGGCACAGAGGAGGATGCTCACACTGCAGTCTGTTCGTACCTGCAGACCACAGGACCAGCCCTGACACCTGCAATCTGCCACACAGAGCACCAGGCAAGCCACCACCTGCACCAGGATGGGTTTTGGGGCACTCCTGTTTCACCACAGGGGAGATCTGAGATGAACTCAGCACACTGAAGGAAGCTTCCTAAGTTTTCCAAGAGCATTTTACTTTCTCGTACAACACCAGCACCTTTAATGAGATTAATCCATCAGACTGCCATGAAACAATGCTCTGGGGATGATTTCACCAGCAGTGAAGTGCTATTTCCTTCACTTACTTCCAGAAGGCAGAGAGCAAGAGAGGACACGCAGGCTGAATGGCTTTTCATTATAAAGTTACTTTGGCAATTAGGTCAACACATTCTCTCACTAAAATATATGCTGCGATTTAAACCAGCATACTGTTCCTGCTGTGGAATACAGAAGGTCACAATTACCATATACATTAGGAAAACAAGTAGTTGGCTTATCAAAAACTACACAATGCAAACAGCCAATTTATTTGTTACCCATTCTATTTATGCCATCTAGCTTCTACTACCCACCCATATTCTTACTCCTGAAAATAGGTGGGTTCTAGTTTGAGGGATTATCTTTCCAAATTCAGAACTGTGAGATGAGAGATGTACAGACATCTCTTCTCTGAAACTGTCCACCCCAGACATGCTCTGGGGACTCAGCAGCCAGTTCCCATGGGAGCAGCCTGGATGCTCTCCTGGGGTGGGAGAGGGGGCTGCCTGCCCCTCCTGTCCTCTCCGTCAGAGCCAGGGATGAGTCCTCACAGACCCCAGTGGAGCTACAACACAGCGGTGGCCAGCTCAGGGCTGGAGCTGTGAGACAGCTTGGACTGCAAAGCATCACAGCCTGCCCCAGGTCCTGCCACCCACCCCCGGCTGCCAGCAGGGCCAAGCTCAGCTCCACAAGTGCCACCCAGCACAATCATTCCAGTCGTTCTGGGCAGCTGCACAGGCTGAGGGGCTGTATGAGGTTTCCTTCCCTGCACACCCAGACTCCTTCTCCGAAGCCAAGTGAAAGCAAGTCTTGTTTTCCCAGAAATGCTGAGGCCACAGGCACAAGTCTATTCTCAGTTCAAGCTGCCTGGAAACCCCTCCAGCTGCAGCCCCTGCTTCTCCTTTCTCCCTCAACCTGCCGGCTGCTCCTGCCTCGGAGCACGGACTTGCAGCAGGAAAACAACTGCACATTGAATAGGTACTGCCAAGCCCCAGCAATGCCAGGGACTGTGCCACGGTGAAGCCCAGCCGGACAAAGGAAGCCACCCCTGCCCGTGCCCACCCTCATCCCAAGCCTCCTGCAGCAGGTGGAGGCCACCCACGCCCCCCCCACGCTGCCTCCTTCCTGCCCACCCTGCAGACCACAGATGGTGCTCAGGGCACAGCGGGATCGTCACCGTGATGCAGCGTAAGAGGAAACGATGACAAAGTTCACACCGTGGGTTTTTCCACTGACTCCACAACAACCTACAGCCCATTTGGGTCTGTTCCCTTCCTGTCTCATCTGCTTCCGTCAGCCCCAAGCCAAGTGTTCCAGTCCAAGAGAGAGGGGCCTTTGGGATCCATCGGAAAACTCACACCCTGATCCTGGGCCATCCGGGCTTGGAGCCAGGGAGATACTGAGCGATCACAGCTCATCAAGAGGCTGCTGAGGATGCTCTGCAGCGCCAGCACTCACACTTGAAAGGGGTTTGGATGTGACCTTAGTGACACAACCAGCCTGGCCCTCACCTTTCTACAGAACTCACTGAAAAGCAAACAGCAGGAACCAAACAAGTCCGGTGAATCCAAGCAAGCAGCAGCTTCTTTTCCAAATGAGCATTTGGTAAAGCCAGTGAGGAGGGTGACATCAAGCCAGGGCACATCAGCAAGAGCCCATGACAGTTCCTGTGTCAGTGATTACAGCTCTCTGTCCCCAAACCAGAGGGATTCACAAAGGTGGCTCTCCCAGGTCACACAGGGCACGTGGGCAGAGCTTGTGGCCAGGCTGAAGAGTTGCCAGCCACTAGGACAGTGTTGTTGGCAAAGCTGCAGCAGAGCAGACTGCACCAATTTTGCATTGTTTTCCCACAGCTGTCTCCTGCTCAGAGGGCTGCTAAAAGCATTGTTGTGTTCTTCCTGAAAATACCCGGGGTGCCAAAAATCAGACATCAGCCCAGAGACACTTGTGCTTTTAAAAGGCTGCCTTGCCAACAGTGTGAGAGCTCACACAGGGCACTGCCCTTCTCCCTGGCTGCTACACAGCCACAGGGCATCCCTCTGGGTTTTGTAAAGATAATATTCCACATCTGCCTGAAAAAACCCAGGAAACAGGCTCCCCGGGAGCTCAGGTATCAGCCAGGTGTCCACCGCAGCCCTTGCCAGCATCCCTATAAACTGTTCCTGCAGCTCCTTCCTGCAAAACCAGACTCAGCAGAGCAGCACCAGCAGTGCTATTGGGTTCTCCATGGCATTATGGAAAAAAAAAAACCACTATGCATCCCATCAATCTGCAAGCATGGCAGGATTCCCAGAAAGCCAAGCAGGTCACATGCCAGGTGAGAATTACACTTGGCTTCACTGAGAGCAAACCCACCATCTCACGCCGGCTGTGGTGGGTGTCTGCTGCCCCTGCAGCGAACCCTGGAGCTTCAGCATCCTGCAGGCTGGTCCCACTGCTCCCAGAGTATTGCGTGGCTGAGCCCTCCACCGCGTTTTCCCAAATTTTTAGCATTTCTGTCCTACTATAGCTCCACTGGTAACATCTACCCTGAAAATGCTTGGCACGCCTGTACAACCCAAGTGCAGGGAGGCAAGTCCTGCTCCTCCCCACACCCCGTGTGTGGTTTTGCTCCAACACCATGGCATTAGTGCAGTTCAGTCATGTATGTAAACAGCAGGCAAGCACATAATGTGATATGAGTTTGACATGTAGATCAAAGTATGGCATGTCCTTGCATCTGTGAAACGGGCTCTGGTGCTGCTCTTCCATAGGAGGAATTCATTTATATAAACATTGGCACTTCTTGGAATGTCTTTCCAAACAGAGCAAGAAGACTTCCCTCCATGGACCTCCTTCTTGCAACCTCACAGGGGCTGCAGTGGCTTCATAAAGACCACAGGCTGCTGCTCTGGAGCACCAGAGGAACTCACTGCTCCCCTCCTGCCTCACACTGGTGAGAGAAGGGAGGGGGCAGCACCAGGGCTACAGACCTGCCCGAATCCAGGGAGCTCATTTATCCTGACAGTTCAATAATGCATCTTCAGAAGCAATCTCTGCTCCTACACAGACACATCCCCATGACCCGGCAGTGACGGAAAGACACGGCACAGCACCAGGCTGCACGAGAAACATGCCTTGGGAGCAGCAATGGAGAGGAGCAGACAGGTGACAGGACAGCTCTTACCTAAACCCATAAGGGTGACGGGCTGGGAAAGCTGCTGCCACGCAGGAACAACACAGCTTCCACACGGATTTTGTGTGCTGGAAGAGCCTGCCTGGTTTAATCCAGAGCATTTGTGCTGTACAAACATCCTCCACGAAGCTTTCAGGAGCAGTTACATCCTCCAACACACATGGTTTTAATTGGGAATTCTCTTTTTCCCCGCTTTAATTCCAGTCACATGTCCTGAGCTGTTACTTTTCTCTCCTCTGCGTGTATAGATAGCTGTATTCTCACGTCTCCTGTCTGTGTGCCATGCTTGCCTCAGGCAACCAGAGCCGTCAGCCTTGACAAATGACTCAGTTCTGTCTGGAGCCAGGTCTGCAAAGCATCTCCTGCCTTGCCTTGCCTTCCCTCCCCGAGGCTGCTGCTCACACGGCTGCCCCAGGCTGGGCAGGTGAGCTCTGCCCTCTGCAGTGGGCACCAAGCGCAGCTGGAGCCAGAGCCCACCTCAGCAAACATGAAGGGAATCCAAGTCACACTGGTGAGAACCTCACCAAGAATCCTCCAGAAATCTTCCATCACAGAAGAATCACGCTGTTCAGTGGGGGGAGCCAAGGGTGGGACACACAACAGTTCTCTGCTCACTCCCCATGTGAGAGATCCACCAATCTCAGAGGTCTCTGCAAAATGGTCCCTCACTGGCACAACTGATGGCAACTTTCTGCCCAAAACACTGATGCCAAGGGATGGCTTTAAGTGAAGAAAACATACATGTTGCAGAGTGAGTTTTCATTTTCTGCCAGAGCATTGGAGGAAAAAGTGGGTGTTTTCACCATTTCATTATTACCTCCTTGGACAGATGAAGACGTTGCCAAAGCTCCCTGCTGGCACGCTCAGTGTGCGCTCCCAGCAGGGCACATCAAAGGGATGAACACGGATAAAACAACAGCCTTCCCTTCTCCCAGGGCTTTACCCAGGAAAGCACCAAACCACAGGCTGACATCAACCAACCGGTTCGTGCTTGTAGTTTCCTGGATTACTGCCCTGATGGAAGCAATTCATACAAGAGCCGGCCAAGGGCTGTGGCCTCAAAATTCTGGGCACATCGCACTGAACTCATGTGTTTTATTATTTAGACCCAGGCAGGAGCTCAGACACCCGGCTGAACTCAGAGGCCAGGAAATGCCTTGAGGTACACGTGGAGTATCACAATTTCAGGACATTCATCTGCTTTTATGGATGTAAGACCTTGCTCACTCGCCAGGAGATGTTGGCACATGGGCTTCCCAAGCTGCTCCTTGCTGAAATCAGAGGGGCTTATTTTTCAGGAGGGGAAGAGAAGCACACATGGCTTAAAATGCTCAGTATTTTCATTTGTGAGTCGCTGGGGTTTTTATTCCTGCCTTCACGCTGCAGAAAGCTTGGCTGACGAACAAGCTCAATCCGATGGCCTCTATGTTTTGCAGCAAGATGAAATCCCCAGTGCATTTTCTCCATACAAATCTCTGCAGACAGTTGCTAAAAAAGGGGCTGTTCCTGAGGCAGCACCAGCTGTGATGCAGCAACTGCGAGAGCATCATCCAGTGATGACAAGACCCTCCTCAAAGCACTGGCAGCTCCTGCCCATCCCAAATGCTGCCTGTCCAACAGAGATGCGTGGGTTTTTTCCCCCTCCATCTTTCACCATACCCCAAAGGCAGAGCACCCAGGAACTCCACTCACTCACGTGATTTAACTTGCAGGATTTTCTGACAAGGAACACGTCTCTGGGTCTCTCTCTCCCTTTTTAAATTAACTGCTCTCAAAGCCTGAGACACACACACAAATTGTAGAGTCAGAGGTGCCCAAGCACTTTAAAAACTCAGGGGTGTTCTACTTTCTTCAGGCCAGTGCCTGGAGCTGGGCTCTTCACAGTGACCACACTCCAGGGCCACCCAGACTGCCCCTTTTCCTGTAGTTTGCAGCATTCCCACCACACTCGCTAAGCACACCTTGTAAAATGGGCAGAGCCTGGTGTTTAATTCACCAGCTGGTAACTTCCTTCAAAAAATAACCTTTTGCTCCATCCCACATTGAGGAGAACAGCAGAGCCATTGTGACTTCATGTGACACCAGGGCTGCATTGCCCAGCACAGCTCAGCAAAGGACCAAGCCAAGGTCTCCAAATCACAATTACCCTCCCAGTGACGTGGGTAAGGAAGTGCTGAAGGGAAGGAGAGGGAGCCAGGACATTCAGCTCCCAGCTTTGCCACCTCTGTTCTCTTTCATCCCAAAGACTATACAATTTCTCACCCTTGAAAACAGGAACAATAATTCCCAGAAAGGCTGCAATAAAACACTGATGTTTACCAAGCACTCTGAAGCCCTGGAATGGATGTAATCCTGCCAGGATCCACTCAGCACCGTAATATTAAACCAGGAATAACAGGAATTAACAAATAGCCCCAGAGAGATGACTATTAATCAGCACTTTCCAGGTCTCGCCAGGCATGAATGGATATTCCACAGATGGAGTGCACAAAGAGCCACTTCAACTCTGCATCCTGGATCACAGAAGAAACTTGTCCCACAGTTAATTTGGGCTCAAGCTGCTCCAGAGCCTGGGAATTCACAGCAATTTGCACCAAAATGCCCAGGGAGGTGCCACGAGCTGAGTCCCTTCCTGCTGTCCAGGTGAATGCTCAGAAATGGCACCTCCCGTGGGAAAATACAGCCCAGTGATCTGCAAAATCACAGGAGCGCCAAGAAAGTCCTGGAAACACAGAACTGGGAGGCCACTTGGTACAGCAAATCCTCTCTGTTCTACCTGTCAAAACACGGCTGTGCTGCCTTGTTCATCAGCACCACAAACACACACTGACCACTTGTCCGTCCCAGCTGTGGGATGGAGCTTCCCCTTGGGAGCTCAGCACAACCATCAATTATTTGTGTTGCCCCTGGCAAAGCCGGGCTCCCTGTGCAGACTCCACTGCAATCCTGCAGCAGAACTCATTCCTGCCAGGCAAGCAGCAGAGAGGCTGCAAACCAAGGAATTGCCCCGGGTCCCACCACGGAGCAGCAGCTGGACCCCCTTGCACAGCGCCCAGAAAGGGGCTCACTGTCACACGAGCAGCCAGAGCGTGGGAAGGGAATGGGGCTGGATGCCCAGGGCAGGAGAGGAGCCGGGCACAGGATGAGTGCTCAGAGCTGCCTCCCAGGAGCACGGCACAGCCTCATCCTCCTCGGCTCAGAGAGCACACTGCAGACGGCAACTGATGGCTCCCAGCTCCATCCGAGCGTTTTTAAAAGCAGCTTCCAAAGACAAAACATCTGCTCCCAGGTGGAGCCAGGGCTCCACATGAAACGGTTTCTACACTGAGTTGTTAGTGTAACACAGGTGTTTTCCCCATTTAAAGCCATTTTCCAAATCTTTCCCCTGCATTAGCCCCAAACTCCCAGGGAGGAGCCCCTCTGGCTGCTCCAGAGGATGTAAACGCAGAAGGTAGCAGAAAAGCATGAGGGGATCCAAGCCAATCTTAAATTCCTCTTTCAAAAACATCCCCCCAGGTGTAGCAGCTGCACACAGATACTGATTTACACAGTCCTTTAGATATACCCTGTCTAATCTCAGAGCTGGAAAGGAATGTCCTGTGGTTCCAATGCTGGCATCCTTGGGCAAAATCTTCTTGCTGAAAGAAAATTGGGAATAGCAGATGATTTTTAAGCTATTTACTCCTGCCATGAAGGTAGTGATCAG
Source organism: Grallaria varia (assembly GCA_013396735.1). Lineage (NCBI taxonomy): Eukaryota > Metazoa > Chordata > Aves > Passeriformes > Formicariidae > Grallaria > Grallaria varia. Next base: position 161,334 of record VWZG01012370.1, on the reverse strand, counting down.
AGAGAAGCACTGCCTTCCAAGTCATTCACACAGGGTTTCTGTTACTGCTCCAGGGCCTTGTGTAGGGTCTTATTCCTTCCAGTGACTTAAGGAAGAGCAGGTATCAATGAGATGCCACAGCACGTGCCTGCTCCCCTTTTCCCAGGCTTCAGTGGGACAGGGATGAGTCAGGCACTTACAGGTCAGGCCATTACACTGGTTCGGGGTTGGCTGCTCCCTGTGAAGGTTCTCAGTCCAATGCCTCAGATTCAGTTCCAAAGACAGCCTGTATTTGCTTCACTCCCGGTGGGAACAGAGGTCGTGGCAATTGCCCTCCCCAGCCCTGTTAATTTTGTCCTGGGAGAAGCGAGTTAAGTCACTTAAGTACAGGGTTGTGCTGCAAATTGCTCATTTAATATTGCCCTTGAAACTGCACTGTAATGATAATTTTTCACTTCCTTCCCTAGACAGTTGCATAACAATGCTGAGCATTGTTTAGAGAGCTCCAGACTAGAGTAGCCTTGGTCCTTTTCCCCTCCTCCTCCCCAAGAACTTGTGACTTTCTGGTTGTGGGGCTTTTTTTGGCTTTTTCTCTTTTTTAATGCACTCCATCAGCTCATTACATCAAACACCAGCCAGACATGACTCTGAATGTCAAGTAGCCTTCTAACAGAATTATTCCTGTTTTCTTCAACTTTCAGCAGAAAAAAAAAAAATCCCATTTATACCAGTTAAATCTAAGCCAGTTAGAAAGTCAGATCTGCCAAACAACATTTAATTAAATGTATCTTTAGGGAGGGAGCAGCTCAATTAATGGAAAGCTTTCCCACTGACAATAAATAGCCCAGGCCCAGAATTCCATAGCCCCACTTTGTGGTTGGGATGTGCAGCCTGAGTGCCCAGACCAGGAGGAATTTGGGTTTCAGGGCTTTGCTTGGCAGGGGGTGTTTGAAATGGACAGCATCCCTCTTCTCTTGTTAGCCATGAGCTCCTTCAGACACTGTCCCAGGTTGGAAGCATCCCAGGACTCATACAACAGGCAGCAAAAGGCAGCTCAGTAGCTCCAGATAGCACAGCTCAATCCTGCTTCACAGCCAACATTCCAGGTGGGAAGGGTTGATGGCTGCCTCGCTTCCAGAGCCAGCTCTGCATTCAGCCAGGCTCTGGTGGGATCAATAGAGTATTAATATTTATCTCATAGGGAACTGGCTTCAAGTGGTGCCCTCAGGTCACACAAGAGTCACAAACTTCTTTGACTTCAGTTGACTAAGTAGCAAACTCTGTATAACCCACAAACACATGGCCACCACACAAAGTTCTTTCTTCTCTGCTTGGCACAAACACCTTGTATTTCAGGATAAGGCATCCAGAGGGACAGCTCTCACCCCAGGAGAGGCTCAACAAGCAGGAGGTCTGGCAGACCTTGAGTCGGGGATGTGCAAGTCAGCACAGGGAAAAGGCAGGGAATCATCTCAGCCCGGCTCACACATGCATGTACAAGTCCAATTAACACCCTGAAGACACAACTGTTTGTATTGCAGCAGCACCTACAGGGCAGAGGGAAGAGGAGGATCACACGGTGCCAGGCACAAGGCACATCCCTGCCCATTTACCACCGGAGACCAGAGGGAGCAGAGACAGCCTCTCCCCCTGCCATCCTGCGAGGTGGAACCCAGAAGAACCAAAAAGGATGCCCAAGGTCCTGGGGAAACCTCCAAAGCCAAGGCCTGACAAGCAAGGGTCCCTCTCCCTGCTGTGGCAGGGACTGAATGTCCTGCTTGGCTCCACATTGGGACGACCACAAAGGCTGAAAGCACAAGCAAGCTGCTCAAAATGTCCCAAAGCAGAAGTCAGCACAACCAGCACTGCCAACACTGCCTGCTAGGCCATCATATAATTTTTGCTCAGGCCACCTATTATGCAGCATGGCTATTTTAGAAATGTTTGTCCTGTTTTCCACATCCTTCTGCAGTCAGTCTCCACCAGGGAGAGGGCTACAGGAGAAAAACAGGAATCTTTCAGAAACCTCTGAACCAGCAATTTCAGTTTTGATCTGTGGAGTATAGAGAGGCAAAATGGTCATTCCCAGCTTTCTGGCAGTGCACTTGAGCCCTTTCCCAATCCCACAGAAGCAGCTAATTGCACTTTTCCAAACCCAGGACTGCTGCTGGTGCTAATTTTCACTCTGAGGCACATACAATTAATGATTTAGCATTATATAAAGTTCAGGCCTAAAAGTTGTGAAAGTTTAGTTTACAAGAACTAGCAGAAGGGAAATACTGAAATATTTCAGTGTTGTGATTCCTTGGATACATGGAATCACTCCAGTGAGAGGTTCACCCCAATGGGGGTTTTCTCTCTAATTTGCTCTGCAAACACCAGTTTATTCTGCCTCAACCACCACGCTGAGTTTTTCCCTCTCTCACTGCCTTCCATGTCAGAAGGCCAGCAATTCTTCCATGCCAGTTTTCCCATCAGAACAGGAGGAAGATGCCTCCTCTCAGAGCTCTGTGGTGCTCAGAGCACTCTCTAATTGCCTGATGCACATTCAGGTCAGGTCCTCGCTGTGGTGACACTAATGAGCGAGATGGAGACTGTTTATGACACAATCAAGAAAAGTTTTCAAACATTACAAAAGCCAACAGTGATATTGAAAATACACAGACTGCAAGAAAGCAGGGAGCTAGAGAAGGGAAAGGAAAGAAGAAGGTGTGCTTTTATCTGAGTTCTCACACCAGATTAATACATTTCTGGACCAATTGCAGCATTATCTAATGTTCTTTCTGTGTGGGATCAATGATGTCTCCATGATGTCAATGCAGTACAGCGATGGTCATCCCAGGACATGCCCATGCCAACCTCCCAGACCCAGAAATCGCCAGAGTGGCCTTAAAAAGCAAAGGGCCAAATCTAGCAGAGCTCTCTGGACACCAGTGGACTTGGCCTCAGCATGAGCTTGTCACTCTCAGAACAATAGTCCAGTGTCCAGTGCTTCCCGCACATCCAAAATCAGCCAGCCAGCACAAGAAGGCAAGTTAGAGCACCTGCAGCTGCAAAGAGCAGGACACGTCCTGTGAGCAGGTATTTCACAGCTCCCACAGCCCAGTTCTGCCTGGCAAGAGTCCTCAGAGGTTACAGGCAGCTGAACTGATGCACTTAAATTAGTACCAGGTGAAAACCCCATGGAAGGTAAGGCAGTAACTCAGGCTCTTGTGGTACCTGCTCAATTCCAGTTTGTGGAGCACAATCCCAGAGCTGGACATTTCCAACAAGCCCCGGCCACGTCCAACCCCACGAGCTGATCACCACAGGCAGGCCAGCCCTGCAGGGTCACCACAGCTCAGCCACTTCCAGAGCCCTGGACCTTCAACAAGTCCTCCTGGAGACCAACAGTTCTGCTGCAGCAAATGGCACCAGCAAGGGCAGACACCCAGAGCTGCTCAGGGGCTCTTCTGAAAAACACACGTGCTGTGGGGCTGCTGCAGCAGAGACTCCAGCTTTGGTCTGTAAATACAAGGGTTTGGCCCAGTCAGCACCTGGATTGTGTGCTGCCAGCACAGAGCAGATGCCTTTGTTCAGGATGGGCTGAATTTAGGGGTGCAGTAAAGTGAATAAACACTTGCATTTCTTTGGGGATCACTTTCTCACATCCCATCATCCCTCTTCCTAGAAAGGACGTGCCCCCTTCAGCCCCCCAGACAAAGGGTCTGGCATTCCCTGACTGCTCTGGTACCTTCTGCAGTTCTTACACCCGAGTTAACGTTCCCAGGCAAAAAAAAAACAAACCACACCATGAAAGACTTTGACACCAGTCACCATGGTTTTACCACCCTAACAGTCACCTGAGGTTCCACCTCTCACCCAGACATGCCTACCAGATGGAGACATTCACTTCAACCCAGAAGTTCTTACACTGCAAAACAAGTGAAGTTAAGGGATAAACTCTAAATTACCGCTCCGTTCACAGTGCAAAAAGGACTGAGAGGCTCCACCAGCACCTACTTTCGAGGCCTGCAAAGCACAGCAGGGACTTCTCACACCACACACCCTTCCAGAGCCACCCAGATAAGCCACAGGAGAGGTGCTTCCCATTTCGTTTCTATTTTTCTTCACCAACAGCTGCTCGTAGTGTTCACTGTGCTGGACAGGCACATGCAGGTGGTACTCAGCACCCCACCTGGATTTCCTTCACAAAAATGATCAAAGTCCCTCCCTGAAAAGTTTCCAAGAAATACAAAAAGACAAAGAAAGAAAAATCTTCCATCTGATTAAAATCCAGCGTGTTTCACCACAGCTCTCACTCCGCCAGAGCAGGCAGAGCAATGGTTTTAACTCTGCATTCTCCTTTCATTTTCCCAGGAGTTGCAAACAAAACCAAGAAACACCTGCTGCCCTAATGAACCAGCACTCATTAAACAAGACAACCCACTAGCTGCCCTGCTAATTATTGCAGAGCATGCAAAGAGAACTGATGAAAAGCTACTGTATTTCATTCACTCAAGGTATTCTTGGTTTTGTTAGCCCTTCAGTCCAGCTACTGCATCACCTCCACTTCTGACTGCTAGAGGAGAAATAAAACACGAGGACGAACGGCACGAACAACAACATTGTAAGGCCTCAAAGTGACTCGTTTAGCCTTCTTTGGCTTTATTCTCCTTCATTTTTGGTCTAAATTAAAAGAACAGGCATCCCTACGAACACCAGACAGCTCGGAGCTATTTTTTCCCCAGCCCTGTGTGAATTTCTGTAGCGCCCGGTATTAAAGCTGAGACTTGGGAGTCTCCGCAGTGCGATCATGAGCCTCCCATGCGAACACCCAGACCGACCAGCTGTCGGCATCCCTCTCCTCCAGCGGAGGCGCCGAGCGCTCCAAGGGCACCCACGGGGCACCCGCAGCTCCCACCACCCCAAACACGAGTGGGAGCTGCCCTGCGGAGGGACCAGCGCATTTTTCCCATATCCTCTGTCTGCTCCAGCTGGATCCTCACCCGTGCTACAGCTTCACGCATCCTACAGGGGACCGGGATGCCCACGGGGCTGGGACAGGGATGCCCCCGGTACCAGGACGCGCCCAGGACTGGGATGCCCACGGTACCGGGATGAGACCAGGACCGGGATGCCCATGGTACCGGGATGAGACCAGGACCGGGATGCCCACGGTACCGGGATGAGACCAGGACCAGGATGCCCACGGTACCGGGACGAGCCCAGGATGATCCCGGGGCTGGGACGGCGATGCCCACAGTACCGGGATGAGCCCAGGACCGTGATGCCCACAAGGCTGAGACCAGGATGCCCCCGGCGCTGGGACCGCGATGCCCACGGTACCAGGACGCGCCCAGGACCGGGATGAGCCCAGGACCGGGACGCCCCCGGCACCGGGATGAGCCCGGGGGTCTCGCTCACCTGGAGTAGAAGCGGCGGGCGGCGGAGCCCGGGCTGTCCCCGGCCATGGGCGCCGGCCCCGCGGCGGGGAGCGGGCAGCGGAGTATGGCAGCGCCGGGAAGTGATGCACCGAGCAAAGAAACTCGCGGGCAGGCCCCTCCTCCGGCTGATGTCAGCCCGGCCCTGCCTCCCGCCCGGCACGGCGCGGGACGGGGGAGCGGGGACCCGGGTACCGGGCATCGCATCCCGGGCACCGCCGCTCCGGGGCACCCTCATCCCCCGGCCTCGCATCCCCTTCGTCCCCCTGCCCGCGTGTCCCGCACCGCTCACCTGGGAGCCCCCGCCCAGCCAGGTGCGGGCACCGCACGTGTTGTCGCCAAAGGAAAGGAGCGCAGCGCCGCCGGTGTCTGACCCGCGCCAGGTGCAGACACTCAAACCCGCGATGAGCAACGGCGGGTGGGGCTGAGCCGAAGCCTTTTTGGCCTCGAAAGTGTCCGCATCTGGATGCGGGACTGGCAGGGCTGGGGCAGGAGGGATGTGCCACCAGATTTAGCCACAAAGCCAAGCCTGGCTGCTGTCTTTGGTAGGGAGGAACCCACCGGGAGAAGAGATGATTCCCTCCAGCCCACGACAGCTTGTTTCAGTTAATTGTGTCCTGTTGAACCTTGTGGCCTTTAATATTTATTAAATTGTTATCTGGAGATGGATGCAGGTCACCTCCAAACACTGCATCCAGCTCCCTTTGTTTTCCAAGGCCTGAGATGCCCCTGTGGAAGCTGGTGATCTGGTCACTTAGCAGAAGCCTGTCTGAAAATTAGTGCCACTTACCCAGCAACAGCAAATTAGACATTATTATCATCACAGACCCCCCAAAGTAGCACAATTATAAATTGGGGCACTCACTTGGTTCCAGCAGCTTGCTCCGCACACACAGAACCCTATGGTCAGAGGCAATCCAGAGCCATGCCTGTTTACTGCACTGTTCCACCCTGGGGACCTGCCCAAAACCCCTCTCCAGAGTAAACCCAGATCCTGCTCAGGAATAAACATCCTCAGTAGCACCCCACGAGCAAACCACAAAAGCCTCTTTGCCAAGAGCTAATTGATTGGGCATTTCAATTCAAAACAAAAACCCATAAACAAACCTGTATCTGTGTCTCAGCTTAGGAATAGTCTTCGTCTCGTAGACAAACCACAGAGGAGAAAGCTGAAACCATCCAGCTGGGAGCTGCCTGCTCACCCATAGTGGTGTCCTCCCAAAAATAAGGCTCCCTCTGCCACAGAAGGCCCACTGGGAGGACTGTGCCCAATCCATGGGGCCAGGCTGGGACTCTGCCCCTCACAGCAGCCAGTTGTGACCCAGGTTGTGGTTTCACTGACAAACACCCTGGTGCAAGCAGCTTTTCAGGATCACATGTAAACACAGGACAGTTCAGCCCTAAGAGATTTTGGTATTTCCAGGAGGGGCATTTGAACGTGCCTCCCCTCTCCCCAGGCCCTCTTCAAGACAAAAATATTACTGCAAAAGATGCAAACCAGCTGCTGTCACCACTGACTACAGCCCTTCCTCAGCCACAGGCACAAAGATGCCAGGCTGGCATTCTGTGAGCGTGGGCAGAGAGAGGAATTGCCCTTCAGAGAAACAATGCTGGAAAGGGGAGCAGGGGGAAGGAGGGTGGAGGCCAGCTTCCAGTTTGGGCTCCAGCCAGATTGTGGTACTCCACAGAGCCCTGGGCAAACGGGTCACCCACACGTTAATGACACAGGAATCGCTGGGTCAAATTCCAGGGTCTGGGTTAGGCAGGAGGTCAGAGGCAGATGAGCATAATGGTCCCCTCTGGCCTTCAAATGCATGAATTTGCAATGGATAATTTATCATCTGACAAACTCAGCTTCTTCTTCCTATGTAGAAGTAGCAAATAGGTCACAATAGATTTGAATTCATTAGATGAAGTAATTCAATTACTTTGCTGTGGATTGGGTTTGGTTAACCCTACACGTTCATGCCAAGAAGCTCCCTGCAAGGACTTGGAGCTGAGCCACAGCTCAGATCCATTGCTCAGCTGCAATGAAACAGGCAAATCATGAGAGTACAGAGAGAAAGAAAGTCCAGTACTTCAGAAATACCCACTAATTCATCTGGTGAACTGTGTGCACATTGTGCCACGTGTTGGGAAGGACATGGAGCAATCAGAGAGACTGCAGATGACTGTGACAAGAGTGACCTCTGAGGAAAAGGTATGAGAAATTGATTTGTTCAGCGCAGATAAGATGAAAAAGCAGAGCTGTAATCTTTAGATATGAAAAGGGCTGCTGCAGAATGGAAAAAAAAAAAGGAGGAGTGGATCATGGAGAAGGTGGGATTCAAAGCAGCCAGGAGAGAATCCATCAAAGGCAATAAAGGATTCATTTCTGTTAGACATTATTTACCTCTGCACCTCCAACACCTCTTGTTCCTGCAATCTTAATGCTCATCATCTTATTCCTCCCCATTCCTGAGTGTTTCTGCACCTTTACTTACAAACATGAGCAGAATCACGGTGTTAAACTATAGAATTGCAGGGTCCTTAACACTTCTTGAGTAGTTTGAGTATTTCTTTTATAAATTGATACCCAAAGCTATCACAACACAAAATGACAAAGCTCTGGTTATCATCATATTTCCCTGCACTTCAAAGAGAGAAGAAGGCACAGAAAGCTGAAGGGAAGACAGCAAGAGAGAAGTCCACAGTAAATTTTGGCAATAATTTAAGGATTGCCAGGATACAGGAACAGCCCTCCAGTGCCTCCATGTCTTCATCATCCAGGCTCACTAGAGCCAGGCACTCCCTCCAAAACACAAAGATGTATCTTAATTAGCATGACATCTTTCCTACAGCTCATGGAACGGATTGCTGGGGGCCTCTGCTGGGGTTTATGTGCAAAAAGAGCTCTGCAGTTCAGCTCCCGAAGCTGACAGCCCCCAGCTGAAATCACTCAGCACTGGCACTGCAATCCTCAGCTCTTACTGCCAACAGCTGGAATTAATCACCATATTATGCACTGTCTTTTTTTCCCCCCCCCCAAGCTGGCAGGTTCCAAAAGCACCTTGCTATTGTCCAGCATTCCATTTTCTAAATCTCCCTAAAGGCAGCCTGCAAGGAAGTTCTAGTTCAAACCAGTCTAAAAACAATCACACAGCAAAACTGGAGAAACTTTGTCTTGGCTTATATCAGATGGTTTCCCAGCCATGAATGTAGATGGGGATAAACATATCTTTGAGGAAGTTTGCACCTTTTTAGTATCAGAATACCACAGGGGACAGAACTTCCTTTTGTGTGCAGGAAATGATGGCTCGCAGTGGGTATTTTTCATCTAGATCCAGGTCTTTCCCAGTTTGTTGGGACAGATGCAGGCACCAGACAAAGGACACAGGGCTGGAAGGGAGAGGATGATGGGCAGCCTTGGCCAGGGCTGCATTCCTGTGAAACATCACTGCTGGTGCTCCTTGTGCTAGCTTGGAAAGCCAAGATAACAAAACAACTTCCACCTGTCCCTCCTGGGGCAAGAATAATGTCTGAGGATCTTTGGAGTGTCACTGAGCTGCAAGCACAGTAGTTTGAATAAGGCTGACACCAGTGTGGAGATGGGTAAGAGAGGAGTCAGCTTTGTGAAAGAAAAAAGGGAATAATAGAAATGTCCCTGGAGGGTGTGAATGAAGGCTGGTGTGCAAATCGGGGCCACACACGGCCTGTCTAAACCTGGAACATTTGCTTTGGCTTTGGGATTTTCATAAAACGTAATTACAAGAGTTGCAGCCTCCTCAGAACAGCCTAGAGCCATGCAGGAATCTGGGATGGGTTTCAGCAGGAGTGCTTAGCAATTCCTTTACTTAAAACAACATATTAAGAACAAGGTTCAATGTCTGTGTTTGGGGAACAGAACCCTCCATGCTTCTGAAAGATTGAACAGGTCTAAATAAAACTGCTGTGCCACACAGCTTTTTTTTTTTCTTTTTTTTTTTTTTCCCAGGACCTGGAAAGGAATTATAGTTTTCAAGGGCTTTTACAATCCTTACTTCCATTGAATCTGGTCCTAAGGCAACAAAGCTCCTTTGATCAGAGAGAAGGACTCAGTGAGGAACCATTATTTCATCTCCAAAGCAGAAGCACAAAAGGTTATTACAATCTGCAGATAACCTGTAATAGAGACTCACAGCCAGGAATATTATTCATACCTGAAATAAGGAGGATCATCTGAGGGTGAAGAGTTGATTTGCTGACTGTGATTGTCTCTTTTAAAACCTCCTGGAGCACAGACACCCAGGAAAAGCTCTGAGTAACGAGGTTCTCTGAATAATTTAGCTGTGTGCAGACACTCCTGAAACAGCTGCTGAGCACAGAGACCCTCTCCAGGGCTCACATTCACACCAGAGCTCGGCTGACCAGGTTGGAGGGTGAGTAAGGTGCCTGTTGGGCCACAAAGTTGGGCAAAACCCCTTCCCAGAACCTGGGCAGTAACACAGCAAGTGTGCTCTTAGCTTTCTTTCCCCATCCCAGGGTAAGGGCTTATTCCCACCCTTCTCTTCTCCTGGAACAGCATGAAAACACACACCAAGACCTTAATAGTTCTCCCAAGTTACACTCCTCGTGTTTGGGTGCATGTGGCAGCTGAGGGTCTGGCCTTTGCTTTGTGCATATTTATACATCCTGTGTCTCTGATGTCCCTGAATTTCCTTTTCATTAATATTTCTTTCAACCTCGGAAGAGGCAAACAAAGAGACAGAGCTCATCCACTTCCTTCAGCTTTCAAGATTAGCTGAAAATGCTTCATTAAATAAATACCAAGAGACCCTTAAAATACCCCTGCCCTCAGCCTCATAGATAGTTGGATGAAAAGAGGCCCCATGGCCTGGCACTGCCTGCTGGGTGGTTGGGGATTTTTTAGGCAGGGCCAGAGGGAACTGCCCTGGTGTCTTTGTGCTAATGTCACGGATGCCTTGTATCCAAAAAGCAGCTCCTCTCTGCTGCAGTGCTGCTCTTTACCTCAGAGCAGGATGACTGTTTGTACAGAGTGCCTGGGAAGGCTTTTGAACTCAGCAAGTTTCAAGCACAGGCAGCTGATGTGTGTTGTAACCGGGTCCTGCCTCGTGCCAGCTCCTCTCTGCCCTGGCATCTCCTCTCTGGATGCAGTTTCCTGGGGGACAGGGTGCCCAGGGGCTCTGCAGACACACTCATCTCCCTCCATTCCTGGAGTCACGAGTGATCACTGGAATTGTCTGCGTTCCAGCCTGGCTTTGCCGTGGCTGTGCATTCCCTGAGTTTCAATCTGATTGATGGGCCCAGAGGGAAACTGGAGCCGACTGCAATATCCGAGATGGACGGTGTTTGATGACCAGCTTGGGGGGTGTGAACAGCCTTGGCATTATTAACTGCCCCTCACGGTGCCCCCGGGCACCCCAGAGGTGTCTGCAGCAGGCTGGACGTGCTTGGAGAACACGTGGATTTCTGCTTCCTTCCCATCCCTGGGGAAATTCCCAGCACTCCTCACTGCTTGGGCGCAGGAGCTCTGGCTATTCCTGCAGGAGAATTTCACAGCCTGATGGTGCCTGCTGCAGGGGATCTTCATGGATTCCAACCAAAGCCGCAACAGCGTGGTGGGAACCTCTCTTGGGGTTCACCAGGAGTACGCTGGATCTTTATGACCTTGGAAGACTTGATGGCAGCAACAGGAAGCTTTTCTTGGAGGCACCTCATCAAAGCTTTATTGCTCAGGCAAATATCCCGGAGCTCCGGGTCATGATCAGCTTGTATTTACAATGAGGGCAATGGGTTTGTTTAACCAACACCAAATTCCAATAGTCAACACACAAAACACCAGTTTCTCCTGCTGGAAGTCTGGGAAAAACTCCTGTTGGCATTGACTGAAATAAGGGTAATCTTTTGTTGGAGTTGAAAGCCCAAGGGGAAAAAATACATTTTCACCTTTGAAGGGGACTTTATTTCCTTTTTAAATGGTAAGTGTTGATAATGACATTAATTCATTGAGACCATGCTTGGGTCTCTTTTTAAAGCAGATTGCCAATATTTACAGTGTAGTTGGATTGTTTAGTCGAGCTTTCTAACATTCAGTGTGGAACTCACAGGGCTTGTTTCTGTTTTGCTCCCTACAACTCAGAGAACCAGAGAAGGAGCTAGAGAAGTGATTGTCCCCAACCACAGGGTCACCGAGGCTCCTGCAGCAGCACCAGCCTTGCTGAACCCCTCCAGTCCCCAAACCAGCACTTTGTGACAGGAAGCACGTTCTGGTTATCACCAAAAGCTGCACTCAAACCACACAGGCTCAGGTCTGAACCCACCGAGTTCCTAATCAGCAGTGAAAGACAGTGTAAAAATACCACCATTTACAGCTCAACCCTGCTAAGCGTTTATGGCAGGATATACATATCTGTCTACATTTCTTCCACTTGAAGATAAGACTGTTCTTGGCATTCTGAGAGAATATTAGGACAATATCTTAGCAACATTAAGCAGCATTTTCTAAATGTAGTTCTGCTTTTAGGACTGATAATTGGCACACAGCACACTCTCTGCACCATTAATGCTGATTTTTGAGTAAATAACAGAACACAAGGAAAGTTTCAAAGGCCCAAAGAAATTCTTCCCTGTGAGGGTGGGCAGGCCAGAGAAGCTGTGGCTGCCCCATCCCTAGAAGTGTTCAAGGCCAGGTTGGATGGAGCTTGGAAGAACCTGGGATAGTGGAAGGTGTTTCCACCCATGGCAGGAGGTAGAACAAGATGGGCTTTAAGGCCCCCTTCCCACCCAAACCATTGTGGGATTCCAGGAAATATCTTAGAAAAGTAAGTGGGATGATCCAAGCAACTTTGGCCTCAGTAGTCCAAATATGATGCCATGCTAATATGGGACACAGTCAAAAGGGCTGTGGAATGTCAATCCCTTGCTCCAGAAAATTTCTCATCAAACAAGCAATCTTTCATCTAAGTTCAGTTAATAAAGATAATTCTGCTGACATTATAGACTTAGACTTCTGCAAAGCAGTTGATTTAATCTTGCATGACATTCTGTTAAAAATAGTACTCAAAAAAAATCAATGTAGCTTATTTTAAATGGATGGAAAAATTAGTAACATGCATCTAAAAGTATCTGATGGAGGAATTTCTAGTGTGTCCAAAAGGATTTCTCTTGATACAGTGTTATCCAGCACTCTTATCAGTCCAGCATTTCATCAATTATCTGGAGAATGAGTATAAAGACATTAATGGTAAAATTTGTGCTAAGACATGGAATGTAGAGCTGTAATAATTAATGGGAGATTGGTTTGTTTGGGAGGGCGGGACACCTTGGAGCAGGTATTCCAGCACAGCCAAACATCTCTGCTTTTACTGTTCTGGTGACAAGAACAAGATGAAATGGCCCATGTTGAGAGGAAGGGGCTGTGAAAGGCCTTCGGGGTACTGGGAGCTGCCAAACTAAGTGCAAGGCCACAAAGCAACACTGCAGCAAGGACTGTAAATATCAGCTACAGGGGTGATGCAGAACAGGCAGGTGAATTGATTCCGTTTGCTGAAGTGGTTTTTAAGGTGTGACTTAGTCTTAGGTCATAGTTAACTTCATAGACAAGAAAATTTCTGGGAATAGAAAGTGGTTTTTTTCTGGTGGAAAGCGGCACATCCAGTACTTGCAGTGAAGCAAAGTCAGACTGGAAATAAGATGTGATGTTTAAATGCAGGTAATCACCCAGTGGAAGAATTAAGTTCTTAGGAGAGCCCCCTGCATAAGCTGGTGTCTGCAGGAAGGGTGTTTAAATGTGCTGCAGCTCCAACACAAGTTCAGGGGCTGATGCAGCGTTCAGCAAGTGTTTGCTCTGCGTTGTCACAGCTGTAATTAGACAGTCTGCTCTGTTATCTGTAAAACCACTCTTCTCACGTTACCTATTGATCTGATTTATCTACTGATACCTGATATTTTCCCTGGTGGTGTTTGCAGTGCAGCCAGGGCGTGGTATCGATCCCTGGGGTGATTAACAACCCGCACTGCCTGGGGGACACGATGACTGTGAACAGTTTACCCAACTTGTCCACCGGGATCAAATAGTTGTGTCCTCTGTTGATTGCAGCCTGAAGGCTGCCTTGGGCTCTTGGCAAAGAGCAGAGGTTTGGTTCTGAGGTTTGGCAGTGGCAAAGCCCAATGTTAGTCCGTGCCCAGAGTCCCCATCCCTCTTTCCCTTGGAAAAGCAAAGGGGGTGAAGGCAGTGGCCTTGCTCCTCGGAGCCTCCTGGCTGCTGCTTTTGACTTTCTCTCCAGAGCTGCTAAATGATGTTGTCATAGAAACAAAAAAGGGGCATTTGGGAACCCTTCCAGTCCGGGCTGTGCCCAGGACAGCACATTTCACTCACCTGTATCTCAGTCTCTACAAACCCTTTTCTACCAGGCAGCAAAATGAACCACATTTTCCTACCAAATTCTTGCATAGTCCTGTCAGTTCTTGCTCCCAGTGGCACAGCCCTTAAACAACCATCATTTCCAGGTGTCCAGGATCTGCTCCTTCTCTAACATGCCCACCCTTTCCTGCAGGCAAACAGAGATTCCTCAGGGTCAGCTTCCCTGCTTACATAAACTGGGAGGGCTCTATTTCCTGGCACAGGGCTGCACCACTTTAAATCAGCAGAGAATTGAGCCTCCCAACATACACTGTGTTTATTTTCCATTGGAGATGTGCATGCAGAGAGTATCTATTTTCCTTTGCACTTAGCTCCATATAGATTAATTTTGTCAATAATAAGGCAGTATTTTTGCTGGTTTACATTATTATCCAAAGAGACAGGGAGGGGGGGAAAAAAAAAAAAAAGCCCAGACAAACAAATTCCAGTCAGTCATAAATGATCTTGGGTTAAATGACTGTGCTGCCTGGAATCCCAGGGGATAGCAGCAGTGAAACTCCAGCAAATCTGAGGGCAACCTGACTTGACGGAGCGTAACAAGGCAGGAGACGGCCTGTTGTGTTGGCTTAAGCTGCTGCTTCTCACTGACGGTGTTCTGGAGTGGCATTTAGTGGTGAAACAAATATAATCAAGGGGAATCAGGTGAATTTATGAGCAGAGGGTCAGCGACCCCGGGGGTTGCTCTTAGTCTGTGGGATTTATAAAGCTCCTCTGCTCTCGTAACCTCTCGCAGTCGTCAGAATTTGTGTCCCAGCTGGGACTGAGATCAGCTTTGAATCAAGGTCTGAGAGTAATGGCTGCGAATGGCTGAGTAGATTTAAAGAGCTGAAAGGTGGCAGGAGGGATTTTGAAAGCTGAAGGTCCAAGGAGAGCACTACAGAGAGGAATTTATGCACAGGGAAAGTGGAATTCTGCCGGGCAGCATCTGCTGTGTGGGCAGGACTTGAAACAGGCAGCAGTAGAGGTGGGACAGGAGGACCCAATTCCCAGATTTTGGTTGGACTGTTTGGATTTTGAACATACAAGCCTTGTTGAAGGAAGAGGCTAAATATTTCCATTCTTTGTAGCTGCTTGATGCTTTGTTGAAATGTTGAAGCAGAACAAAGTAACATTTGAATAAAAAGCTGTGGGGAACAATAAAACACCCTTACAGAGTGTACAGAGCTTTGACTTTGCTGCCAAGGACTCGATTCTCCAGCTCAAAATGAATTTTTCTTCTTATATTTAATGCTATAAATACCTAGGTTTGTAGTAAACTGCATATTTAAATCGAGTCACACTAAACCATGGTTAAGTCAGGAGATTTTGAGGTTTGTTAGTAGTTATGACAACAAGGCAAGTAAGGTAAACTTAGTGGAGCTGAAGACCACTCTGACCCCATGGTGGGTCCAGGTAAGTCAGATTTAACCACTGCCTTTATCTGGGAGTGGGATCAGAAGGCCTGTGGCGTCTGATCCAGGAGATCACGCGGCACCAGCATTCAGGACCTGGTACTGTATGGAGATAAGGGAGCACTGCAAAAATCATTTTGTTGCTGTCTCATACCCCTCCATAGATCACTGTGCTTGAATGTCAATAAACGGAGCACCTGAAAACAGTCGGTCACTCCCCACGCCACTGATCCCTTGGTCCAGAGCATTATTTGGGGCTCACAGCACACTTTGTCTCCCTTAGAGCTGTAACAAGCTGGTCGGGAGACTTTTACCAAGTGGATTCTTCCCCAGCTCCAAACCCAAAGCACAAACTGGGAGCATTCCTGAGCTGTGGGGGTTTCCTCTGCAGGTTGTGCAAGCAGGGAATAGACTCTGTTACTCCTTCCTCTGAGTTTGCTGGGCACAGGGCTGGGGCATCCTTGTGCCTGCTGCTCTGGTTGGGGGCACAGGGAACATGTGCGTGCTCCAGCCCCCACCAAAAGCCACAAGAATTTCTGCATCAGCTTCTGTGTGTTTTAGGTCAGGCTTTAAGACACTTCATAACTCTGTCCTGTAATTCCCACCACCCTTCATCACTTTACAGTGCAAGGAGACAACGTGGAAGGAAAATGTGCCATTTCACCTGCGGACTGGTGATTTAAATTGCCCACTCCCAGCCTGCCACTATAAATCCTCCCCTGCAGCTGGAGAGCCCCATTTACTACAGCGTGTTTCCATGGCAATGCTGTGCTCTCCCACATTCCACTGCACAGTGCAGGCAGCCCCCCCTCTGCCCTTCAGACTCCATTCACATAGTCTCCTGTTGATAGGAATAAAACCCAAATGGGCCATGGACAGCTATTTCCTATCTTAGCACACTCTCCCCCAATAACTGGATGATAGATCTGTGTTTTAGCACATCAAGGGAACACTTGCCCTTTTCCAGACATCACTTGGCAGGCAGCAAAACATCCACATATTCTGAAGGTCTAGTTCTTTCCTGACACACATTACTCCTGCTATTTTAGGACATCAGTAGGAAAATACAAGCTTTATATTCCCTTGTGTTTCTGGCTGTAATCCAAGCAAAGGAAGCCTGTCTCTAGTGCAGCAAATCCCTCCCCAGGCTCAGGGCAGCCTCCTGGCAGCCTCCCACCTGCATCTCAACTCAGTGCAACTCAGGAGCTGAGTGTGTGGCACAGACCACGGGAAGAGGATCTGCTGGTTCCTAACAACATGGGAAGGAATTAGGAATTTAATCTGCTTGGACTAAAAAAAAATAAAAAAATAAAAAGGAAATTCTATCAGTGGTACCAGCAAAAATTCTGCAGCCAGGGTCAGACTCCTCCCCTGTGTCTCTGGGTGTTTTACACGAATACTGATATCTTACAACATTATCTGTGGAGGAAGAAACTTGTGTCTTATCTTGGACAAGGCATCACTAATGGGGCAGGTCATTCATCTCAGTCGTATGCTGCTGATTTGAGAGATGATAAGCACTATTAAGAATTACTTCAAAGTGTGTGGTCAACCCAAAGCTCTTTGCAGGTTCAAATCCAATCCCAACTTGTTACGTGTCCCTTTTAACTTCAGCTGGTGTTTTGCCACAGATTTTGGTTGGTGCAGGATTTGGCCCTTGGCTGTCAGACTTCAGAGCAGTGCACTTGCTTTTTTTTATCAGCTGCCTCTTCCCACCATATGCTCACTACAAAATTCATGTCACATCCAGCTTGCAATCGAAGTCTGGGTTTGGGCTTCGATTGTTTGCTGACTGAGAATTGCTGTGAAAATGGTTTACAATGTAAATCGCTTAATCAGGGACTGTAGAAAAAAAAATCTACAAAAGAAGTACCATTTCAGCTGGACATATTTCCCAAAAGTGAGGGAACTCACAGTATTCCCACAAAGCCAGGCACGGTGAGATAATAAAGGAGTGTGTCTGCTAGAGACTGGGCTTGTTGTTGCTAAGATCCTTAGAGCAGGTCTGGTGGGTGCAAAAATTTCAAAACACAGAGACTTAGGAGGAATTTCTGGGTTTGGTTCACGCTCGTCTGCACTTCCTGAATTTTGCTAGGCCTTGTGGGTTATTGGGTGAAATATCTCCTAAGCAGTGACAGGGCAGAGCAGCGGAACATGGAGCTTCTGGGAGGTGAATCTGCAGCCTGGACCATGTCAGACAAACCTTCAGACTCCAAACAGCCTCATACGGGGTTGGGTAATTACCAAACCCTCTTGCCTTTGCCCTGCAGAAGCCCCAGAAATCCACGCTGGAGCTCCAAGTGCCGCAATGGGGCAGAGCCAGGCGGTCCTTGTCCCACTCACCATCGTGTGTGCAAGTGGAACAGCAGTGCAATGTGCTGCTTGGGAAAAAGCAGGGATTCCTGCCTGGAATGTACTGTACTCCCCATGGGATAACCCCATGTGGTGGGCTCGCTGCATCTCTCTTGGGAGGTTCTTAGGTGAGAAGCTTTGCAATATCCTTTCCAGAAAAAAGCCTAAAATGGCTTTTGTTAAACCTCCACTGAGTGTGTGATAGCCCGTTGTGTCCCTTGCTAAATTGAGTAGGTGGTAGTTTGAGTGTCTCTGTAGGGGAAATTTGGAGTTTGGGGGCTGATGCCTCATAAGTGCCACAGGATTGAAAATGTGGGACCTAATCCTGCCTTAGTTCCATGTGAGAGGAGCTGTGGAGTCAGCAGGTCAGAACTGTGCATTGCTGGCCTGTTTTGTTCACACAGATCTAAAATACAAATCCTAATGGCTTTGCTTCTGTCTGCCTCGGCTCACACTTGGCTCCCTGACTCGGGAGTTTCACACGCTGCAGAAGAGGGATTTGGCCCAATGATGGGTTTCCCTCCATCTCTCAGCAGATTTGTGGTCTAACACTCCAAGATGTGCAGCACAACACGCTGGCAATCTGTCACTCTGCTGGCTCCTGGGAGCTCCAACAGCTTGCTGGGGAAAAACGGTGCCAAAATAGACTCCAGTGTGACCTGAGGCACTGGAGAAGCTCTGCCTGTCACAGCACAGACATTCCTGCTCCACTTGGCTCCTCCACCAGCCCAGCAGGCTGGGACCAGCTTTGCTGTCACAGCTTCCCATGTTCCAAACCTTCACGGAAGGCTGCCCTCCCACTGCCGGGGTTGCACATCATGTTCTCTCCCCTCCCTTGGCACAGCGACTGCCCCTGGACCCCGAGACTGCAATTAGGGCTCTTATCACATGGAATAGCTGTGGCTCCCCTCCTGGGGCAAGTTCTGCATTCCCAGCACTGAAACCTCTAATCAGGCTGAAACGTTGGCTTGGGACAGCTTGAAATGGGAATTTTGCGACTCCAGTCTGCAGCTCAGGAACCCCTTGTTTGGTTAGACTTGGAAAGCTGAAACGCTGGGGATATCTGAGCACAGGCTGCAGTGACATTTATTAGATTAGCAGGCTGAGTCTGTTTCTTCAGGAGGACTTCTCCAGAGACCACAGGGATCCATGGACAAGGAAGGATGTGGTGCCAGTGTCTTGCCTCACCCTCTGAATGCTTTCCAGTAGTAACGAGCACTTACAGTACAGACATTGCTGCTTAATCTGTGCAATTATGAAAAATGAACAAATAATTGAGGATATAAACCAGAAAAAAGAGCCAGATTCAATATAAACCAAAATGCTGATGCGACAGTACACAGATTCCTCTGCTCTGCAGTGGGGTGGGAGAAGACGATACAGAGCCTCTCCTCAGGGTACTTACTGAAATGCAACCCCCAACAGCAGTAAGTGATGGCCACTGCTGTGGGGTAAGAAATGTGTTTTATCCCTGTTTGTTCATTTCTCTTGTGCTCAAATGCCTTCCATGAATATCTGAGCCAAGGGCAAGGATAGCCTTGGCACCTGCAGAACTTCAGCATATGAGAGGAGAGGGTGTGATGAGATGAGAGGGTATTTGTGGGAAGAAAATTTAAAATTCACAAATGGAAAAATTCCACAGGAAACTGAAGTCTGAGGACCAATCAACCAAGGAAGAGAAGCAGCACTGAATGATCAGCCTGGTCTGATTATTTGTTCATTGTAGTGCTTTTGGTTGTAACCACAGGTCCAGGAATTAGCTGTGAGTGACTGTGGAGCAAAGAGCAGCAGAAACCACATCTCCAGAAGGGCAGCAAACAGAGGGCAGAGTCACCAAGTCTGTGAGCAGCATCTCCAGCCTTTGAGCTGCATCTCCAGCCTGTGAGCTGTGTTTGCCCTCTGCTGTTGGCTGATCAAACTGTTCCCTCTGGGATAACCCAAAACGGCAGGGTAGGAACGGCAGGACCTGAAGAACCAGAATGGTTACCCCCAGATTTCAAACACTTACACCTAAAACTCGTGACACTGAAAGGGGTGACACCCCATAGAGGGGGAAAAGCCTTATCTGAAACTTTAACGTACACATATTTTACATTCTCAAGCTTTTCTTTATACTCACAGAGACCAGAAACCCTTTTGAAATAATTTTTTTCACCAAAAAAAAAAAGGAAAATATGAAGCCCCCTGCTCTGTTGAGACCAGGGATTTGGGTGTTCCAGAGAGTGCTGCTGAGAGCAGGATGAAAGGCTGGATGAGCCCACAGAGGAAGGTGTGAGCAGAGGTGCCCTGGAATGGCAAGAGCCGCTCTGCAGTGAGCAAAGATGCCCTTGGATGAAGACTCAGGTGGCTCTGGTTTCTCTCCCTGCTCTGGCATCCCAAAGCTGCTGACCACCAGACTGGTCACCCTGCCCTCTCTCTGCAGCCATCCAGCCCTGGCATCTCCAGGATGCCCTGGAAAGGATACAAGGGCTTGTCAAGAAATCCTTTGGCACCTTGCCACGTGTTTGCAAGCTGAGATCAGCATTCGGGCTGCTCTCGTGGCTGTTTGTTTTCTCCTCCTCTCCCATCAGCCTCTCCTGTGCTGTGGCCACTGTTGCCCTGCACTGAGGGGCCCAAACAAAGGTGTGGCCGTGGCTGGGGGGATTCCTTTGGGCTGGTGGGACTCCTCTGGATGTCCTCCCACTCCTCCCAGGACTCGTGGGCAGGGCAGGGACTGACCCGGAGTGCCTCCTCTGCATTCCCAGCTGGTACCAGGGAGCTGGTGCCTGTGGATGGCTCAGCCCAGGGAAGGGGCAGCACAGGGGATGTTCAGTGCTGAGATCTTTGGCATCCCAAAGCTGCTGACCAGCTTCTGGGATGAGCCACTGTAGAAAGACTGCAGATCATCTCTAAAGTGCTTTTCCACAGCTCCTAAGTGGAGATTTTGTTCCATGCGTGGCCGAGGCTTCACAAGGTAAGTGTTTGAACTGGCAGTAATAGGAGGACATAGGAGGGAGCTGCTTTTCCTGGCTCTCTGACCATACAGTCACTGCCTCAGGGCAGGGCACTGCACTCCTGAGCTCCCAGGGCAGCTCTGCAGGGTGTTGACCCAGAGCAGGACATTTACCAGCTCTGTCATATCCCTATCTCTCTTAAGACTCCTTCGCAATGCTGAGAAAATTAATAATAACAGGTAACATCTCCAAACACCACAGAAATGTAAATTGTGAGGGTCTTTATGGGCAGTCAGCAATTACAGATGAGAAAATTTATATATCTATGTATATATAAAGAGATCAGAATTGCCTAGGCTGTTCTCAAGGGGCAGCAATGACTAGTCCTCCTGCATGGCTGTTTCAGAGATGGATACCAAGTAAGAAGAGCTGCAGCCCAGCTGAGAGATGGAGAACTGCATTGCATCTGGAGAATTGGATCCTCTAGCTGGTGTGTGGGCAATGAGCTTCCACCTTCCTCTGTACAGTCCTAGCAGACACTTGGGTAACTTTATCACTCATGGAAAGACTTTATTGCTTAGTTTAATCTGGGTTGCATGACTTCAGGCACAGTGGAGCAAATATTTTGAGGTTTGGGGTGCTGGACAGTTTTGTAACTGTTCAGAGCTCTTACAGCAACACCAAAGCTCTCAATTTCATGCTGCTTTTTAACAGAAATCTGCTCTGTGAATGTTCTCAGCCTAAAATCATCACAGCTCAGTTCCTGTTGATTATGTTCAATAAGTTCACACCAGGAGTTTCTCTGTACCTGATGTGTCAGTTTGGTGTTTTTCCCTAAAAAGACACAAGCCATTCTTACTCTCACAAATAATCCTGTGTGTTTTTGTTTTTTTTTTTTAACTAGCTACCACAAATAGGACTGAATTGGGAAATTCACTTCAGTCTTTCTTAAATATGTGCTAATGTCAGAGAGGATTTTGATGAATAAGCACTAACATAGCCCAGAGAGCATTGGCTTTGACAGAATGAAGCACACACTGAAATACACAGTTTTCCAGGAGCAGTTCTGTGTTTCAGCCACCAGTTCTGTGATTCTGTTCTGGCTTGGGCACTTTATTGTGTGAAGAGATGCTAAAACATGTCTTTCATCTCTTGACTCCACAGGTGCTTGGAAGAGTGTCCAGGAGGCCAAAGCAGTGGTAGGTGTGGTTCAGGGAACTTTTGCTGTCACAAACCTTTATCACTCTCTGTCAGCTACCTGTGCATCACCTGCACAGAGTTTACTTCCTTGATATATTGTCATTGAAACATGTAACTATGACGTGTGGGTTATTCTTTTCCAATGAACATATCACCTCTTTAATCATTTGCAAAATATGAGTAATAATATATTAATAACTCAAACAGAGGTTAAGGGGGAAAGCAAGAAATCTGACCCAATTTCACAACACTCTTCAAAATTAATGACAGGAACAGACAAAGCTTGGCCTTGCTTGTGGTTGAATAACATCTGACACTCACTGAGCTGGGGCATCCTCTGGGTTCTCCCTGCCTTATCATCCTCTGAGTAGGGAACATGATAGTGTTGATATCAGGCACACCAGAACTGGTATTTCTTGGATAAATGCATAATATTACCCAAATTCATGAGATGTTGCTTGCCCAGCAAAGCCTGACACCAGGACCCCACTGCTGGAGTTGCTCTTGTCTGGGTTTGCTTCCAACTTAAGCTGTTTTTTAAAAACATCAGTAAAAATCCGTGCCACAAATACATGCGAAGTGCAAATAAAGGAGAGAGGAGATTTCATCTCTTATCTTCCCAGTCAATGCAATTCTTTCCAACTGTAGGAAATACCACACAGAACATGCTCTGACATGCCAGTATTTACACAGTAACTAGGAGCTGCAAAATTAATCAGAGAAGCAGAGTGTGCCAGCAAAAAGCTACCAGAGGAAAAAACCCAAAACATATGTCACCCTTCAAAAGAAAAATCTGCTTTTTCACAGCTACAAAGGATTGAAAACAAATTTTATCATCAAACATGGAGTGGTGCCAAATCTCTGGCAGCCAGAAGAAAGCTTTGGCACGAAAAGAGCTTTGGTGAGTTCTGAGTTACTGGGAAACTGCTGACGTGGGACTGCTTTGGTGCTGGAGGGAAGGGAAGGTGACAGGACATAGTGAAAAACCCTCTTTATTGAGAGAAGTGTTTATTTTCATCAGTTTTCTGTGGTGTTCCCAGCAAAATATCACAAGGCACATGGAGTCACACCATGCTGGAGAGAGCTCTGTCAAAACTGCAGTGCAGTAAAAGCTCCTTGTGCTTCTCTGAGGTTTTTTCCCCTAGGGATAACTGAAGTGATGCAGACACATCATTTTGTTTGCTAACTTTAGAAGGAAATACACAATGTGTTTAAAATCATTTCAAAAACATAAAGTGGGAGAAGGAAGAAAGCCAGGAAATCTAACTAAATTCCAGAAGACTGAACAGCTAATGACAAGAACAGACTTCACTTATTAGTTTTGCATCTGCTGGGTATTTTGATATGGCTTATTGGCTGGGAGCAGTTTCAATATTTATGTCTGTTATTTCCTCCCTAAGCAGCAGAGCTTTGTGCCATGCCCATGGAGGTGGCTCCCTGCCTGGATCCTGCTCTGGGGAACAGGGACAGCAAGAGAGGTGTGAGCTGTGGGAATCTCTTTGCTTGTTCCCAAAGCATTAGAACAAGGGAGGGAAAGATGAGATGGCTGTTTGGCACTGGGTTTAAATGACAGGGGTGAGATTTGAGCTGGTGGAGGAGACTTTAACACCAAATCCTATGGGGAGCTGGGGCACAGGGGACTAAAGGTAGCCCAGGTTTCTGTGCAAGCTGGTGGCAAATCCTCAGTCTGCTCTGGGTGGCACAGAGACAGCCTACAGATTTTTACACCAAACTCTCACTTTTGCATCCCAGAACTGCAATCCTGGCAGGCTCTTTCCCAAGTAGGAATGAAATGTTACCCAGGTTTGGTGGGGAAATACTCCCCAGTAAAAGGAGGTGTTTGAATGCAATGGTTAAGGATCATTTCTGACATTGACGTGGTTTTGCTGTGCTGTAGATGGTGAGAGGAACAAAGATGAAACAACTCTGGGTGAGAAAAAGAGCAGTGAGATCCCTCCAGCCCACAGGTAAATAATATTCTGAATGCACAGCACTTGGGGGAGGAAGAGATGAAGGTACACATAAAGGGATTTAAAATTCTGCAATGCAGGACTTTAGGAAAGTACTATTTATGAGAAAAGATTAAAAAGACCCCAAACAATTTGCCCCTCAGAAATGCTGTCCAATAGGGCACTGGAGGAAGGCAATTCCTGACATCAGTTCTTTGTTTGTCTGCCTGTGCTCCTAATTACTCCTTTCCAAATATTCTCTTTGCCAAACTCCTGGTAACTGGCAAAATGGTGATTCTGTGCAGACACCGAGATCACCATCAGAGCACACTGTGGAAACTCAGCCCCATTCATATTACTATATTGACCAATTTAATAATGCAGCCTATGTATTCAATCTTGGGTTTCTTTTTCTTAAGGAAGGGAAGCCCTGCTGCTCTGTCCCTTGCGTGGTCACAAACTGAGAGCCCTGCCGTGATCTCTGGCCCTTCCAGAATGATCCCTCTGTCCCTCAGGAGAGCCTCACGCTCAGCCCCTTCCAGCCCTGCCGGGAACTGGGCTGTGGATGGCAAAGGCACAGCTGGGACATTGGCTCCTGCAAAGATCCTGGACAGCCCAAGAAGGGACAATTTTGGGGATCAGGCAGATTCAAGAGGTCACAGAGTATGGAAGGAAAAACTCGCCTGCTCCCTGCACCACCCACCTCACTGTCCTGCAGGGAGCAGGTCATTTTTGGCTGTCCCATGTGGCAGCTGGACCAACACTCCCATGCCCATGGCTCTCCTGCCTCCTACACACCACCTTTCACCAGCCCGCAAGGCCAGTGATCAGAAGCTGGAAGGGCTGGGGGAAAAATCACCCCCAAATAAGCTGGAGCAACTCAAGAAGAGGATCCAGGAGCAGAAGCGAAAGCAACAAGCAGTGCCCTGGGAGCAGGAACACCTGATTCCTGCTAAAGAGCCACTGCCAAAAAGAGCCCTGAAGAGAAAGGTGTGCGGGGTGGGCTCTGCTCCTCCTGCTCCAGCTCACAGAGGTCAGTAGTAGTCTGGAATCTGTGGAGAAAAGCTGGAGCCGTGTCTTACCCAGCAGTGCTTTGGCACAGCTGAATAACTTCCCACACAGGTTCCACGCCACACTTTGGTACATGTTGAGCATCACCAATGTCCCTGTGATAAATCCATTTACTGCTGCAGCTACAAAACTCCCTAGGCTGTACATCCCACCCTGCTCCCTGAGTTCACTTCTCCCCTGGATTTATTCCCCAGCATGCACAAATTCATTAATTTCTTTCCACAAAATAGTAAAGAATTTGCTGCAGATCTGTTTTCTCTCCTTTCCTCCCACATCCTTTTGCCACATGTGAAGTATGGAATGGGAAACAGCAGGACAGTAGTGCAGAGAGGCACCACAGGTTTTTACAGCAGGAATTGTGCAGTTCAGAGGCATTAGAGGGGATTTAACAGTTCAGTCAGTGGGACTAGTGTGGATCTGAAAGCAAATATTATTAGATTGTCCTTATCCTGCTTTGCTGCTAAATTTGGGGCTGAAGAACCATCCCTCTACAGCTGTCACCTTAGTTTAGTGTGGTTTAAGATCTCAGGTTGCTGAGTGAGGCCTGCCTGGAGAGAGCCCAGCAACCTCCTCAGCCAAGGGGAGATTACTGAGGGAATACGGGACTAGAGAAGAGGAGCTGCAAAGCCGCACATAATAAATCTGATTGCTGTAATAGCATTAGTGTTAATTCAGTGGGCACTGGGATCCCTGTCACACACCACCGGCTTCCATGGGCGTTTCCCTTGGATTTGCTCCCTGTCACCTGGGCAGTGATGTTTGGAGGTGTGTTCTGGTGCTTCTCTTGGGTTTGGGGCAGCCCCACATCCCTGCTGCCACCTCCCCTTTGCAGCTGCACCAGGCAGTGCCTTCTGTCACGTTACCCCTCCTAATACTCAGAAGCCAAAGCCACAATCCGGGCTGAGCCTCTTTTGAACATCCCAGGGGAAGGCTGGTTTTGTCTTCAGTCCAGGTTGTTTTATGGAACTGAGTTAGGAAACTACCAGACCAACTACTCAACTTGCAGAAGAGGCGCTGCCTACGAGGCTGGGCATTGCCAGCTCCAGACACTCAGTTCTGGTGCATCTTGTTCAGTCTGTCTGCCTGTACTCCACCACTGAAAACAGCGTGTCACAGCTGCTTTGCCAGATATTGCCTCTGCCAGACTCCTGCAGTCCAGCCCAGGGAGCCACTTCTGCTTTTCACAAACCCAGGAGCTCAGTGCTGTTGAACACCAACATCTGTACAGCTCCTTGTAGCCTAATGGATCTCAAAAACCTGTTTGTCCTGGTCTTAGTGCTCTGAACCTGAGGTCTGCTCTCTCTTGCCTGAGGAAGAGCACAGAATACCAGGTAGAGAGGGATTAATCATCCCTGGACAAGGAAGGGACTATAAAAAAAGCACCCAAGATCCCAGGTTAGCAATGAGGTAATTTGCCCAAGCATCAATGTTTGCTCTGTTTGTCTGGATCTCCAGAGATCCAGGGAGAGTGTCCCATTGCCCCTCCTGGATGCACCAGTTAGGTCAGGGCTGTTTGCAGAGTACACTGTTATATGGGTAGACAGGAATAAAACCTCAGGGATGGATCCAGGCCAGTCCTGCTTTGCTGGGACATCTGTACCACAAACAAACCCAGGAGTCCTGCTTGTTCAGTGACCAGTTTCATTACAAAGACTCCTGTTTTTGTGTTCTGAGTGAATGGGACTGAGATTGGTTTGTTGCATTCAGCAGTCATGTCTGAAGTTTGATTTTAGCTGCACACTAATTCTTGTGTTTTATTTTCCCTCCTGATTTTCCCTCCTCAGCACAGAGGATCCAAACACGAAGCCAGAGGCAGCCTCCACCCAAGTCCCCTGTTCTGGAGAGAGCAGGGGCAGGGAAAGGTAAGGATGAAAACCACGAGAAATTACATGGTCTGATGGACAAAGCTACTGAAAGTTGGTGGTGTCTGGAAACTCACTTGCCAAAATCCACAGCTGGTTGTTAAATAGCACCAAAACCCAGGATCCACAGCCAAGGGCCAAGCAGGTTACACCAAGCAGGTACCAAAGAAAACCACTGAGGGAACAGATACAGAGAATTTCCTCAAGGAGACAGAGGATGACTCCTGGCAGCACAAGGTGAAAAGGCTGATTTTCTGGGTTAGCTGCTGGTGAATCGTGCTGAGGCCCCCAGAATGAGGTGTCAGACTGGCCACTCAATCCCACTGGATTTTTAGGTAAAGTTTGGCAAGTCCCTTCCACACAGAGCCCCCAGACATTCCACATGCAGAGCATTTGCCACAAGCTTCGTCTGTGCTCACGAGCATCACCCAAAACCCAGCCTTTGTTACCTGTGACAGTCTGTCACACCATTGCTTGCAGCATCGAATCCCAGACCTGCCAGCATTAAAAATCATCAGAAATGAAAAATAAGCTATATATCCTCAGTGGGAAGAGCTGTCTGTCACCTGTTCGGTTCTGTGTTCCCTAAGGAATCGAGTGTCACCAAAGGCAGGGGTTTCCTGGCAAACAGGGACCAAATCAAGGTAGTGAAAAGTCAGATGAATTATCCAGAGCTGAACTACAAAGTCAACAATGGGAACAAGAGTCTCAATTGCTAGTGCTCAGTTTTATTTGACAGGTCTGAGGGCAGGTTTGTATTCCTGGTGTAATTTTACCCACTTAATGCTATGACTTTCCATAGAAGTGGTTCCATTCAGATTTCGTGGGGAGCAAGGCAAACAGTGAAAGTGCTGTGGGTTGTGCTTCCCACCAGCCAGGTTACCAGGGTAGTAACTTGTGTGAAAACAAAGACACAAATCCAGGCTCTCTAATAGTCTGCATATGAAATTATGAGCATCATGGCATCCTATGCTCTACTACCTAAGTATGATTTAAAATGCATGAAATATGTAATAATTTCCTTCTCCCTTTTTTTTTTTTTTTGTTTTAATGGATTGTTTGAAAAATGGCTTGATCTTCCTCTGAGAGTGGGTCATAATAAGACCATGCCACGTGGAGCATTCATCATTGTAACTGCCAGTGTCAGGGTGTCTTTATTGGCTATTAGTTTCTGTCAGGGAAAGAGCCAAGGCAGGGCTATGGAGAGATGAATGAGGGGCAGGGGTCAGAGTCTGTGTACTCAGGAATTTGATGAATTATAAATTTGCTGTAGTTAACAAAAAATTAAGTCGCAACAACTATAAAATATTCATCTGTTCATAGGTAGGGAAAAAAATCCCAGGAGAATATTTAAATCAAAAGGTTTTCTTCTCTCAACTGTTATCAGAAATGCAGGCTGCTCTTGAACTTTAACATCATAGTTTCTGTAGCTAATGAACACTGTGCAGATAAAAAAGAGATTTAATTGAAATCAAACATAGTGAAACATTGTTAGATCTACCTATTAATTGTGTGCATTTGGAGAAACTAAGCCAGTGTGCAAAATGAATGCATCCTTCATTTTTAGTACAGCTAAACAAGGAATCAAAGTGATACAGCAAGTGTTTCCTTAAAGACATGGATGGATCCCACCCCTCCTGAGCCCAACAGACACTGGCAATTCCATCCTTGTTCCTGCTGTCACACACCAAACTCCACAGATCCAGTGACTAATTCCTCTGGAGGCTTCCCAAGGAAGTCCATGGGAGTGTAGGAAGTGACTTCAGCCCCACTGAGAGCAAAGCTCTTCCTCCTCTGAAAAAATCATTCCCCTTGTTATACAACCTAAACCCGGGATTGAGATGAGCCTCCAGAGATTCTCAGAGGCTGCTGCAACTTAGAAATTAAAAATAAGCGGCTGTGACTCCATCAGTGGCCATGGCACAGAGGACACAGGGTTGCCTTACAGCTGTTCCCAAAGCACAGGGGAATCTCGGGGCAATCAATCCCACTGACCAGTCAGTCCCTGGAAGTCCTTCGTGTCCAGCAGCTTCCCTGACTCAAAGGGGCTGCCCAGAGCTCAGCACATGGACAAGGTACTGAAGAGAAGCTGGAAAACCCCAACTCAGTCAGTTGACTGAGCACTGAACCACATCTTTGAACTGAGTCTGATACTGATTCAAGAGAAAAATCCTATTAAAAAAACCTAGCTTTATTGTTTTAATTGTGGGAGAATTTGGCATGGGAGGATTTCCATGCAAAGTCCAACCAAATACCTATTTAGTCACCTTGTGCTGAAGAAGTGTTGCAATAAATACATAATTGTGAAGGTATTGGCATGCCATGAATGCAATCTGAAATTATGAAGTAAAACAGTGATAAATGTTGTCTATTATGTGACACCACCTCTTAAGCAAGAGTAATTTGTTTGCACCTCATTCTGCATCGTTTATATCTGCATTACACATTGTCCCTCATTCCTGTGCTAGTCATTGATTCTCCCACAACCCTGCTGAGTCTCACCAGTTTAAAAACTAATTAGTTTGCTCCATTGAGTTTGAAGTAATCACAAGGAAAAGAATAATTTTGTTATCCCCTTCCCTCCAGTTCTCAAATGTGCTGGAACCCAGTAAGTACCAGGTGTCTGCAGCTGCCATCATAGGAGGATGCTCTCAGATTTTTTCAGGTTGATGTCCCAACCTCTTCTTACGACTCTGAGAGTCAGTGATTTCTGAGTAAAACTTATAAGCCCTGTGAGAACACACTAGAAGCATTAAATTATATAAATCCTAATGGTAAAGCCTTAGGAAACCCCTGAACCTTCATGTGTTGCCCTCATCTGATTCACGAAAAAGTTAGTGAATACACTCTGGCAGAGTGACAGCCTCCAAGGCTGGAGTGCTTTAAAAACTTCCTGTTATCAAAACAGCACCAACTTTTTTTAGACTTCCCAACAGCTTGAGAGTGATTCCTGGAATTCACCATTAAAAAATACTTGTACTAAAGCTACAGTTTTCTTTCAAAGAACATTTGAGGGACTAATAATTCAATACAAATGCTTTGTTTCAGGTGCAAAGCTGCCTGGTGCTTCTGCATGGAGAGAAGGTCAGAAGTTGGCTAGAAAGTTGCTTGGTCCACCCCCTGAATTTCCAAATCTGAGGAGCACAGCTGAAGAGCAGAGCACAGCAAACAACTTTGGTATAGCTGCTTCTCTACCACACTGATTGTTTTGGCACACAAACAAAAAATAGGTTTATTAAACCTAATTGAAACAAAAAGTTTCCAGGCCTTTCTGAGCACCTTTCTTTAATCACTCTTGCAATAACAATTGGCCACTGCGACTTCCCATTTCATCTTTGCAGATTTGTCTTCTCACTTGACTATCACAGGTTTTACAACAGATATACAAGTCTGGGCTGTACATGTGAATAGTCCTCAGACCTTGAGCAGGTTTTGAGATGCACAGGATAGATACAGGAATCAGTACTCTCTGGAGTAATAACACCACTGTTGTTTCAAAATATTTCCTGCAGAACCTGGTAGAGGATTTGAGGCAATTCCAGCGATGGGAAACAGCTGGAGAGACAAGGGAAGTGAACCTGTGGGGAAGAGCCCTGAATTCCAAAGCTACAGAGTTATGGGAAGGGGCAGCGATGCAACAACTGAGGACACAACCCAAACACTCAGGAACCTCCACGTCCAGTCCCGTGATGAAAACAGACATGCCAGGCTCCCAAAAGACACTGTAAAAGGAAAGGGATCCCCGGGGATTGTTCTGCAGCAATCCCTAGGGATCCATCCTCCACCACCTGGACTTTGGGGCATAACTCCCTCTGCCTTCAGTGGGGAAAGGATACAACCATCAGTAATGACAGAGGGAGCCAAGCCCAGCAGCTCAGGAAGCTGCAGCAGAGGAAAAAACAGCCCTGCACAGAGAGCACCTGAGAAAGAAAACCTGAAGCACCCTTCAAAGAGGAGGGTAAACCTTAAAAAACCTCACCCCTACAGCCCTGAAACTGTTCGGGAATTTATGCATCGAAAAAAGGAAGAGAGAAAGAAAAAGCTCCTCGAAGAGAAAAAGTCTATGGTGGAGGCTGCAGATATGAGGAAGAAGAGATTGCAAGAGGTGTACAGGAAACAGAAAGAAGCTGTTGGGAAGAGATCATGTCCTGACCAGGTGCACAAGTTCATTGGGAAAACAGCTTCTGCAAAAGGAAATCCTCAGGGTGAACTTGAGCATGTAAGTCATCCAGGAGTGGCAGATTGAAACCCCTCCAATCTTGATCAGCACAGCACTGTGTAGGACATGAAACACTTCATTCAAATGCTTTGAAGTGTCAGGGAGAAAAGTTTTATCTGGAAAAATAGAGTAATTAATTTCTAATTATGGCAAGAACTGCTGGGCTCATTAGCAGGGCTGCAACCCATAACTTCAGGGCCAAAACCCTGGAAATCTCCATCGCCTGAGCTGAAAAAACAGGTTTGTTGTGTAGTATGAGCAGTTTTCCAGTTACATGAGTCAATTATTAAGTGGAACAAAAGGCAGATATAACCCTCCTGTTGCCAGCTGTTTAGTGGTTACACTGATGGCTCTTCTCTTTCAGGAGCAAACCAGTGGGGGAATCCTGGGGAAGAGTTCCATGGCCTGGGTGGAGGAAACACCCTGTCCTCTATTGCATAAAGATCACAGGGACAGGTACTCAGACTTAAAAAGCATTCAAGAAAACCTCTTTCTCAGAACACACTACAGACATATTTCTCTCTTTTGTTTTTTTAACAGGGATCAACTTCTAGGAACAGCTCAGTTCCTTAAAAAAGAAGCATTAGCTCCTCCAGCACCACTGGAATGTGAATGCTTGTTTCTCAGTCCTCTGAAATGTGACGATTTGAGGGACTGCTTTTCCCCAGCTCTACATTCACCTCCTCTGAGCTTTTCCCCTCCTCATAACGTTGCAAAACCTTTATCCAAGGACTTGATTTCTGGACTTTCTCCTTACCGAAGCAAACAGGACCAAGTGAAAGGCATTCACAGTCTATGCAAGGGACTTGAAGAAAAGATTGACACGGCAACTAAGAGGCTGAGTGCAGCAAGCTGGGTTAAAGACTCTGCTGACAAAACATCAACACAGACAACTTTGGACCTTTGCAATGAGTCTTCTACTGTCCCAGAACCTGAGTTCTCCAGGGACAAGCAGGACAGGACAATGACTGCACAAATGCATGTGGATGTTGTTGATCCTGAGGCACTGCCTGTGTCATCCAACAGGAAATTTCACAGACGGGACAGGGTTAGACTTGTGGGTAGCACTGAGGGAGCAACAGCCCTGGACAGACAGAAGGAAATGCCCACTCCTTTGCCTGGTGGGAGTTCTGAGAGGAAAGAATTACCCTGGATAACTCCCAGCACAGAACAGAGGCACCTCAGCACTGGGGGAGACCTGAGCAACACATTGCAAGGTAAATCCTACTGACACGATGCAAGAGGGACACTCAGGTGCCATTGCCCAAGACTTTCAAAGCTGCAAAGCAGTGGTTAAGCCTCATCTCCCCTTGGCTGGTGGAAGTGGTGTGTCTTGGAAAATCCCTGTGTACTGGGTCTTCTAGGCTTTACTTTCTTCTCCTTTCATTGCACCTGTGGAACTACATCTCTTAATTCCCTAAAATAAGGGAGGAATTACAAGCCTAACCCCGTGTACTTGGAAATCTGTGGAAAAGCAGAGCTATATGGAACTTAAGTGCTCACACTTAAGTGAATAGATGCCAAAGCTTGGGCCACTTCATTTCTAAAAGAAATTATTTATAAAATGCCTTCATTTGTCTTTTTGAAAGGTTTCCCTGTGAGTAATGGCTCCAAGATGGACATAAACCTGCTGCATGGAAAGCCAATAACCAGCCTGGCCTGTCCAGCTCACAGATTCCTCTCTAGAAGGTAAACAAAGCTGGATATATTACTCTGTGCTGAATGTGCCACACACACACATGTACTTAGAATAAATAGCACCAACTGAGCACGGAGCAGACAGCTCTGTGCTCCTTGCCCAGAGAATCGCCAAGTACGCAGATCTGGACACACTAAAAGAGGGTCTGTGGATCCCCCCAGGAGCTGTGGGTGTCCCAGGGGCTGTGGATCCCTCAGGACCAATGGCTCCTCTGGTACCAATGGATCTCCCAGGGCTGTGGATCCCCTGGGACCAATGGATTCCCAGGACCAATAGATCCCAGGACCGATGGATCCCCCAGAACTGATGGATCCCCCTGGACCAATGGATCCCCAGGATCTGTGGATCCCCCAGGACCAATGGATTCCCAGGACTGATGGATCCCGGTACTGATGGATCCACTGGGGCTGTGGATCCCCGGCTACCCATGGATCCCCAGGATCTCTGGATCCCCCTGGACTGATGCATCCCCAGGACCGATGGATCCTGGTACCAATGTGTCCCCTGGGACCAATGGATCCTGGTACCGATGGATCCCCACAACTGATGGATTCACAGGATCTGTGGATCCCTCTGGACTGATGGATCCCGGTACCGATGGATCCCGGTACCGATGGATCCCGGTACTGATGGATCCCGGTACCAATGGATCCCGGTACCGATGGATCCCGCTACAGACGGACCCCGGGCGGTGGGTGCAATTCCGCGCTGCCGCCGCCAGAGGGCGCGACGGGCGCGGCAGCCGCTCCCCCATTGACAAGGGCTGGGCCGGTTCCTGCCCCGCGGTCGGGGCGAGCGTCGCGGAGCTGCCCTGCCCCAGGACGGGGGGAATGTATAAAACATGAGCGCTGGGCACTGCGAGAGGGCAGTGGGCAGTCCGAGCTGTCAGCGCTGCACCTCGGGGAGCGCAGAGCACCAGCCGGGGGTCCATCACTCTCGTTGTGTTTCTGTGCAACCCTAATTCACAGTAATGGCAGGTCGGGTAGGGGCAGAACCCCCGCGGGTCCCAATGGGAACAGCCCCCCAGCTGGGAGCGACGAGCACCAGACCAAGAGGAAATAAGACAGATTGCACTGATCTCCCGGACAATGCAATTACTGGGAAAGCAAAGCTCCCAGCAGCCGAGTCCAAGGAAGTCCTCAGAGCATCTCTGAAAAAAACACCAATAAAACCTCTCAAACAATAAATCACAACCCTGTTGCAAGTGCTGCTTCAAAAGATGAGGAGAGCTAATTGCAGATAAAATATTGCTGTATTTAGAGATTGGAAGTGGAAAGTGTTGCTATACAGTGCATGACTCCAGACTCATCTCCTCATGGGCTCTCTGTGATGCAGCAGCAGTGACAGTAAAGGGACGATACGAAGGAAAGGCCAGCCCACATCTAACTCTTTCTTAGCTACTGGTAAAGTGGATAATACAAAGGTTCAGAGTAAAAGCCTGTCTTTTGTTCTCAGCTTTTATTTGCGCGTACTCTAGAGTCTAGTTCTGCACCTTTCCTGAAGCCTGGCACAGTCATGGGAAGAAAAAGGGGAAGAGTCCTTTGGCACAAACCAGTGGGCAGGACATGGCACAGGGACACGGCGAGGCTCCCGTGACCAAGTTATCCCTGAACTTCATCCATCTATCAACTGATTTACACTGAGGGCACACAGGTCAGATCAGATCAGATCAGACAGAAATCCACATGGTAAAGGAGCACCAGTCACCTCGGTCAGCAAAGGAGGTGACTGAGGGACTTTCCAGGGTCATAATTTCTCTTGCACCAGGAACACCTGTACTGTGGGTGTATGAGCTCCCTGTGGAGGTAAGGAGTGAAGGGAGCCCGTCTTTTGTCTTGCACACAAAACTTCCCAGGGCTGTGCTCCAGAAGGGGACTGTGCTGTGTCTGTGCCACTTGTCACCAGTGGAGCTGGAGCTGGGTCAGGAAATGTGATGGTAAAATCAGCTGAATTGGGTTTATGCTCTGACTTCCACTGTTGCTACCAAGGATAATGAGTTACAAATCCACAGTCGGATACCACAGACATCCTCTCCAAGAGTTCATCTGAACAAAGCCACCTGTTAAAACTGACTGTTCACCACCCTCATTCACAAACACAAACCATCCAGCACTACAAACCCAGCGCTCTTGGACATGACCTTCTCCACAGCCACTTTCAGCAGCACAGTTTTCTGTTTACATGTTTAATTATAGCTCTGGAAACAGCAACTCCTGTTCATGCAAGAAATCCCGCAGGTGCCAGTTTCCATGAGAAATGTTCCCATTTCATGCCCGGCTGCTCTGCTGTCGCAGGGGCGCCTGACAGAGGTTTGTTGCTGATGCAAATGACTCACTGATGGGAATTCTCCAAACTGCCAGGAAATGTGTGCAATTCCATCCTTACTTTGTTTCGGTTACCACTGCAAGTGACTCTCAAGAGTCAAACAAAATCATCACACTTTTGCCATAAGTTTAGATTTGAAAGTGCTCTGGGCGGCCTCAGGGGCTGGGGCGGGGGGTGATGTCCTGAAACAGTCAGATCACAGCTCTGCCTCCTCCTGTGGACCAAATAACACTTTCTCTTTAGCCGGTGCAAACCCAAAGAGCCTCATTTGGGAACTGTGCTGGTTTGTGCCCACTGCAGAGCTGGTTGTGTCTGGAGGACAGGTGTTGCTGGCCACTCCTATGTAAACCAAATATTTTCTATAGAATCTGCTCTGACTTCCACTGATGTCCTCCCCAGGAAACACAGGCAGGTTTGGATTTGGACCTTGGCATTAGTCTCCCCAAACAGAAGTAGGCATTTCTCAATAGCCAAATAAAACAGTGACTATAAAACAGTCACAACACAAATGCAGAGGGAAAACTCTGCACATTTACCCAGCGAATATTTGAATGGCTTTTTAAGGAATCCCTGTTTCCTCTTCTCTTTCTCTCTCATCCACCTTTGCTCCCACTTTCTGAAGACTACATCCAAGACTCGTTAGTGGAAGCTGTTCTAATCGTTTTAGCAGTTTCTGGGTCATGAAAAACAAAGAAAAGCTTATTATCAAGAAAAATGAAATAAGATTTCCCTAAGCTGATTGCCCATAAAAAAAAATTTCCACATTCATTTTTCTGTATAAAACAGAAAACATCTGTCACTATTTCAGTGTCTCTGCATGTGTTTCAGCCAAGGCTTGATCAATAAATGCCCATTTTCACACCTTCTTTCCTAATCTTTTTAGGTAAGCTCAGATAGTTACAGACCAAAACAAAGTCAAACCGGTTTGCTGAGGTCTTTGTCTGCAGGACTTGGTGCTGGCACTGTTTTGAAATGTTAAAGTGATCACCAGCAGATCTCAGCTGGGCCATGGCCATGCTCAGCACAAGTCCCAAACACTGGAACAAAGCTCAGTACTTTGTGTTTCTAAACAGATTTCTTTGCCAAGGTTCAGATTGTGCAAGCAGGTCCCAACAATGGCACGGATTGTACAATGCAACCCTTATAAATTAAGCTTCCAAACTGCAAGGTTGTTGTTTCTATTTGCCATCAGGTTGAAAATATCCAGCTCGTTCGGAGCAGTAATTAGATTAGGTAAAAATGAGTGTTGTTAGCTTTCCTGATGACATCAAAGTACATAAAAGAAGATTTTGTATGTTGGCAGGTATGACTTTACGAGGAAACTTTTGTTTCCATTTAACAGAACCTAATAGTTTTGTTAGAGTGAAATAACCATTTTTTTAATTCAAAAGATTGCTTATACACATGCAAGATCTCAAAACCTTAGTAATTATTGTTGTGACCTTGACACAGCCTGCAGGGAGGACTCACGACGCAGGGGGATCGCTATCGATGTAGGACTATTTTGAAGGGTCAGAACCAAGAGGAAAAGACCAGCCCGTCTCCTGGAGAGAGCCTGAGGATCCCGGGCAGCCTGAGCTTCCAGCCCTCTGCTGCTCTGGGCACCGGAGCTGAGACCCATGGCTTGGAGCAGGACTTGGGTAAGGTGGCATCTCCCGAGGGCTCAGAGCACGGTGGTCACTCGGTGCCCTCCCAGGGTACTCATGATGTTGCAATAGAATGAATGGTCCTTCATTGCAAGAGAATTCTTGCTAGGGCTGAAAACATTTCTGGGATGAGGGAGAATTTCAAATAGATGATTTGTGTTCCATGTACTGAAGGTGAAGAATTAATACTTGAAAAAATCTGCCCTCAACGTTCATTTACAATTTAACAGATAATAGGAAAGTTTTATTAAAATTGCATACAATGCAATAGAAACTCTTTGGCTCTTCCATGCAGGGCTGTGCTGTCTCACAGGTGTGAGTTCAGCAGTGTCACCTCACAGTGACAGCTACAGACAGTCCCTGATGGAACAAACCCCACTGAGCTCAGAGACACTTCCAGCACCTCGCAGCTTCATCTGGAGGTCTCCAGGAGCCTTACAATTAATTTTTCATAATTACCACATCAGGGCAGTGTGAGATATTGTCCTGCTTGTACAGCAGGAGCCATCAAAGTGCAGGACATGGACAGGGGTTCCAAAGGGTACAGGGAGCTCAGGGCTGGCCAAGGCTGCAGGGCAGGGCATTGCCACTTCTGCCCAGAGCAAAGGTTTGCATGGAAACAAGGGAAAGTTTGTGGCTCAAAGGGTTAAATGACAAACAGTAGCGTGCAGACCAAGAGATCTCTGCCTGCTTCCACCAAACAGGAGCAGATGGTGCATTGTTTTAAGGGCTTTTCCGAGACAAAAGAACAAGATCAGATAACCTTTCCTCAAAGAGGGTACTTACAAAAAGCCTTTGCTCTTATTAAGGATTCTTCATTGTTTTCCTCACAACATTTTATACATAATATTGGATTTTGAGGTGGTGGAGAAGCCAGCATTGTTTACTATGCTTCTCCCTAGCCCCCAGGGACTAGGAGGGCATCCTACAGGATTGGACAGCAAGTCTGTTGTTTGAAGTGTTTACCATAAGCAAAAGACAACGCATATATTTACTATTAATAAGTAAGGGACCGATCTGGTGAAAAGACCCTGCTTTCCACTATTCCCCACATGAACAATAGGACCTGCTGCCTCTTGTCTGTGCCAGGAGAAACCCTCACCCTCCCTGAGTGTTTGCAGGAAGTGCCAGCGCTGGAGCCCAGGGCTGGGCTGTGAAGCAGCACTTCCAGCCTGGCCACGCTGCTGCAGATGAGGCACAGAACTGTCACTCTGGAGACAATGTGGGTTTGAAATATGGGTCACAAGTGGGTCCTTTCAGCACCCTGAGCAGGAACGGGGCATTCAGACACGAGCCTGCATTGTCTGCTCGGAGGCATCGCCCCAGCAGTTGGTTCTGTCCTCTCACAGAGCACAGAAGTCACCCTGCACGTGCGGCATAATGAGGTGCAATTACCTAACTGCTGCCAAACGCGCATATTTACCTTTAAAGGATACGCGCATCACCTAATTTCTACCTGCTATGCCAAAGGCATGACAAATTTTCTGCAGTGAAAATACAGTGAAAATAACAAATTTCATTTTCAAACATCATAAAGCACAGTATAAGAAGCAGATATTTCCAAAATGTTTGTAACTTTTTACTACCTGGAGTAAGACTGAACTTGCTCTGAACTATCAGATTTTCTTTTTAAACAGAGACAATGTAAAACCCAGAACCACAAATCCTATATGCACATGCTGTGGTGAATTGTCTCCATAGGTATCATTGAAAAGTATTTCACATAGCTCTCATAGGCATTTCTACTCAGTTTAGGCACAACCCTTGTTATAACCAAGTCAGTCAATACAGAAGTGGTTTGCACGTTACACCACTACATAAAATCTTTCCATCATTCCTGCCAGACCACCAGGTCTCTTCCATAGGGAGCTGAGGAGATGAGCTACCTGACACTTCTGAATAGAGCAGACAGGACTCAATTTGCTGTATTGCTATTAAATAAGAGAAGTAGATGGTTTAAAATAAACCCAGCATTTTCCTGTGCTCCTTCCTACAGCCTTGTGATTAGTCTATGAGCCAGACTGGACTAAATGAGTCAGAAGCCTCATTTCATCAGGCCAGACTTTTTCCATTCCTTTTTTTGATATTTGAGAGATAACAAAGTTTAAGCCAAAATTAACTGTTGGAAAAGTATTTTCTCTATGTTGAAGCTTAAGCACGGCTACAGCTCTAAAGTAATTTGCATTAGGAAAGCAAATGGAATGTTTTCCATTACTCTTAGAAAGCAGAATTTTTACTTGAATTACAAGGAAAATATATTTGATGTAACATCTTTTCCCTGAACTGCTGATTGACATATTTTCTCATATCACTAGAGGGAGCTGCCTTCTTGCTTCTAGCAGAGGGAGAACTGATGAAATTGGTGGAATCAGCACAGAAGTGGTTTCAGCTAATTGTGGTGTGATTGACAGCGCTGAACTAAGGCAGCCCTTCCTGTTCCCTTCCAAATCCTACCGTGTGTTCTGTATTTTAGAAAGCTTCAGGGAGCTCCATCCTCATCCTGCAAACACCTCTGTAGTGTCTGCAATGATGGGGTCATGACTTGAGTATAACTGATCAGGAACAGAAGGACCATTCCATGGAAATTCAGGGCTGTGGTTAGGTCCAGGTTCAGACTCAGCTTTCTCTTAGTAACCTTCAGCAGGAGCTGTCCTGCTGCTCTGTGTGAGGGGCAGGAGCAGGGTGAAGTATTGCCATGTGTTGCAACATCTGGCTGGAAGCTGAACTCAGTCCAACCCTCCGCACCAGAGTATTTAGACAGAAACACAGAATATGTGGAAGGCTGAAGCAGCACAGGCTGCATTAATCCCTGGTTTAGTAAGCAGCTACTCTTTAATGACAAGTGGGATGCCAGTATTTATAGAGGAGAGAAGAACCTGATTCAGCAGCCCTGGAAATACACATTCTCCAAGGTACTCCAGAGTGCAGATCAACACATTGATTTTCCTGAGCAAACATGCAGAGCCTTCGAGTGTGGTGTGTCTTGCTCAGGGATTGCTCTTGGCCCACAGGTCTTGCTGAAGGAGGGCCAAGCAGCCTGCGCTGTGTGTCTCAGCTGAGATCAGGAGTTACCAACCCTTTTTTCTGCACTTCCATTTACCTGCCATCACTCCAGCTCTGCTCCTGCACAATAACAGTGTTGAAATTCCTAGGTGGTGTTCTACCCGTCTCCCTTACCTGAGAAGTATCCTAAAATAACAAAGCCCATTGAGCTGACACAGGAATTTTGGAGAGGGGGAGAATTGCCCAGATGGGTCAATTCCTTCTGGATCTGTTGCTCCACTCCACAGGAGCATTTCAGGACACTTTACACCCCGTATTCCCACACCTCGAGGCACTAATGCAGACAAAGGTGTGCTTACAGCTAAAGTTGCAAGTCTGTATTTTTGTAAAAACTGGGTTGGTCTGTTTGCTGACATGGGCAGAAAGAGGAAAAGCTGTCCTTGAGTAAAACAGCAGTAAATGCTTCTGCCTTGCTTCAAGTGATTAGAAAAATGAGACTTTTAGCCTGGCTTTTTTAATTATATGTCACGGAGATTCTACAGGGCTTTACTGAGATTCTGCAGGTGCAGCGGAAAGTGATTTAATAAATAGCATTTTTTTTTTCCCAGGGCTGAGCGTATGCACGTTGGAGCTATCTGGGTAGGCAGTAAAATGCCATTCATCATCATGGAAAAGGATGTGAAGTTTAGCCAGATGGTATTTTCTTTAATGCAGGATGTTGCAACACAAGAAATGCATCTGGAAATAGCCACAATTAGGAAAATTATGTTCAAAAGCAGTGAAAACAGATCAAACTTTTTAATTGCTTTGAGATCAATACCACCGGTCAGGCTTTGAGCAGAACAACAGCGTTGTTCAGTTTGAGGCACAAATTAGAAATATTTGCCAGGTTTTAAACTATATCCAGTCTTTTGATTCTGTAAAGGAGGGGGCTAAGAAAAGCCTCCTGTAGTACCACTGTAAGGGGTAAGTGAAATGTGCAATCAAGCTGTTTATAAGAACAGAGCAGAATTCTAATGGAAAATCTGCATCAGGCTCAAAGATTTAATTTTCACTCACACCCACATAAACACAAACCCCATCCTGGCATGCAAAGAAGCCCACAATTCTGGTCCTTCTGTGTTAAAGATACCTCAGCATTTAAAGCCAAAACAAAAACCAACCCTGCATGTCATGGGCTTATCCTGCAGCACGGAGCAATTTGGATTCAGCTGATCTGGACTGAGACACAGATTTTATCTCAAGTTTCCAAGTCAAACCTATTTCTATTTATGACCCACACTTCAATTCATTTATGACCCTGGTTGCTGTGACAGTGGCACAGCACAGAGTAAACAACCGACCTGTTTGCATAAGCTGAGCAATTCATCTGAGCAGCCAAGAATGTATCTCTGGTAAACATTACATCACCTGCAGTGCCAAAGACAGGCAGGGGAGTTACAATAAGGAAGTAGCAGTGAAATAGATGCCCCTGGAACAAAAAGGAAAGCATCTCCACTTAAAAATGAAAGTTTTATTCCAGGGGTTTGTGTCCCCCTGTGCCAAGAGAGGAATCAGCCCGCACCCCTGTACAGTTGGAGGGGACACGAGGGATGCTGATCAAGTTCCCAAAGAAATGACCAGTTGGGAAGCTTTTCTTTTGTACCCAGTGCTCTGGTCATGTTAGTGCAGCAAAGGAGCAGAGAGAACAAGACTGACAATAACCTACACTCTGGAATTCAGGTTTAGAACCGGAATTGTTCCCCAGTCTTTCTATTCCCCAAATTTGCAGGACTTTATGCTCACAGATTTCCTGAGAGGGTATAGGTAGTGACATTTTCCTTCTACAGCTATAGTAGAAGTAAATGTATGCAGAGAAGTTATTTTAGGAATAAAGGCAGATGTCAGATTTGGGACGCTTCCAAAAATAGGCCCTGGGAGGATTCACAAGGAAAATGAAGTTAGGAACAATGTACACATTCCCCCTATAATGATCCTCTGTTTATGTATCAGGACTCAGACGTTTGGGAAGTACAGTCAGGCCTGCAATGCAGCAGAGAAGGCTGAGCAGCAGATGCCCTGGAACCCTGCTGGAAATAGCTTGGTACTGTCAGATTATTTCCAAGCTGCGCCGGCCTCAGTGGTGAGCCAGCAAGTCAGCCCTGCTGGGAAAATACTTCGTAAGTGCTTAAATCCCAAAGGGCTTTGACAGTGGAGAAACACACTTCCAGGGCAGCAACTGGAACCTGAAGGAATCTGCTTTCTCTGTCTGCCTCTGGTTAACTCTGATATTTCTCCAGCTAGCTTCTCACCCATTAACAAAGCACAGATTTTTGTTAATTAAGAACTGGTGACTGTTACCATCTCTTTCCTAAATTTCTGCAGGTGAGGCAAACTGTAGCTGCCCAGACCTGGAAGAGAAACACAGGAGCCATCTGGACGCTCTGAGGCAAACCTCCCTACTGCTGGCTCACAAACTGAAGGTCAGTGAGCAACTTGTGCAAGGAGCAAAGAGAATTCCAGTTTTGCTGTTCCAGGTAAAAAGGTGCTCGCTATCCCCGGATTCAGGTGTGCTTAGGCTATAATTGGTGGGCATCAACTGATCTGCATCGGGTTTGTAAACCCCAGGGGCTATAAAGGAGAGGTACCACCCTTTATTTGCTATTTGGAGATTCTGGTGGCCAAGAAAAGGTTGCTGTGCTGCAGCCAAAGCAGTGCTTGTCCTGCCTACCCAGGGCAGCAGGATGTGACAGGAGCTGGCTGCCCTTTGCACCCCACCCCCAGCTCTGAGGTATTGTGTCACCTGGTTGTAAACATCATTTATAGTGTGTCATTTCCTAACACAGGTCCATCAGCTCCAGCAGAAACAGCAGCTCATGGTGCTGAGGGAGAAAGCAAAGCAAGAAGTTCAGGAAAGCCAGAGGTTTTTGAGTGACCTGCTGCAGCACAGCTCTGAGGTAAGTCATCATTCCAGATCCTGGGTTAACGCCTCTCTAAGTTCAGCAAAATATTCCTCCAATCCCCACTAGGTTTTATTCTCACTTAGTCTCTTAATCAAAAGAGGATTTTTAACTGACAAAAGCTGTAGACCAGGGTAACTCTTTGGAAGTGCCCAGGTCTCTCAGGTAATAGACTCCCTTGGACTGTCACCTGGAGTGCTGATCTGAAATCACTGGGGTACTGCAGTTTTTGGTGTCTGTGGCTGGTTTGCTGCAAAACCAAGAGAAGGTTTTCAGTCCCCAAGAGATAATTACAGTGTTACTTGCTCAGACATGAGGGCCTAGTGAGATGCTAATATTGATGAAAAAGCATCCTTTGAATCATCTTTTGCATCATTTACAAGGGGGGGTTTTCCTAAGAAGATGAGGGAAGAAGGCTTGGAGGTTCTGCCTTTCAAATAGACCATTGAAGTTTGTGGATAATTCTGTGTGTGCAGGAGTGCAGGAGCTCCAGGGGCAGTGGTCCTTCTGTGCCAGGACTGTACCACACAGAGCAAAGACGGAGAGGACACCAGCTGGAAGGTGACCATGCTGCTGGCAGGTACAGGAGGCAGGGCACGGCAAGGCACTCTGATGATTTGGCCTGTGGTTTGACTATATGAATGAACTGGGGCACTAAAGCAATTGCAATACAGTTTTTTTCACTCTGATTTATGCCCAAACCATGGTATTAACACCTTCCAATCTAGGGGGAGATGCTACATTTTTAAAAGGTAGAAGGCCCTTTGAAACTTGTGGGAAAACAATTTTCCTCATTTTGCATAACCCTCATATACCCTGATGTGAATGAGAATATTGTGTGTTCACATTTTTATATTCATTTAAAATGGTATAAAGACTTGAGAATTGCTTTTAGGGTCTTATGGAAGCAATTACTAGAAAGGCAGCTTTGCACAGGTAAAACTTTCAATATTACATAAAAATGAGTAGCATTCTGGTTTGAAAAAGATTCAACCTCCACAGAGGACTTGACTATAAAAGGCAGGAATTCAAATGGTATATCTGGCTGCAACAAGAAAATATTTCCTTTTTTTCTTTCCCTCAGTAATCAGGAGATGTTTTCACTGAAACAACCTGCATTGAAGATAGGAAGAGTTCACAGTCCAGTGGACCCCGAAATAGTGGGAGAAAGAAAACCTCCAGGAGGAAAAGGTTTGTATTGCTCAGTGTGTCAAGAAGGTGAAGGCCAAGCTTTTAGCACAACATTAGCAACAGTGAAATATCCAGGGGATGGGACATGTGATCACAGAATGGTTTGGGTCAGAAAGGACCTTAAAGGTCATCTTGTTCCAGCCCCTGCCATGGGCAGGGACACCTTCCACTAGTCCAGGTTGCTCCAAACCCCATCCAACCTGGCCTGGAACACAATTTGCTGACTGATGCTGGAAAGTTTGACCTAAATACTTGTATTCATTATCCATATCTAAACCATAGTGACCTCCCTTTGTACTCTGGACCCTTCTACAGGAAATCATCATGGGAGCTGGGAGTTACTTACCTTATGGATGAGCCTCTTTTCTTTTTAAGATGATTTCACTCGAAAGTGAGGTCGGTGCTCGTCCCTTGCTCCTGCAGATGAACTGCTGTGGGGCGATTCCTCTGGCTCCTGCTGAGGGCAG
This sequence comes from Grallaria varia, assembly GCA_013396735.1. Lineage (NCBI taxonomy): Eukaryota > Metazoa > Chordata > Aves > Passeriformes > Formicariidae > Grallaria > Grallaria varia. The sequence goes on along the minus strand of VWZG01012370.1, from coordinate 117,284 downwards.
TGCCTGGGCCCGGCTGCTGAGTCTTTGCAAAGGCACCTTGAATTCAGGGCTGGATGTTAACTTGTGCTGCGGGAGTTGCGTTTTGGATCTCTCTTTTTCCTTCTGTCACAGATACTTTATTTATACTGGAGTTACTTCTTTTCTGTAGGATCCCTGCCAGCAGATCCCAACCACCAAGCCTTGGACCTGTTGTTGCCTCTGGTGGACCTGCCTCACAGGAAAAGTGGTGCAGGGGACGACTCTGGAGAGAGCAGCAGACGGGCCAGCTCTGACAGCCGGGTAACCCAGCTCTGGGCACGGTCTGAGGGCTCCTTTGCTCTGGGCTGGGGGTTTTTTTGCTGTAAGTCCCTCTGTCCATGCTGCTGACTCTGCTCTGTGCCCAGGGCAGCGCAGCCATTCCCATCTCCGGAGGCTCCGGCGGGTCCTGCTGTCTCAGCCTGGCGCTGGTGGAGCAGTGTCTGAGGGCAGAGGAGCTGCGGGCTCGACACCAGGACACCCTCCTGGGGCTCCGCAAAGAGGCGCTGCAGGAGAAGGCCCGGGCTGAGCTGGCCTGGCTGGGCCACCAGACACGGTGAGGGGGGACAATGGGCAGGACCCTGAACCTGCCAGGGACGGGACAGGGCCCTCAGCACCCGCGGGAGACCTGCTTGGCCACGGCTTATTCTCTTCCCCCAAAAGGAAGCAAAAAAAATTAAAATTCTTCTCTTACAAAGCAACTGCACGTAAAGCAGGAGGAGAGGAGAGGAGCCTGTGTGGTTTTCAGTCTTTTCAGAGTGGAGTTGAGCTTCTGACTGCAGCATCCTTTGGGGCGTGAGGTGCCGACTGGGCTGAGGGGCCCTCAGGGACTGTGAGGGGTGTCCCTCAGTGCCAGCTGGGCTGAGGAGCCCTCAGGGACTGTGAGGGGTGTCCCTCAGTGCCAGCTGGGCTGAGGAGCCCTCAGGGACTGTGAGGGGTGTCCCTCAGGGACTGTGAGGGGTGTCCCTCAGTGCCAGCTGGGCTGAGGAGCCCTCAGGGACTGTGAGGGGTGTCCCTCAGGGACTGTGAGGGGTGTCCCTCAGTGCCAGCTGGGCTGAGGAGCCCTCAGGGACTGTGAGGGGTGTCCCTCAGCACTGGCATGCCCTCAGGGACAATGAGGGGCTTCCTTTGGTGCTGACTGAGCTGATGTACCCTCAGGGACAGTGAGGCAGTGGGTGTCCCTTGGTGCTGACCAGGCTGAGGAGACACCACAGATGGCAGCGGGTGTCCCTCAGTGCTGAGGAGCCACCACAGGTGGCAGCGGGTGTCCCTCAGTGCTGAGGAGCCACCACAGATGGCAGTGGGTGTCCCTCAGTGCTGAGGAGCCACCACAGATGGCAGCGGGTGTCCCTCAGTGCTGAGGAGCCACCACAGATGGCAGCGGGTGTCCCTCAGTGCTGACCGGGCTGAGGTGCAGTGTGAGCCCCCCCAGTGCACCGTGTCCCAGCCAGTGCTGTGCACTGAGTCCCCAAACCACTCCAGCTGCCTCGGGAGAGGTCCAAGCCCCTCGGTCCAAAGGTTGGGAGGTGTCCTCTGAGTCTTGCAGAACTTTCTGCTGAGCCCTCCACAGCTACTGCTGCTTTGGGAGGAGCTTTGCTCCCATCCCTGGTGTTGTTTTCTGAAGAGCAATAAATTCAAGGCGTTTAATTGTCTGATTGTGATTCTCATCCTCCTCTGATCTCCAGTGTTCTGGAAAACCTGCAGGATAGTAATGGAGCCTCTGCCATGGCAGCAAAGCAGTGCAAAATCCTCCTGGAGCTGAAACAGGAGCAGGTAATGCTGCAGTGAGAGGGGCTGGGCTGCTTCTCCTAACCAGTGGGAGGATGCAGCACATGGAGGTGCCTGGAGCTGCTGGAGCAAGTGGGGTTTGCTTTGAAAAAAAAAAAAAAAAAGTCATTTTGCAAGCATTATTTTGCTTGTTTCCTACATTCAGTTAGGTGCTTTTTATGCCAAAGTCAGCAGTCTGTAAATCTTGGATAAAAGAAAACATGGTTTTTTATTATCTTTTCTGCTACTTCACTGCTATTGTGGATTTTTCTATTTATGCTGTAATAAACAGGTCATGTAATATAGGTTTCCAGTGATTTATGCAGATTTATGCTTCTGATGTTGAAATATATTAAATTAATCTGACAGCTAATTTTATAGTCTCAGTTATTCTGCTATGAGGGGTTCATAATTACACTTAGTAGTCAGAAAGTGTGTCCTGCTCTTTATGTAACATGAGCGTGTCCTTTTCTTAAAGGGATTCCTAATTCAAACCACAAGCACCCTGTAGTTTTGAATTATCTGAAGATAATTAATTTTTTAAGTTCTCACCTCTTGGCACCCCACTGAAAAATCCCCTTACCTGTCCTTAGCTTTCACAGGTGACCCCCCTGAAGCCCCCAGTGAGAAATAAAACTGCAAAAAGTTTTTGCAAAAAAGGAACAAAACCTGCATGTTGAATTTCCAGAGTATTTTGTGAGTTGTATGTTAAGAACATTGTAAATATTTTTAAGTAGGTCTCATTATCTTTGCTCTTACACTCCTTTCCTTTCCTGCTTTGCGTAGGCAGAGATCCAGCACCTGCAAAACATCTACAGGGCAGCCCATCAAGAAAGGAAGCTCTTGTTAAAGCAGCAAAGAGAAATCTTAATGATGCAGCATTCAACAGCACAGCTCCAGAAGAAGCTGCACAACTTGGCTGGGAAGCAAGAGGTTGTGGAGTCCCTGTTGCTGGATGTCCCGGTGGGTTTTTGGGTGGATGAGACCTGAAGTCAGAGCTGATCCTACAGGTGAAACCTCCTGTTACCTTTTCATTTTAGCTTATAAGGAGCCCAGCAACTGAAGAAGTAATAAAACTGAAGGAAATGAGGCTTGTTTCTGGCCCAAAGTCCTGCTCCTCTTCAGCAGAGCCTACAGCTCTCCCTGAATGGTCTGAGCTGTCAAGGATTGAAGAGAGCTGTGCCCAGCTAAAGCATAAACAGAAGAAGAAACATGAGGGGTAAGTAAAACCCTTTCTGGTGATAGCTGGAGATAAGAACCAATCCAGCAGAGAAGACTGAGATAGTCATGTCCTGGATAATTGTGTGAGCTTTAAGTACCCCAAAGAGGGAGTTTTATAATGATAACTTTTGAAAACCTCTGTGCTGGAGCATTTGATGCATAAAGATCACTGCTTATCATTCTGACCTACCTGGTGTCCCAAATGGTGAATTGCTCAGGGCATGTTTAATGATGCCACACAACTGCTGATGATAGTCCATGTTTTCATCGTGGCTTTTAACTGCAAACACAAACCTCTTTGCAACTATATATTAATTAGACTTCAAAATACCCATACGAAATGAGCAGAAAGGTATTGGTTTAATTGGTGAAATTCTCTCCTTTGTCATCCTCTGGCTCTCAGCCTCTGTGTCGCTTAACCCCGCAGAGCAGGTTGGTGTTTCACTGAGGATTTAACCACAGAAGGATTTTTGTGATACAAAATGCTTAAACTGAGGTGCAGAGTTGTCATGTAAAACGCCCACAGTGAGATGTAACTCAGGAGTTCAGTCAGAGAAATCACTGGACTCCTGCTCCCTAGGAGCTGTATCCCTAGAATCTGTGTCTGCTTCCCTCTGCCCTGGAGGAGTGAGAACCCAACAGCATCCACACAGCTCAGAAGAGAAATCCAGTTTGGTTCAGGAAGGTAAAAAGGCAATTAAAGACAAATATATATCTATGAATTAAAACCCTCTTTCATTCAGTGTACCCAGAGCTTTATCACAGAATGGTGAGTCAGGTTTGTGCATTTACTTAAGTCCCCACAGGGAAAGGCTTTCAAATAAATCCCTGCATGGAACTGATCTATAATTCATGGTGTTATTGATTACAAGTCAGAGGAATCTTTAAAAGGTTTCTTGGCTGTGCTTTCACTTCTTATTACTGACAAGCCTGCTCATAGGAAAACAGTGAATATTTGTGTCAGTCCAGAGCAGCCAGGGCCTGGTGGAACTCAAGTGCACCCAAATTCTGCTGATTGTCTGTGGATCTCTGTCCGGTGTAAGAGTGCTTTATTTTATTTCTGGAGAGAATAACTTGCTCAACTCTTTATTATAGAACTTGTACCACTAAGGGAGAAGCCTGTGAGTAGGAATCATGCTTTTTGCAGTCAGGAGATTGCTTAGGAAGTTCAAAGTCGCCATTACAGTCAGCATCTCGTGTCCCAAACATCCACAAAGCTGCAATGCTATATTTAAAGTAGAAAATGTAATGAGAACTGTTGAAATCTGATATGCTATAATTGATTGGAAATGGAGGAGGCAAACAGGCTCAGGGTTTGACCCCTGGTTTTGCTTTTTCAGTTCTAATGATTTTTTTTCAGTCTCCTCCTATTCTTGTCTATGAAGATTAAAAAACTGACTGTATAAAATACAATATCAAGTGAGAGGGAGGGGAATGGAGAAATAAAGACACTATCCAGAGTGTTTCTGGCTTTACTAATTTGCTGGTTTAGTGTGTGAATGCTCTAGAGATACCGTCAAGCACTACCAGAAGCATTTAATTTGTACCTTTATTGACTTCATATGGATTTCTCATGACTAACTCGGGAACACAAAAACAACTCCCAATCATTAAAGCCTTTGCCCAACTGTTCACAGCTTTTCTACTGAGAACAAGGAAACACAACCTCAGAAAGAGGCAGAGGAGTCCCCAGGTCTGGAGCAGCCCCTTGGTGTGCAAGGTCCTCACAGATCTGGAATGGTGGCCAAGAAAGTGTGTGGTGCCGCTGGTGGAACCACAGGCTCTGTCTTTATGGCTAAAGACTGCAAAAACACAGGTACCCAATGAAGAATTCTGCAGCAAACCATCTCTGTGACCACTTAGTCACTTTAGGGCAGAAGTTGAAGTTTCAGCCACTCTTTGAAGTGGTTCAAATGATTTTTCAGAAGTGATCTTTTTGCTAATTAGCCCATGAGAGAGAACTCGTGATGCTGAGCTGTTCTTTGGGTGCCTCCAGTGTGAGTTTTGGTGACAGGATCTGCTCGGGTTAGTAAGAACAAGTAGCGAAGGTGTAAGTTGTTTTACTGGGGAGCAGCTGTGCATAGATCAGAAAAGAGGGAAAGTACAGAAATTCCTGAAATTTGGCTTTACAGTTGCTGCCATGAAATTGGATGATACTTAAGTTGATAATTGGATAAATAAAGTAATTGGTCCTTTCAGCTCCTGCAGGAATGTGTTAGGGCAGTGGTTACAACTATAAATAACTTGAAATAAGACATTTTTGAGTGAGCTGAACAAAAAGCCAAAGTAAAGCTTTTCATTACCAAAAAATAGCACTGGAAACATTGTAATTTGATGTTGTACCTTTCAGAACTTATTGCTCAGGATAACGTTTTATTATGTCTGGCACACGCAAATTCATCTAGAATGGATATACCTCTGTCCACACCCATTCCAAGAGAAGGCAGAATGTGTGCATTTCCGGTAAGGATAGCCTCTGGAATTCCTAAAAGGCCTAAAGAAATGGGGCCCTAGGTTATATTGGTGCTAAGCAGGACCAGCACAAGACTCATTTGGCAGTTATGACATTAAGTAAAAACCAATCTTGTGTTGGTCATGTTCACTTCAGCTGAACACTACATTTTGACCGGGTTCACCAGAGTTTTCCCATCCCTTCTCTGTTTTCTCTGCCCTTAACTTGTGCCCATGTGTTTAACCCCTCTCCTGGGGGTAAGCTCTGTGCTGCTCAGGGGAAATTAAACCTGTTCCTGAAACACTAAACTATAATTTCCCACAGCAACTGTGGAGACTAGTCCCTTTCCTATTTCCTGCATCACCGATACAGCCCCAACATGTGCACAGGAGTCCATATGTGTTTATATATTTTAGGGGGGGAACAATACATTTAATCTGATCTCAATTATTCTTTCTGTCAGCAAAGTTTGTTTCCCTTAAGACACGAACTCTGTCTCTTAAATATTTACATTCTAGGTATCTGTGCTGGAGGACAAGGCACTTCTATCAAAAGCAATGGTAGACCCTAAAGACAATGAAGATATTAATCCATGTGCCAGTGAGCTCACAGGGAAAGGCCTGTGGGTGCTTTCTACCTGGTGTAACCTGTGCCTGGTTCAGGCAGAAAATACTCCTGAAGGAAGAGGTAAATCATGTTTAATGCTATTATGGCCAATCTGTTTCAACCATTTCACTCAAACTTTAATCCAGACAGAAAGAGAAATGGTATCCTCATTTATTACCAGAGTGTCTTGCTCACTGTACCTAACATACAAATAACTGCTAGGCAGGATGAGGGGATATCTCAAAGGTTTATTAGGAGAGACGATTATACTGCTTACTCAGAACAAAATCATAACTTATTCTGATTGTATCATTAACAATTTAGTCTTTTGAGGCATTTGTTCAGTAATTTAAGGGTGTTCTTTTTAAAAGAACATAGATCAGTTGAAGATAGACTTTGACAAGACATGCTGGAATTATTTTTGTTTCCAGGTTTTATCCTCAGTTTGTATTTCTTACTCTCAGTATGACATACAAAAAATAAAACTGTCTGCTTATGTATGAGTCAATTATATTTACGTAATTCTGGGTGCATAATATCTGTATTATAAATATTTACATATTGTGGCAATATTTTGTATTTGTGTAATATTTCTAATGAAACATCTTTCTGCATTTACTTCTAGATTTCATAGTGAGGGAAAGTATGGATTTGTGTATTCTAAGTGATCTATCAGCAACCTCTTGTATAGAATACTTCTTATATGAAATGCTGATTTTAAAAAAGTCTTTCAAATGTTTCAGTTAAAGAAGTGGAAATGCCTGTCTCTTCTGAGATCCATCAGGTGGATGACAGTCAGTGTTTGAAGCACTTGGACCGTGTTTCTCATGAAGCTCCTGAGGAAGAACTAAATTTGAAAGCACTTTCTGAAGGATTAGATTCCACTGAATCATCATCCAAGTCAAACAACTTCTCTTTGACATGTGGAAGTGCCAAATCAGAGTCTTCACTCCCAGAATTTCAGAAAGTGTCTGCAGTTCAGGTTGACATCTTGGAAAGCTCCATTTCAGACTCAGAATCGGAGCTGAAACATGGAGAGGACACCGATGTCAGTGTCCCAGAAGAGTTTGTCCATGACAGCAGTGATGTGTTTCCTAGTCTTTCTGAAGAAGTGCCAATAGCAGTAAGCAATCGAAAGGAAACATCACTTGCTGATGAACCTGAGGATGACAGAGCTGAGATTTCATCAGGCTCCCAGAAATACTCTGGAGATGAGTTGGGTCATGGCTGCACTGATCACTTGCTTTGTTTCATTCCAACAGACAAACCAAATCCCTCCAAAACCCAGCCAGCACATTTCTCCCAGTCTGACAGCCTCGAGGAGGGAATGGATGAGCCACATCTGGGTGCCTCAGGAAGCAGAAACAAATCCTGTTCTTGGGAAATCACAAAACAGGATCATGATGCAGCTGCCAGCTCTTCATGCAGTGATGACATTTACTCAGCTAAGGTCTATGAAGGGCAGAAATCTAATTCTATAACTAGCAGAGTGAAAAAGGATGGAGAAATTAACAGTTCATTTACGGATCAGAATAGAGACCTAATGGGTTTTCCACCAACAGTTTCTTTGAAACATCAAGGTTTGGTTACTGACCAACTTAGGAACACTGTTCCTCTTCTGCCTTACAAAGATATTGCAAACAACAGATTATTAGCATGTCTAGCTCCAAGAGAGTTATCCATTTCAGGAGAGGAAAATAGTCACACACAGTTTTTGGACAAGAGGCTTTCGCCCAGCAAACCCAGTAAGGTGGTATCCCTGCCCGTGTCCACGGCAGGAATTTCTGAGGAAGTCCATACAGAAACCAATTTACTTGAGTCTTTGCCAAGAGTGGCCAAAGGAATTCAAAATAACCTCACAACTGAAAGACAAGTTGTGAAGGAAGGGAGGAGAGAATTGTTTTCTTCTGCCTCCTCAAAAAAGGAATTGTTTCAAGCTGAGAACTGCTCTTCCAAAGGGGAAGATGATGCAACTTCCATTAGGGATAAAGGTCTCCCTCCGACTGCTGAGGATGCCTTGTCAGAGATATTGTCTCCTGTAGATGAAGTATTGTCCTATGGAAGTGCTGACTTGCCATCTTCTAACAAAAAGGATTTGTCATTTCCAAGTGAAGATCTTCCTCCTCCCCCTTTAGGTGCAGGTGCAATGAAAACTGATGATCCTCCCTTCAGCGCAGATGATTTCCCATCTCCGCCAGAACAAATGACAGGCTCAGAGACTAGTCAGGGTACGGATGTAGATATATCACTGAAAATGGATGTGTTACCCCCGTTACCTGATAACATTATGCCTGGAGAATTTCCCCTGCTCAATCAAGAGACCATTGATGCTTTTTCAACTCAGGGTGGTCAACTCTCAGAACAGTCTTCACTTAAATCCATTTCCAGCTCAAAGGAGGACTTATCAGAACACCAAGAAGAAGATGAGACACCTTTGCAGCATTTGGAGCTCCTGCCTGGGTCAACCCCTGTTTCTTCTGGCCAGGCCAGTAAAAGCTCTAACCTCGCAATGAAACAGTCCAAGACATACTTAACGCTGCCTAACACCGAGTGGGACAGTGATGACCCTTTACTATCATTTGAAATTGGGGACAGAGTATTAGTAAGGCAGACTCAGCCTGGCACCCTGATGTTCAAAGGGCACACTCACTTTGACAGTGGCCCCTGGGCTGGGGTTGCACTGGACAAAGCTGAAGGTGACAATGCTGGAACTTACGAAGGGGTGAAGTATTTTGAGTGTGCTCAGCACTGCGGTGTCTTTGTCAGGCCTGAGGAGATTTCACATCTGTTGGGGGATAACAAAAAGGGTTCCAGTTACAGTGGGGATGAAGGCTCTGACTCCTGTGATGATGAATCCTTCAAAGGAGACTGCAAATACTCTGAAGATGATGAGCAGAGAGCGGACTTTACAGAGAAGAAAGCAGAAGACACAAAAAGTGCAGGAGGTTCAGAAGTAAAGGAAAACCAGTCTAGGTTGCACTCTGTTTTGCAGTCTAGAAAAGAGCAGAAGTTTCCACATTCCAACCAGTATAAGTGTAATGCATTTCTCTGTCAAAAGAACCTAATGTGCTGGGGATCAGATAAGGAAAAAACAGAACTGGCACAAATAAAACAAAGGATACTTGCAGCTGTGCTTCCAGTGAAAAGCAAGACCAATAACACAGATGAGGTAAACACAAATGAAAATATTTGTTGCTTGGTGGAAGATCAGACAAGAATTAAACTTGCTGATGATACTGCAAGTGAACTTGGTAAAAAACTTCTGTTTGACGTTTTAATTGCATTTTCTGAAACAGCTCAACACAAATATAAAAGTGCCTTTGAAAAGGACACAATGAATTACAGCAAAGGCCTAAGGCAAGGCGACAGTCAGAAACTGTTTCTCCTCAAAGAAAATTCAGTCCCTGTCTTACCTGAATCATCAGCAAAGGTTTCTGATGTTTTGCTCGGTGATTTTGATACACTTTGTGTTCATGGCTGTCACACAGTAGCAGAAAGAATTGTAACTAAATTTATAGACGATGCAGTTAAAGAATATAAGAAGATTAAAAGAAAACACGGATCAAAAGCAGACAAGATACTTCATTTATCTTCAGAGACTTCTGCAAACACTCTGCCAGTAAGTACAGTAAAAGAGATTTTATTTAAATTTTGGACCAGACAAGAATTTGTGTGGCCCAGTTTTTCATTGTCCATAAAAATTATATCGTTTCAACATTAAGAACCAGATTCCTCCCTGAATCTGACCCATTCCTCATTTAAGGAATTACCCTGCCGCCCGTGGATAGCACATGTACAGGGGCAAAAGGGATGAGCTAAGCATGGGGACGAGGGCTACAGGTGGCCCAAACAAAGCAAATGGGACTTCTTTGCTGGAATTTGTTTTCAAAACTGATAAATCTGCACAAACTTTCATTGTTATTAATTTTAGAGAAAACCTGGACATTTGTCAGTGTTATATGTCATTCCTTTGCAGCTTCTGGCTGTGAGAAAATTGCCCTGTGGGGAGAATAGTCCACATTTAGAACAAAAATGTTTCAAAATGTCTGAAGTTTTCATGAAACTCCAGATTTGGATTTTTTTCCTGATTCTGAATTCTGCCCTGTACAGTTAAAATAGGCATTATTTTTTAATGATACACAGCAAGGTTTTCTTTGACTCCATGTGTAAGAATATGATTTTAAGTGTAACTTTAATCAGTTGCTTGTAATCTTAATACCTCTAAAATTGTGTAAAAATAAGGAGTATGTCACTTGACTTTTTTTTTTTTTTTTTTTTTTTTTTTTTTTTTTTTTTTAATTCTCTCTACTGAAGTTCCTTATAAAAATCCTTGATGCTGGTGTTTTTGGAAGCTCTGAAGACTTTGTTCAGCACAATTCTGACCAACATATGCTGGTGAGACAAAGACAAAAGCAATATTTGTACAAATCAGATCAGTGGCACTCAGCTCCCTGGAAGAAAACTGTGGAAGTTCCTCTTGTGATACCACACTACAGTTCTTATGTTAAAAACTTGTCTGCACATGCTGTGGAAGAATTATGGACCCCAGAAAACATAAATTCAAATTTCAAGAGCATCAATGTGCCAAAGTACTTTGAATGTAATGATCTCCCAGGGAATGATTTGGAAGCAGAAAGCAAGAGGATGTATGATCAGGTATTTTTAAAGCATTAACTGTTAATTAACTTTTTTAGTGTTCTGTAGGCTGATTCGAGGCTTTTGCCAGAGTTTTTCAGCCATAAGACCCTGGGCACCTGACAGCTACAGGAACATCAGCCATGCAGGTGCTGTCAGGAAATCCTGTCCTGACATCAAAACCTCTCCTGTCACCAGCCCTAAACCCTTCAGAAATGCTGAGAAAATGTTTGAGAGGGCATCAGTGAGAGATTCAGTTGTGTCAGTGCTGTGGTTTTGTTTTTACAGGTTATATTTGATTTGACCCGTGAGTTATGTGCAGAATATCAAGTGACTGCAAGTCCAGATGTGTTTCCATGGATGAAAAGAAATGTAGGATCTCACTGTTCCAGGTGTTTCTGCAGAAGAACTGATGTCAGTGATGTCAAGGTACATTCTGGAAACGTAAAGTACAGTAACAGGAGTCAGTGAAGAGAGCAGGTATCGCAGTGGCAACAAGAAAGGTGGCATTTGGGAGGACTATGGCAGGGGAGCTGAGGTGATTGAGAAAGAAAACAATACCTGAATAAAGACTGAGCTGATTTAGTCAAAATATTCCAAATGTATGAAGCTCTGTAGAAGAATGGACCTAAATTCTCCTAATTATGACATTTTGGGTGTAACCTTTGAAGTAGAATTATGACTGTCGGTTGGCCAGTATTGATCAGCTACTTCTAGACTGAAAGCTAGATCTTCACACTGGCACCTGTCACCCACCTGCAACATTCACAGTCCCACAGTTCCTGTGAGGAGAATTCTTTTCAGCATTTTTTATTTTGTAGATGTTTATTCAGGGTGAACTGATTAAAATAATGAACCTGGGAAAGAATGACTTAGAAATGAAAAGAAAAATCCTAAATATGACCAAGTATGGAAACTGTAAGAGAGACAGAGTGGACCTGATTCTGGTAAGCAGACTTCCAAATGGGATTTGTCTACTTTCTCTGGGTTTAAACTAGAAATTCTTATACTTCTGTGAGAATCATATTAATTACTTCAGAAATTCAAGTTATTGCCCTGTTTTTCAGTACACTTGCAATGATAATCCAATATTTACAGATCTAGTGAGCGGTAAATTAGATTAATATATCAAAACACAAAATATATTTATATAACTGTGTAATATATATTATATAAACATATATATCCAGCTGTTGGATTAGGTGCAGTGTCTTGGTACCTTTCAGAACCAACCATACTCCTATTTTTGTTATATTTTAGGTTCAGGAACTCGGTAAAGAAGAGTCTCAGTGGACTTACTATGGGGATGATGAATTAACAGTAAAGATGAGGATGACTGAAGGCATATTTGATACCTTGATCCATGATACAATCAGAGTTCTTAATAAGATTTATCTGAGAAAAGCCTGTGATTAGAAGTTTTTCCTAATGGGCCCTAATGGAGGAATTTTAATCTGATTTTTTCTTTATTTTTTTCAGTCAAGAAATAAGTTATTTAAAAATCTTATCTCTGAACTTGTACCAAATACCATTGTGGCCTTGGCCGAACTTGTACATTCATGTTTACAAGGAAGGGATGCAAAGAGAGACTTATAAAGATAGAAAAATATTCCACAAAATATTCTCCTTGTTCTCTGTGCTTTGGGGGAGGCTCATTAAGATTTTTTCAAATTCCATTCATTCACGGTGTCTTTCAATTAAAATTAAAGTTAAGGCAATTATAAACTATATATAAATGTATATTTGAAACTACAGTATTTACAATCTGTTGGGCAAAATAAAATAATTTCTATGTTTCTGGTTTTAAATACTGATGCCTTACTTGTTTTCATACTGAATTGTTTGTTTTCTGAATTAACAAAATAAACCAAGTGTATCACATTTATTTATTTGTACTGAAATCAATTAGAATTGCAGATTGTATAGTGTACTATTCTCAGCAGTGACTAGGAGCACTGTTGTTGTTTTGCAGGTGGTTTCTGAGGATATTAAACCCTCCCCTGCTTGTTGCCATATGAACAGAAATAAAGAGGCAACTTCTGCCCTGAGCATATTAACTATTGGTCTTATCCTAGGAACTGTTTTCATGTCCCTAGTGGTACATTTTCTTAAGTCTCTGACTTTTATCCTCATTGATTAGTTAATCCAGATAAGTTATTTGTTTTCTTGTTGTCAGTTCACTGTAGAATTTAACTCAATTTTTCTCTCCTGGACTTGCAGGTTGTTGGATACAATGACAAATCTATATATTGAAGCACTCTGATTTTTCAGTTTCTTGTCACTCTGGTTTTGCAGCAGCAGCAGGATCCTTGTGCTTGGAATGAAAGCTATGAAAAATATTGCTTCTATATGAATAAATAGTGGAAGGACTTGCTTGCCTTATGTTCCACCTGAGGCAGATAGCCATCATCTTTGCAGGAGGCTCTGTAGGGAAGGACACAGCTATAAAGTAACTCCTCCTGATGAGAATAAGAAGTGTGTACCCAGGACATGTCAGACATGTTTAATATCCCCCACCATTCTGTGCTCAAAACCTGAGATTCTGGCACCCAGATATATTGACCTGTTCACTCAGTGGCAAGACTTCAATACCAAGATTACACTCCTTCAAGGTCTAATATTTTGTTTGCCTTGGGTTTGATCAATATTAACCTCCTGGGTCAATAAATCTTGATACTAGCCTCAAGAGGAGTCATTATCTTTCATAGAAAATGATTATTTCTCATTTAAACCCTACATTTAATTTTCCTGTAATCCATCTCTTTCGTCTTCCTCCATATAACAATTCTTTGGAATAAAATGTGCTCTAAAATATCTTTGGCGCTGCAGATTTTTAACATCCTAATTAGCAGCTGCCATAAGATTTTTCAATTCTTTGGAGCTGTTGGACTCTGCTATTGTGTCCATCTATTTTGTTGCTTGCTCTACCCAGGAAAAATAGAGACAGAAAAGCCCCAAGCTGGGATGTGATAGGAGAAACCATTTAGCTTGTAGCTGTTGGCATGGGTCAAAAGATATGAGACTGAACCACTTCAGATATTAACGGTCAAAAGGAAAAAAAAAGAGAGGCTTAGGAAAAGAAAAGGCAAAAGGGGGAGAACGTGTTACTTGAGTCTCAGAGAAGATTTTACTGTAATAACGTTTCCACCCCTGTACTGTCTGTGGGTTACTGGTCAGAAACAATGATCAATTAAATTCTAACTTCTGAATTCACACCCAGGGGCCTGAATTAAGATTTTAGACACATTTGTTTCCTACTTATTTTCCAAGGATTAAAAGAAGTGTTTGTGAGTAACGGAAGCAAGAACTGCCTTTTCAGCAACCTCAGTCTTTGATTATCTGAGGTTTAAACCCCTCTGGAGGCATTGCTGGTTTTCTGCCTCTCGTTAATGTAATGAAAATTCTGGAGCCTGTATTTAGAAATGAGACTTCCATACTGTGGCTAGAGCTGTAAAATGGGCTAGGATCCATTCCTAGTGCACATCCAACCTGAATTTATGGGAAGGACGTGGTTTCTATCCGCCTGCCTCCGCATAGCCTTTTATCAGAGCTTTGGTCTGAGGAGGAGCAGCTCTTCCCTGCCGAGAGGTACTTTGGAATAAAACAGCTCTTGACCCAGAGGCTAAGAGGTTTTCGTCTCTTCTTGCTGAGACCCTTTGTGAAGTTGAAACTTCTGTTTCTGTATCAGTTATCACATAAATTTGGCCACCAAGCGATCTCGGAGAATCACAGGATGGTTCAGGCTGGAAGGGCCCTTCATTGTCCTCCTCCCAGGGCTGGCACCACTGAAGTATGGCCAGCCCTGCACCTTAACAATTCTGCCAACAAAAATGTGCGTTTTCTATCACATGGACATCACTCAGAGCCTCCTTATTAGCTGCTGTTTCACGGGTTAAATCCCCCTTCTTTTGAGCAGGCTTGAAAGTATACAAAGGTCAAAAGTCAAAGAACATTCTTTCTTAAGAAAATTTTTATGTATTCCACGTTTTGGAAGTCTCAGAGGGACACGGGACGGTCTCCACTCTCCTCATAGGGACACAGGATAGTCCTCACTCAGGGGACACAGGACACTCAGGGGACTCTGGACAGTCCTTGCTCCCCTCACAGGGACACAGGATAGTCCTCACTCAGGGGACACTCAGGGGACACGGGACACTCAGGGGACACTGGACAGACCTTGCTCCCCTCACAGGGACACTGGACACTCCTCACCCCCTCAGGGATAGGGGACACTCCTCACTGCTCTCAGGACATGGGACAGTCTTTACTCTTCTCACAGGGACACAGGACACTCCTCTTTCCCCTCACAGGACATATGACATTCCTCGTTCCCCTTACAAGGACACAGGACACTCGTCACTCGCCTCACAGGACACATGACATTCGTCACTCTCCTCGCAGGGACATGGGACACTCCTCGCTCCCGACACAGGACAGGTGACACTCCTCGTTCCCCTCACAGGGACAGGGGACACTCCTCGCTCCCGACACAGGAACACAGGACGCTTCTCACTGCCCTCACAGGAACATTCCTCTCTCCCCTCAGGGATAGGGGATAATCTCCGCTCCGCTCACAAGGACACAGGACGCTCCTCACTCCCCTCACAGGGACAGGGGACACTCCCCGCTGCCCTCAGGACACAGGACTCTCCCCATTTCCCTCAGGACCCTCCCGGCTCCCCTCAGGACATTCCTCACTCCCCTGAGGGACAGGGAACACTCCCCGCTCCCCTCAGGACACACAGCTCCCCTCAGGACACACCGCTCCCCTCAGGACATTCCCCGCTCCCCTCAGGACACACAGCTCCGCTCAGGACTCTTCCGGCTCCCCTCAGGACACTCCTCAGCCGCCGTCTGCCCGGCCTGCGCCGCCATGGCCGCCCCGTTGCCATGGCGCGGCGCCGCCCCGCCCCTCTCCGCGCGTCCCAACATGGCGGCGGCGGGCGGGGGCCGGCGGGCGCTGCTCCCGATGCCGCTCCCCGTCCCCATCGCCATCCCGCTCCCGGTGCTGCTCCCGGTGCTGCTGGCGGCAGCCGCGGCCGCGCGGCTCTACCAGCCGGGCCTCGACCCGCTGACCGTGCTGACGGCCGGCTCGGTGCGGCCGGCGCTGCTCAACTCCTCGGCCGCCTGGGTGGTGCAGTTCTACAGCTCGTCCTGCGGCCACTGCATCGCCTTCGCTCCCACCTGGCGGGCGCTGGCGGGGAACGTCAAAGGTGAGGCTGGGGCCGGGCCAGCTGCGGGGCATGGCGGGGCCCTGAGGGGCGCGAGGCCGTCTGTCACCCGGGGGCTGTGCGGGCCGTGCCACCAGGGCCGGGCGCTGTGTGAGCAGTGGTGCCTCGGGGTGTGAGCATCACTCCCATTCGCTGCTCTGGTGGTGCCTCAGTGTGTGAGCATCCCCCCCTTCCCACTGCTCCAGTGATGCTCTGAGTGTGAGCATCCCCCCCTTCCCACTGCTCCAGTGATGCTCTGAGTGTGAGCATCCCCCCCTTCCCACTGCTCCAGTGATGCTCTGAGTGTGAGCATCCCCCCCTTCCCACTGCTCCAGTGATGCTCTGAGTGTGAGCATCCCCCCCTTCCCACTGCTCCAGTGATGCTCTGAGTGTGAGCATCCCCCCCTTCCCACTGCTCTGGTGGGGCTCTGAGTGTGAGCATCACCCCCATTCCCTGCTCTGGTGGTGCCTCGGGGTGTGAGCATCACCCCTCATCCCAGATGCCTGGTTGTGCCTTGGTGAGTGAGCATCACCCTTCATCCCACTTCCCTGGTGGTGCCTCAGTGTGTCAGCATCACCCCTCATCCTATTGCTCTGGTGGTTCCTTGGTGTGTGAACGTCACCCTTTATCCCACTTCCCTGGGGGTACCACACTGCCAGAATGGCACATGGGACAGAGCAAGGCATGGGTGGTGGTAGCACATCCCCCAATTAAATGTTTCGTAGGAATCCAGGGATAAAACATCACCTCACATGCACATGGAGTGATCCAGCTGCGGGCTTACACATAAGTGTCCTTGGTTTGTTTAAACTGAACTCTTGGAGGCAAAATGTTTATCTTCTGAATGTTTCATAAAGAGAACATCCTATTTTTGAAGCTAAATAAAAAGTATTGTGGTACTAGAAAGGCCATGGAAGTGTTTGATCTGTATCTTTCAAATTCAATATAGTGTGGATGGCCTAGAAGGGGGGAAAGGACCACCAGGAAATAATACAAAAATCAAGCAAAGTGAGAACCAGATTTATCACATGGTGGATTAAGAAGAAATGGTGGCCTCCACAGCTCATACTGAGGGACCTGCCTTGCTGTGTCAGCCTGCTCAGGTTTTTTGGCAGGTGCTGAAGTGTTTTACTCTGTTTTTAGACATAAGGAAACAAACAGGCCCTTCAGGTATTTCTTAAATGGGGAGAAAACCTGAGATCAAATCTGTAGGAAATGTTGTGCTTAATATAGTGTTACAAAAGGCTTTTAAACTACTGTTAACTTCACATTTTACCCAAGAGATCTTTCCAGGATGGAGACTGGAATTCTAATGTGTGGTTTCAGTTTGAGAGGGAGTGAAGGGCTCTGGCTCTTCTCTGACACTCTGGAAAGTGTTAACAACTAATATGAGATGTAGGTGCAGTGTTAGGTGTACAAGAGTTTGGATATGTGGGAGTGAAGGCCCAGCCAAAAATAGGTCCTGATGAACTCAATGCATGCTGAGGAATTCTGACTGATGAGCAGAGACTGCAAACCAGAGGAGCACAGAGCAGTCATGGTTTCGGAGCAGTCCAAATGCTCCTTACTTACATGGAGGTTGTTTATAAAAGCAGTGGCTTTTTTCTGTTTAATCTCCATAAGTTTATGTAACATTGTCACTACTGCTTGGATTTGCTTGTGGCCAAAATATATTAGATTTTCTCCTTTGAAGTAGCAAGGAGGTATTTGAGCACTGTAATGAAGATCATAAAGAGCCTGAACTGACCAGAGCTTTTGTCAAAATAAAACAGGGACATGTTTATATATTATTACAGCGGTGTGATACCTTTGTAACTTGTAATAACTTCTTCAAATATGCATTTTCTTTCTCATCTACAGCCATCCTAACTGCAAATGCTGTTATGCACTTGTATTACTGTAACCACTTAAAGGCCTCTCTCCTCTTTAATCCTTTGAATTTTTATGAAGACTTTCATTTAGGAATTGGATTTTGATGTTTGTGGACATTGGCACTACCAGCAAATGAATTGGCTTCTGGTGTTGTTTGTCAGGAAAATGTTTCCATTTTCCAGTTGGAATGAATGGATTTTAGTAGGAGAGTGAGAACAGTTACACTTTTCATTGGGAGCTTCATCATAAAAACCAAAGTCAGAACATTTTGCCCACTTAGGCTGACTCAACATTTATTTTTCAAAAATATTTACTTATCTGCTAGGATATTAAAGCTATCCTTGAGGATGTAGGTTCATTTACATTAGGGAGCTCCTGGACCACTGTGTTTGCTGATGTGGTATCCAAACAAAATCCAGTTAAATTGAAGCTACTACATTGTCCATTACAGGCCTGTGCTAATAGACATAGTTTTAATTTCGTTTTTCATTTGTTAAATCTTGGCAGTACAACCGTAACAGACTTCATAACAGAACATAATCCTCCTCAAAAATAGGATCAGTGCTTGCTTTTGTGTAATTTGTGTTTTGATTTTGATACTCCCTCTCCTTAGAACAGGCTTTAAGCTCAGAATCACATTTTGGTTTATTACAGTAGTGTCCAAAGTGGCCATTAGCATTAAATGTTCTTTTTCTGTCTTAAAAGATGATTGAATCTATCCAGCAAAATGCCTGTGAGCTGGAATTGTGTGGTGATTTTCGGTGTAGAAATCCCATATGTGACAACCCATGAATTACAGGCAGAAGCAATCCACTCCTTGGGATTTGGAACAACTGTTCCAAATTTAGCTGTTGTTGTTCCAAATCCAGCAATGGTGATTTCCTTCTACAAGTTGTTCTTTGGTCACATTTGGTGGGGAACTGCAGAAACCTTCTCATCGTTCAGGAAGCAGCCAAGTGTTAAAATGGGCAACTCTCAGGTGGCACATGAGGAGAGGTGCCTTGGGATGAGCTGTGTGACCTGAAACTTCCTGATGGAAAACACCCAGCTGGAGAGGTTTATGAAAAGAAAGTGATTCACTGGTTGGAGTTCTGTAGCATTTCTCTAATAGGAGGTTTGACCAACCTGTGGTTTCCAGTTTGTCCTAGACAGTCCTGCCATTCACTGGAACTTGTTTAGCATGAACAGCAGTTGTGTTGGTTAATATGTCACTCACCTGCCTTTTTCACATCGTTTGTGTGTCAGTATTTCAAAACTACTACTGCGAATTTATAATTGATCAGCATTTTAAAGAAGCCAGCCCAGGCTGCAGTATAGGCTGTGCTCTGCAGCAATGTTGGCATCCCTGAGAAAGGAAAACTGCTTTTCCAGCAGCAGGAATGCTGAGCAGCACACACAGCCCAGCTGGTGCTCTTTAACCCGGGGGTTTAGCTGGGCTGGGGGTGCTTTGTTGTGTGGGGGATATTTGCATTGGGATCACAGAGCTCCTATTCATGGTGAGGAGGAGGATCCAGACAGGTGGAAAAAGGAGGGGTGCTAGAAGTTGAATGGGAGAGATACCCAGAAGCCAAACGTTTCTTTTGTATTTTGCATTTTATTTGATGAAATAGGCTGTTGTTGCTTTGTGCTGCTGTGAATACGTGCCCATCTGCTCCAGCATGTTTGTGGTGTCTCCTGGTGCCCGCTCAGCTCTTGGCATGTTCAGCACAAAACTCTCCCTCAGCTGCTCCAACTCCTCCAAAGACAAATAAAGGTCAAGCTAAGTTTCAAAAGCAGTTTGGCAAAACAACTGTCCATCAGCTCTTGAACTTGATGAAGCTTTCATGCTCTTTGCTATAAAATCAAGTTTAATTTTAGTGCTTTTTAAATTCTTTTGATTCTTGGGAATTTTGGGGGATCTTCAAATTCTGCCCATGGCTGGTTTGATTTAACTTTGCTTTAAAAAGTAGCTGTCCAAGGATTCCCTTGGAGTGGCTCTTCCTTGAAGTGATTGCTGCAGCAGAGCCTGGCTCAAGAAGAGAAGTTCCCAGAAAAAAAAGACAAGGAAAAAGCTGTCAGTTAGTTGAAAGCTTTTATTGAAGTTACATGTAATAGAAATACTTCAACTCGTGTGGTTATTGCTATGAAATGTGCATAAAAAGTGATGCTCAAACTCAACTATTTAGCACCCTGGTTAAAATTCAGGTATTTTTTGAGTTATATGTAGTGTATTTCTGAACAACACTGATGGATCAAGACAACTTTCAGCAGATGCTGCGTGAGATGAGGGTTGTGTGCAATTCTGAGACCTCTCAGGAAACTGTAACTTTGAGGAAAAACAGCATGCTAAATACCCTGTAATAGAAAATGCATCAGATTTATGGGTTTGTAAGTGACAGCCATGTGGATGAGTAACTGCTGGATTAATTTTATTCGGTTCTGTATTCTGCATGCCTTATTTTAAGAGCACAGCTAATGGAAAAAGCTGGGGAATACAATCTGGTGTCTTGCAAGTATTGGGATGACCCTGATTTCATCCTCCTGGTTCCAGTAAGATGTCTTCAGCCCTGCAACTGCTGCATTGTGTGTTGAGATTCCTCTTTAGGTGAATTGAAAATGCTCATGCAGCCAAGAAAAACAGGGAGGTTTTAGTTCTTTTGGAAATCAGCAGCTTGTGTTACACCTGGGGATAGAAATGAGCAGCAAATGAGAATCGACCGAGGGCTGGATTTTTTTGCCACTGGAATCTATCAGGGTCCTGTGCCTGGTTTCCTTGGGAAGCAGGGCAATCCATCAGCTGGGATTCCTGGTCACTTCTGCTGCAAATTGAGAGGTATCTTTGTTTTCAGACTGGGAATCTGCAATTAGAGTCGGTGTGCTGGACTGTGGGGAAGAGGAGAACTACGAGACCTGCAGAGAGTATGGTATTCACTACTACCCAACCTTCAGGGTAAGTGTCAGAACATCCTGCCTTAGGCAAATAGTGCACGTTTTATAGGAACTAAAACCATAAAATTGTGTATAACTTATTGGTCTTTAGCTGGACTTTTACGTTGCTTTTTTCTGAGAAAGCTGCAAACTTGATAAAAGACTAATTTGAGTTTTTTTTGCTGAATGCAAGAGCTGATGCAGCTGTTCAGAGCAGTAATTGTGAATCTGGAAAATTCTCATAGAAAGAACTGTGTTGTTACATTTATAGAACACCTAGTTTTAATGGATTCATTAGATAATAACAATTGGTATAAGTCTTTTTCAAATTCAGATGTAAGATGATTATTCATAGTGGGCTTAGTTTTGGTGTGTGAAAGTAAAGGAAACACAATGAAGTTGCTTCATGAAAACAGCTGATTTCATGACCAATTAAAAATTTCCCCCTGATTGATCCTTCGCTCTTTTTCTAATTAATTTCATAATTTGCTTAAACTGGCTTTTGAAAAGATCTTGTGTTAATGAGAAGTATCTACCATTGTTCATTTTTAAATCTAAATGCAGTTTTTACCTTCTCTGCCTCTGTCAGTCTCTATAATCACATTATTAACTGTACGGATGAGCAGAATGTGGTGGATGGAAAGGATTGAATAAACTGTTTCATTATGAGGGGGAACAGGAGCCATTTCACTGCAGGATTTGTGATCTTTTACCCTGATAGAACAATGTATTTTTATTCTTTAAAGTTTTAGGTGTAAATTGAAACACATTTTTATTAGGCACTGAGTAATTTCTACTCTTTTTCTCATAGCAGAAGGCAGCCAAGCTCCCTTAGATCTCCTGTTTAACCACTGGAGGGAGTTGGGAAAATGTGAATAGTGTTCCAAGCTTACACAAAGCTGGTAACACTCATTTGGGAATCAGTTCACTCGTGTTTGGGTTGGTGTTTGCAGTAAAGGATCAATATTGAATTATGCATTAGGGTGTTTTTCCTCTAAAAGTTGGCTTTGTTATCAGAGTATTGAATGGTACATAGGAGTTACCCTCATGGAAGGTGAGAAACAGATCTTTGGAACTCACAGACCGAGAGGGAAAACTCATAGGTAAAACTGTTCTGTAGTTAGAGCTGTAAAAGTAAAAATTCTTGTTCCCAAACTGGGCTTTTTATCTGATACAGTGTTTTTTCTTTTCTCCCTCCAGTACTTCAAAGCATTTACAAAGCAGTTTACTACTGGAGAAGATTACCAAGGTAAGAATGTCCAACTGTAAGGAATCCCAGGGCAGTTTTCCTGTGAGCCGGGGATGTGTCACGCAACAAACAAAATCCCTTTGCCTGTCAATTAGTTGGAACAGAGATGGGATGGACACTAAATAGCTTTTTCAGACAGGAAAATGCAATGTTAGGCAGAATTTTAAACAGGCTAAATATTTATTCAAGAACTTAGGGCTCACATTCCTCTTTTTTTTTAATGTAGTTCCTTATTTTCACAAATGGCTAGTTAATTTTCTTTTAATTCCTTTTTTCCCACCACACACCTCATCAGCAGGAGATCCAATTTGCTCAGCCCTCACTGGTGCCTTTTGATCTGTGAGCCACTTCCCAGGCACCCTGAATTGCACTGGGAGAGCCCCTATTCAGATGTGGACTGACTGAAAACAGGCTTATCCCGTGTGTCTGACAGGATCACAGCTTGAGGTGGTTTGTCTGGGACAAAAGTGAGGTTGTCTCTTTGAATGGATTAACATTTAAAAGGCCAGAGGTCAGAGGAGAGACCACCTGCACCATTAACCCCTCCTGGCCAAGAGAACCACACTTGTGCCTGGTACATTTTGGCATTTGTGGTAGTTCCTGCTTTATAACTGATTTTTCTCAAAGTAAATAAAATATCCTCACACTTAGTTATTTCCTCATCTTGTTACCTGGCCCATTTGGTAGGATTGATACACCTTGGCAGGTTTTAATTCATGATTCATATTCTTATTGCAAAAAAGCTCCTGAAGTTGCCCCCACCAACTGTTGTGAAAGTGATCACAGGTTGATAATCAGGCATTGTTTGAAGAGAAAATTGGCAAGGCAGGCAGATGGATAGATTTGGAAGAGCCTTGAGGTTTTATTGATTTTGGGGTGGGTTGACAGCTTCTAAATATGGTCTGATATCAACATTAAAATGAAATCCTACAACTAAATCCTTAGTTCCTGGTTTTCAGCCAAGTAGTATCCTGGGTTTTAAGTCTAAATTTAAAACAAAACCACAGAAAAGCATGAGAAAACCTGCCTGAGCAGAAAACCTGCTTGTGAGTCATTTTTTTCCCCAGTTTTCTGCAGGGTTGTATCTTTTATAACCTGTTCTCATCAGGAGCAGACCGAGAGCTGCAAACTGTTCGTCAGATGATGATTGACTTCCTCCAGAACCACTCCCAGGAGGTGAGACCACCTGCTTGCCCACCACTGGACCCAGTTTGGTAAGTCCCTTGTTTCAAATGTAGCTGCTTGTGTTAATTGTGTTAATAAAATGTAGAAGGTCCTATTGAAGATGAAATGAGGTTTTTTTCCATATTATCTGTTCTGCGTGAGATTGTAAAAGGAAATTCCATGAATAACATTCTGCCGGTGCTGAATTGCCTTTTTTTTTTTTTTTTGGTTAAAGGTCCAGTGATATTACTTCTCTTTTTGACAAGAACAGCCACCACTACACTGCCATTGTGTTTGAAGGTACCAGCTCCTACGTTGGGCGAGAGGTAACTGTGACTTCTGCATGACAGGATGGCTGGGAAGGAGTGTTGTCATAACACAGCTGAATTTGAGGTTGTTTAGCCAAGCAACAAACTGGTTCCAGGGCTGAATTCAAGGGTCATAAAGGGCAGGTCACGGATGTTTGAGGAATCACAAAGCCAAGGGATTTTATGGGGCTGTGGTTCAGTCACACAGAGGAACTTCCTCACAAAAGAATGTGATGTCATGTCAGCTTCTTCCATTCATATTTCAGTGGAAGATTAATTTATCAGTTTCACTGTTAGCACAATTCTTTTCTTTTAAGATTTGGAAGATCACAACAAAAGTGTTGTCAGATTATGTTACTGTTTGGTTACTGCTGAAGAACCATTTGTAATATTCTTCTGGGCAACTTCTGTGATTTCAAATGTTTATAATAATCTAAATTCTTCAATTCCCTTTAGATTTTGGGAAATCATAGTCTAAATCAAGATGATAGCATAAAATTATTTTCGTATCTCTGAGACATGGAGAAAGTGGAAGTCTTTGGTTTTTGTTTACCCCACTCCATCAATAAAATATTTGATTTGGCATCTTTTCCCCACCTAATGAGCCTGCTGTTAGCTTAGACAACTGCTACTTTTCTCTTCCTGCCAAGATCTAGGATAAGTGAAGAAAATAAATTGTGTAATTATCTAGACATAATCTGTGTAGGAACATCCAGTGTCTGCAAAATGTTTCTAATTAGATTTGATGCTGAGATGGCCCAGATGCATGAGGGGAGGAGAGTGTACTGCCAAAAAGGAGAGTCACTTTGGGAAGCAGGCTGCTCTGCTTCCAGGCATTTGTTTTCTGGAAGCTGCTATGTTGATACAAGTGGGCATTACTGGAGAAAAGAAATGTGAATATTATAAAGTTCTTCAGCTTTTTGTGACTCTTTGATTTGATTGCCTGCTGTTAGAGGGAGAGACAGAGGGTCATCTGATTAACACGAAGTGGAGTCTGCTTTCACAAGAAAAAATGTTTGCTGATGTTATCTAGCATTTTAGCTTTATAGAAAGTGGAATATAAAATAACATTGTTTTCATGTTTAGAATATAAGACAATATGGGCAGACCTATTAGGTGTCCCAGCTCCTGAAGGAGGGAAGGTCATGTATTATCACTGATGGAAGGAAGGAGATAAAAACCAGGATAGGTCAAGAAAAATAAAAAAAAAAGGAAGATAGGAGTAATAATTTCCAGGGAAGAGTAAATCTTGTTGAATTGCAATTCTTGCAATTGTTACTGTGCACAGAATACTCATGGCTGCACTTCCTTGGCAAACAGCTTCATGATTCCCTTAAAGGATAATGCACTTCATGTTCATGTGCTTTGTCCTCCAAGATTCCTTGAACAGTGTATAATTCATGTCATCTTTTCATTACCCAGGTTATCTTAGACTTAATCCAGTATGAGAACATAGTGGTGAGGAGGGCCTTGAATTTTGACAAGGCTTTCCTTGAGAAACTGGGTGTTCTCTCAGTCCCCTCGTGCTACCTGATACAGCCAAATGGGTCCCATGGCTTAATTAACAAGTAAGTAATTATCAGTCAGAGGAGTATGAAGAGGTTCATTTAAGTTATAAAAACAGCTTCCATAGACTCCTTTCATACAAAGCGATAATTCTATAACCATAATAATTCTATATACAATTCTGTAACCTCCTTTTGCATGTAACAATCACATTGTGTCCTGGCATGTCGTTGTACATGTCATGTATGTCACATTGTACTGCCTGAAGTTGTGTGTTACCTCTATTAGCAATGTGAGACCTAATACTACTTTTATTTACCACTGTTGCCTATTTATAGCTGTAACTTATTACTGTGATACATGTGAAAGGAAAAAACTTTGGAATAAAAGTGAAAAAAAAATGAAGCATCAAAGTTCTTAAAAGAACTTGATTCTAAATCCAAATATTTATTTCATGTGAACATTTTTTGGGTAAGGTGAACAGACATTTGATGAACATTATTTGTTCTTACTTTGAGTGGAATTTCACACCACTAATCCAAATTACTATTCCTAAATTGAACATTATTTCATTTCACTTTGTATCAAAACATGCCATGCTGCACTAGGACTGCAAAACATAAAGCAAAGTGAATAGCTTGTTTTATAAATGTACTAATTTGCTTTGGACATTCACTTAGTGTGAGATTGAAAGTGATCTCTCTTTGTCTGTTTATGTGTAGTTTGAAGCCTCTACGGTCTTTCTTTTCTTCGTATTTAAAGTCACTGCCAGGTGTAAGAAAAAAACTCCTTTTGCCACTCCAGCTGCCTGCTGAAGAAAACAAAGAGGAGAACACAGAAACCAAGGTGTGGAAAGAGTTCGATAAGTAAGTGCCACCCTTGATTTTCAGATCAATACCTGATTATTAAAATTTCCTTGAAGTTTTTGCTTGCCCTGTGGGAAGTTGTGCTGTAAGTTATTACAAAATCCTTGTACAGCTCCATTCCATCCCAGAGGGTCCACCTTGAGTAGAGCAGGTTGATCACTACTGAATGCTCTACATTCTTCTGCTGTGTTAAATCAAAGGTGTTCATGCTTAAAACTGGAGGAATTACAGCATCAGAACTCAGAGAAAAACTTTCAACAGCTGCTTCAACTTCATCCCTTCAGATGTATTCAGGTAACACTTGTGAACTGGTTTAATTTCAACATCAAGGTTACAAATTGTGAGCAGCTTTTCAGACAACTCACAGGTGAAATTACAGAGGGCTGCCAGTATTTTGGTTTTAGTAGCATCTTCACAGCTGTGCAAGGAATGTTTTTCTCCAAAAGTATTGTTAAATATTCAGTTGACTTCAAAATACCAAGGACTTTTCACCCATTACCTTAAGTATATAGCCCACTGATCTGAATTGTTGGAAAGCCTCAGGAAGTTATCAGTGTCTCTAAAAATTAAATAGTAAAACAACAAGCTGTAACATTTCTGCAGAAAAGGAGAGTTCTCTGTGTGTGTAATAGTAAAGCAGTGCCCACTAAATAGTGCAAGTATAATAGAAAATACTGCAGTCACTGGAAAGGATATTTATCATCCCAAATCCTGTAAGGTTTATCTTCACCCTCTTTCCCTCTTTGTTTGAGAGAAGGATGTAAAGCCTTTGCAGAGAGATAATCCCTCAGCAACTTTAGATGGAAAGATGGAGGACTGAGTGCTTTAATTTAGTACTTGTTTTCCTTTCATAGACACTATTAGTGTCATCTTCTTTCAGTGACTATTATAAAATACTTTATATGAAACATTCTCTTAGCAAAACAACTTAGTTAAATTGAGCTGCTTTGCAGCAAGGCAAAATCTTGTCTCCAGTCCAAGTATCTTCTAAATAGGATCTTTTGGGAGAACCTTCTGCATTCATGTGGATGTATCTTTATTTAAGAAACTTGAAGCAGAAT
This sequence comes from Grallaria varia, assembly GCA_013396735.1. Lineage (NCBI taxonomy): Eukaryota > Metazoa > Chordata > Aves > Passeriformes > Formicariidae > Grallaria > Grallaria varia. Next base: position 90,444 of record VWZG01012370.1, on the reverse strand, counting down.
TTCGCTGTTTTATAAAATTTGAGTACATTATTAATGAAGGGAATAAATTCAGAGTAAGTCTGTAGTTTCAGCTGTTAAGATATAGAATATTGTGTATTTAAATATGTAATTTAGGAAGTGGGGCCAGCCAATTTCTTGAATTATTGTTTTTTAATTCTGTGTGTCTGTAGAAACAGCAGTGCTGCTGAACTGTTAACTGTGTGACCTTGTGTTTGTTCAGTTCCATTGCTCTGTCTCTTCACACTGTGTGAAGTTTGCATTGAGAGCTGGGGTTGTGTGCTTGATGCATTTGTACTCTGTGAAGTGGGTTTTGTTGTGAAGATGTTAGGTTGTGAGAAGGAACTTTTAAAAAGAAGTTTGATTTGTTTTATTTGGTTTCTTGTACCTGTCATAAGGTGCCTGATTCTGTCTAAAGAGCTGGTGTGACTAAATTTGTACATAAAGGACTGCAGTAAAACTACTGCATTTGAGAGAGGATTTCTAAACTCAGTCCTTTCGAGCACAGACATTTTCAGCCCTGTTTGCACCCCTGCTCTGTGTATGATGCCCTGCTGTTGAACAGAAGTCTCCCTTTGGTCAGAACATGGCATTTTTCTGTTTGTGGCCAACCCAGCAGAGAAGCTGCAATTTTCTTGCTGACAATGTCAGGGCTGTAATTTCAGTGCAAGGTAAAGCTGGCTGGGAGGCAAAAAGTTGAGTCAAATATAAAAAAAACTTCCTCAAGTGTGGTTGTGTTTCATTTGTCTCAACCCTGAAGAGAATGAAAGAGTCCAGGGCCACCAAACTGAGCACCCGGGGCAGGATAACTGCAGTCACTGCCGAGGCTTCAATGACACCTCTCTCTATCAATTTTATCTTCCTGACTGGTGAGAAAACAAGCAAAAGAAACCTGCCAGATTCTCCCATGATTTATGTGTTTTCCAGGTCCAGGCTGTACATGGCTGACCTTGAGTCGGGATTGCATTTCCTGCTCAGGGTGGAACTCGCCACACACAAGACGCTCGAGGGAGCTGAGCTAAAGACCTTCAAGGATTTTGTCACCATCTCTGCCAAGGTACACGCTTCTAGTCTTTGATTATTTGTAAGAATAAAGTGACCCTACCATAGAATTTATTATGGGACAGAAGTCTCTCCAAATGTCTTTTGCAGTGTTTAAATACGTGAGTCCTCAGTAGATTAAAAAAAAGTTTTGTGTGTTTATTCAAGTGTTGTTTTTTGAGGTATTTCATGCTGTTCTGACATACTTACGGGGTTACAATGCATTTTAATTTAATCTTAGAGGGCTCAAAATTAAATAAAGCTTAAGTAGTCTGCAGCATATTGAACAACCACTGTAAATATAGTCCATTTATCAGATTTTCAGGATAAGTAGCTATTGTAACTCAGTGGGATTAAAACAACCTTTGTTTTTCATTCTTGACTTTTGGATTTCATTAATGCATACTTGGCAAATGGTGTTCTATTTAGAGATCTTAGTGGCTTCTGTCTAAATTTGGAATATAATTGAGGCACTGAATTTAATTAATTGAGTATTTCAAAATAACTGCGGTATTGAATGAGTATTAAAAAAAAAGCTTGCATATTATATTGTAGTGAAGGGAAATACAATGTGATATGACTTGAAAAAAAAATTAAAATGCTTTATAATGTCAGCTTTCTGAAATAATATTTATTTATATTTACTTACAGTGTAGCTACCAGTATGTTTTATTTTAAAAAGATTGAATCAATAACTGTTAATGGAATAATAAGGCCTGTATGAATGATTTCCAAATATCTGGATTTATCTGGAAATCAGACAGACAGTTTCTTGCCTGCCCGCCCCCCCTTGCAGCCATCAGAGGTCAGAAATCTCTCACTGGCCTCATTTCTTTAAGAAAGTGTGGTGCTAATCTTTCCATCATATTATCCCTAAAACAGCCCCTGCTCTTCCCGATGGCTCCTGGCCAGCTGATGTCATTTGCTTCCCTGGCTGTTAGTGCAGAAATTGGGAATGCTCTCTTTGGGTCCCTGCCCAGCTCCCCCAGCCCTTCCTGGGGGGCTCTGGCCTTTATTTGTGCTTTTTTGGTGCTGTGACACTTTCCTTGGAGCTCTCACTCAGGACCTGCAGGTGCTTTTGTGAGGAAATGTTTCTCCTCTTCTCCTGTTTATAGCGAGGGTCAGTCCAAAGGCACAGAGGCCTCTGGTTCCCTGCTTGGGAATTTTCACTGTTGAAATCCTGCTCCCTTAGGGAAGGTTCCTAAAGGATGGTTGGCATACTGGACTTAATTATATACTAATTACAACCCTAATTAAAGCAAAATACCATTTCTGGTGTAAAATAACTGACTTAGAGTTCCTCACACTCATCAGCCAGACTGTGACTTCTGTGAGTTCCAAGTCAAGGAAGTCCCTGTTTCCAAATCCCTTTGGAAATCGCAGTTACAAATATGAGAAGGAAAATGCTCTTCTGGATAATCAGCTTCTAAATTTACAGAAATCTGACTCAAAACAACTATTTTTTTTGTGATTGATCTTCTGAAAGTGAGAAGGATTTCAGCCTCTCTGACCCACTGTGGTGTTATTGCCATTCAGAGCCACATTCTGAACTGAATTATTTTAATGTGAAATTCTCTGTAATCTGTCAAAATCGTTCCATAACATTCCTGCTTGTTATTCAGTACCTCATTTTTAATGTTTTGCACATAAAACTTACTAATTTTTTAAGCACAACTTAATATGAGATGGCTTTTCACTGAAAGCAGAACAAGTAATTAATTTGCTCATAATGAAACAAAATCTGAAGCATTTTAAAGACAGCAAAAACATTTAGATAAAGACAAAAATGCCTCTGTGCTGCTGATATTTGTGCTTTAAAATGTTTTCTTCCTTGTTTTTTTTTATTTTTCTCAGCTGTTTCCTGGCCGCCAGCCCGTGGTAAAGTTGTTAGAGACCTTGCAAGAGTGGCTGGTGAGCCTTCCATTAGACAAAATCCCTTATGATGCTATTCTGGATCTGGTCAACAACAAAATGCGGGTAAGCTGGTCCCAGTTCCCAGCAGAAAATACAGCATTAGTAAAGGATAAGATTCTATATAAATCTAAGACAACACTTACTGATGGTCCCTAGGTCATAATGGAGTTATAAGAAGGTTAAAATGAAAATAAAGTCAAGTCATTACCAGGAGAAAAAAAAAAAATAAAAATCCACATGAAGAAATTGAAATGAGAGAATTGAAACACAATCCTGGCTGGGTTTATAATGAGCAAGCAATAGTGTTCCCTAATGTCAGCTTCCAGTGATCCAAGATTCCCAGTGGATATTTGGGAATTTGCTGTGCCTGTTATCAGCAGGATTCTCTTAAAGATCAGAGTTTAAGTGATGGGAAATTTAACCCACTGAAATGGGCATTATTCCTGGAGAGTTTCCCCCAAATACTCTTTCATTTCCTTGCTGGAATCTCGTCCCACTCTGGCGAGCAAAGCCCTGGGACAGGGCTGTCTTTGCCCAGAAATTAATAAGAATCTTCCTTCCCTATTTGCTCCCTGAAATTTGGAAACCTCTTGTGTGTTTTAGGAAGCAGAGAGAGAAGTCTCAGGAACTAAAGCTTTGCACTGGATTTTAGATGTAAAGAATAAGTAGTGGGTTTGTTCTAAGAAGAAATAATATTAAATTTTCCGTGTTAAGCTGTTCAGGCTTTACCAGTGGGAATCGTGTAAACCTGGTGGAGCAATATGGAAGGTTTAATGTGCCCAGGGAAACTGGAGCTCTGTCAGAGCTTACAGGAGCATTTCTCTGTGTGTTGTGTTCATACTGTGCTTTAAAAAAGGTTAAGCTACTTCACGTGTTCTCTCAGAGTAAGTTTAGTAGGTTTGCCATCAGTATTTTGTACATCATGCAAGAGGGTTGTTTCCTAAAGGTACATCAGAGGATCTTGGCCTTAAGGATTGTTCTGAGTTTAAAATTCATTAATTCATTAGCAACAAGTACAGAGAAGGTAATTTGCTGATCTTTACCCTCAGATCACCTCAGTTTTGTGGGGGATCAGTTGTGCTGTTACACTCAGTAGTACGTTTAGGTCCCAGAGCTGCAGAGATCCTAAATACATCTCCTTTTTCACAGATTTCTGGGATATTCCTCCCAAAGAAGGTTCAGTGGGTTGGCTGCCAGGGCAGCAGACCAGAGCTGAGGGGCTACAGCTGCTCCTTTTGGAAGCTCTTCCACACCCTCACTGTTCAAGCTGCACTGAGACCAAAAGCCTTGATAAATACAGGTAAACAGCTCATTTTTTGGTGTGTAAATCCTGTGTTAATGCATTTGTGGAGGGCAGTGGCTGCAGGTCTGTACCAGCAGGGGTCAGAGCTTTGCTGCAGCTGGAAGGCTTTGAAAGCCTTCTCCTTGCTCAGAAATGTGGTAAATAAAGTGTGTGGCCCTAAAGCTGGGAGAAATAAAGCAGATCAAAAAGGAGAAAATTTCAAACAAAGAAATTTTGAGCTCCCTGAAAAGGGATGAAAATTATTCAGGTTACCTGAAGTTGCACTGTGAAATAAATTTGAGAAGAATGAGATTTAGCCACAGAGTTTAGTAGCTATAAAGGATGTACAACCATTAGCTGATCCTTCTGTAGTGTTAGTTCTTAAATACTGAATGTTATGAATGTTTTGAGGTTTCTTTTTCAGCTGAATGTACCTGTCATTAATCTCCACCGTGATTTACTACTTTGCCAGCACTCTGTACAATTGCTTGTTTTTAGACTTGCAGCATCTTGTGAAGCAGAGTGTTAATATTCTGGTGATGATTCCTATTTAAGAAACATGCTGGATATATATAATCTATTTTCCTCACCCAATGAAAATAGAATTACTAATGCTAAAATATTGGCCTTCACATATTTTTATTCCTGCCAGGGCAGTGCTTTGTTTGGTTGCAGTTTTATTTAGTTCTCACTTAAAGCCTTTCAAATGTCTTTTCCAAGGAATATGAGAACGGTGCATGGACTGCAACTAAACTATAAAACACAGAAATTGTAATTTTGCCAGTTGTTGATCGTATGTTTTAAAAATGTTCTATTATTTCAAATTATAGATACATGTGTTTGTCCAGCATTATTTGCAATCACAGTGAAAATCTTTCAAATCTTAATAATTCTGCTGCCAAATAGGGATTTTTTTTTTACAGCAAATCATCCTATTGTTGATCTCTTTTGTTTGTTTGTTTGTTTTTCATGGGACAGTGGGTTAAATTTCTTCCATTTAGTGCCGTGAGCTTGAGGGGTTTGCACTGGATGATTTTTAGCTGTTCAAGATCCTGCAGAAGTTAACCTTCCCCCCCTTTTCCCTGAGCTGCCAAAAGTGCTCTGATTAAAATAATTCTTAATACTTCAAAAGGGCACCTTAAATTGTGCGTTTCAAGCATGAGCTGCGGGCAATGTGAAGTTAAAAATACGTGGCAGAACCTGAGAACTCTTTGGCACAGTCAACCCTGGCTGGAAATCGGGGCAGATCTGTGATGATCACTTCTTACAGCCAAAGAATTGGGTCAGTCTGAGACTGTGGGATTATGTCTTGGGAGGTTTTCCTCTCCTTATTGCTTGTTTAAATCCCATCTACTAAAAAGCATGATGTACTCCCTAATCCTTCCCACCACAGGTAGGGTTTTATGGTTCTTGTCCACTTTAAAGATTAGGGTTACCCTGAATTGCAGTAGTTTGGGAGGAGAGAGAAAAGGAGGATTACACGATGATACATGGCAGATGTTAATAGAAGATTCATCTCGGGGCTGATAAAAGAAAAACAAACAAAATGAGCCATTTTGCAATTGTTTGTTTTCCTTTGAAAGCAGATGTATTTTTCTTGAGTTTCCCCCGCGTGCAGGGCCTGGCACTCTGGGTGAACTTGTGGGGATTTAGTGATGAAATGTTTTTATTTGGTCTATATTTGAAATATTTTATTGGTGAATGGTGACATTTGAACCTGCAGTGGGATCACAGTGAGGGATCCAAAGGAACTCGGAACAGAACGGCTCCCACCCAAGGACGTGTCAAATCACTGTGGAAATCAAGTCCTGAGCACATTTAATTATAAAGAAATGAGTTTTTAGATAACAGGATCTATTAGCGTGAATAAGAGAGCCTTGTGGATTTGATAATGAATTATCTGGATTCTTTCTTAATCTGTTACTGAATTTGAAAGTTCTCCCCACAAAATGAATTTTCAGCAGTGTAGCATTGCACAGGAGAACAGATACAATTAAATCTGTGCATGAATCTGTTCCTCCACGAAGAGATTTTCTGCAAATAGTTACTTTTGTTGTGTTTGTTGTTATTTTCTAAACACATATTTTAGTATTAATGATAAAACTATTTCACCTGAAATTCATTTCAAGTTTCCAAATTATTTTTCAGCCTTTCTTTTAATACAGTAATTTCATCTGCTTTAATGTCATTGCTTTTATTTATATATGTCTGTTCAACCACAGATATTGAAGGGCTGAAGAGGCATTGGGTGCTTTTTAGGATTTCTTTTTGGCTTTAAAGACTTCTTTTTGCTGCTGTACCTGAGAATATAATGGTGTTATTCTAAATAAAGGTGTAATGACAATCTACATGGATTTCTTACACACAGAACAGATGAGTGATCTGATAATTTGAGCAGGTTTTGTTGAGGATTATTTTTTTCCCAAAAAACAATGTAACAGTAAATTACTGCAGTGTTCAGCAGCAGGAGACTGTAATTTGATCAATCTGCACCATAAAATGTGTTTAATTTGACAAGTGTGTGTTCGTGGTAACATACAGTACATTTTTAAATGCATTTTGACATAATTTACTGGGTCAATTAAGCATGAATCAGAAATTCTGTGAGACAGAGATGAAACCATTAGGATTTCAACAAATTATGTCAGGTTTTCAAGCCACTTAGAGATGGAAGAACTACCTGACGCACTAAAGGCTGCAAAGTTCTCCATCTGGGAAGAGCTTATTTTACTTCTGAATTAATTATTAATTATTTAGTGTAAAACAGCGTGAATGGCATAGAAGGAATAATACATTTGTGTTTATTTTAGGAGGAATTCCTCTTGAAAGTGCTAATGCTGCTCAGCAGCTGTTCTGGGAGTGCATTCAGTGGCTGCCAAAAAAGCTGTGGAATTATTAAGTGTAATGAGATTCTGGTGCTCTAATTCCTAAAAAACAAACAGGCATCACAGGCACCTTGTGAAATAATGACCAGAGGGGGTTTGACTCTGGATTTTCCAGTAGCAAAGTCACCATAACTTTAGTGCTTGGACATGAATGGAATAACATAAAAACATAAATATTCATTTAGTTATTGGGCAAGATATTGGAGAAAGACTCTAATGCCAGAAGAATTGTGTGACATCTAGACAGCATGAACTCTGCATGTTTAACAATTTCACAGTGTGATCTGATAAAAATTAATGTTGGTTTTCATTTAACTAAGTTTGTTTCCCCCTTGAATTGTAAGATATTCTTTGAAAGGGAAAATATCACTGTAAAAAACACTTCACCTTTAACTCTTATTTTAATGTGTTGTTCAGGGTAACTTTGAACACGATTGTAAGGAATAAATGTATTGGTATAACCAGCTACTTTCTGTTTTTAGTAGCACTGTTGCTCAATTAAGATTTTTAGAACCTTAATGCGTTGAAAATAATTCCCCTGTAGTTGTGCCTGATAACCCAGACCAGCTTTCCAAACAGGATGTTTTGGAAAGTACTGTTTAAGCTCTATTTATTACCAAATCATTTTGCTTCTTGATGTCTCACCTCCCCTACTTAGTGGCAAAGTTACATATGAACCACTTAGTGGCAATATTAACTGCTTAATGGCAATATTATATATGTATTTTGTTGGAGGGGTGTTTTTTTAAGAACCGAGTGAAGCTTTTAGTCCCTCTAAAATCTTTGTGACTTGTGTAGTTTCTGTGCTCTGGATGTCTTTAAATTACACAAGAGACTCTTTCCTGAGCTCTCGAGTCAGATGTAAATGTGTGTGGAACAAGAACGGAGCAACATTTGCTCCCCTTTTTATTCCCCAGCTCCCTTTAGTGTTGAAGTGCCAGCGTTGGAGCTGTGTTTGTCCAGAAGGTGCTAGAAAAGTGTCCCCCTTGTGTTGTAGGTGTCGAAGACAATCCCCAAGTGGTGCTGCAGGTCATGGGGAGGTACATCCACCACTTCTTCGGGTGCAGGGCGTGTGCTCAGCACTTTGAGGAAATGGCCAAAGAGTCCCTGGAGTCCGTGAAAACCTTGGACCAGGCTGTTCTGTGGCTCTGGGAGAAGCACAACGTGGTGAACAACAGGCTGGCAGGTGAGGCAGAGGTGCACCTGAGGTGTTGGCGTTGTGCCTTTAGGGGGTAGAACAAAAAACCCCACCATTCCCTAAGGCAGTTTCTTCTGGGATTTCACCTGTTGCCTGATGAGAGGATCTTCCTGGGGTGCAACTCAAAGCCTTCTCAAAAAGGGGCAGTAACAGTGGATGAAAAATAATCACATTTCCTTCTGTAACACTTTCAGTAGATGTTAAAACCTGGCTTTGTTTTGCTCCAGAGCGATGCTGGATAGAAAATTGTAATTGGACAAGAGACTTTCTCAGGATAAAAGAGCCTGAACTCTTGGCAGATCAGCAATAGAATAAAACAGAATTAATGTATGAAGGAAATCTGTGCCCCCTCTAAATCATTGTTTTCAGTGAGACTAAAAGTGCTGTTAAAATACTGGTTGTGTTTAATCCCTTCTGTTATGGGGGTATCAAGTAACTAAAGCACTAAAGAAAATTGGTTTCTCTTTGCACTAAATCCCTGTCTGCTGTTATGGATCTGGCTAATGTAGCATTAGTTACAATTTAAATATGCTCCATTGTGTTTATGTTGTGGTCCTGCTGAATTCCCAAGATTTATGAAGTGTTAAATACTGTTGTGAGCACAAACAGTTTGTCTCCTTTCTCCTGAGGAGAAGAAAAGTAAGTGATAAGGGTTTAAATAAAAACATCCCCTAATTTTGGTGACAGTTGCTGGGCTGAACACAGAACCAGGCGACTCCTGGTGGCTTGGACTTGCTAAGTGGTGGAGCAATACACTTATTTAGAACATTAAGGTATTGGAAAACTCACAGGGATATTGATTTAGGTGATGCAACAGCCAGCTAAAATACCCTTTTAGTAAGAAGTATAAACACACTGAAATAAATAATAATGGTAAATTATGCTTTTCAAGTTTGCTAAAATTTCTCCATGGGACAATGATGTATTTTCACCCTTAAAAGCTGCATCTGTATTTGTGGTCCCACGTGTGGCTTTCAGTGAGAAATTATGTTTGGTCAATGAAAACACCTTGGCACAGCCTTGCAGGGGGTCAGGAGGTGGCTGGATATGGCTCTGCCCTGTGGAATTATTCCCTGTTGCTTTAGAATGGACAGAATTTACAGCGTTTTCCTCCTTGGCAGGAACAAAGTACAAGGAGTTTTCTGTTTGTAATCTCACCATAATTCAGATTGTTTCTACCTTCTCTACTGAAACATTTTGATTACTGAGTGGTCTTTAAGATGAAAAGGCAAATTTACTCTCTTGCTTGTAAATATCAAGGAGACAAATAATTTTTTAAGCTTCCTTTGAATCCCTGTTTTGCTCAAAATCATGGGGAGCTTCCTGCCTTAAAAAAGAATAAAAATACTACTAATAAACCAAGAATCAAAATTTTAAAAGTATTTTAAACATTAATGTACTAATAGCAATCAGCTAAATAAATTAGCTTCTTCTTGTGAGATTTTTTTCTAAAAATTATCTCCGTACATGTTTTAAAATGTTATTTTTTAGAGCAGAGTGTGACACCAGCTCTGCTCTGAGGACAGAGGTGGCCAGAGCTGTGAGCATCTGAAATGTTCAAATTGGAGCTAATTTGAGACAGCATTACATGTTTAAAGGCTAAAAAACAAGCTGAAAAATACATCTTAAATAGGCAAGTGGTTTTTAAAGAACTGAAAATAGTTTGCTCCAGTAATAATGCAAAGCTGGGGGAAAGCAAGCTTAGGATGGAGTGATTCACAGCATAGAAACATGAAAATATCTGAGCCTTTGGCCTTGAAGCTGCTCCTGCAAACCAGGCAGAAGCCAGGGATTAAGGAGCATCGAGTGAAAAGAGCAGTTTGTTTTGCACCATAATTCAAGTTAACCCTGTAGGGCCCAGATGGTCGTGTTTTCCTGCCTTTTAAAGCAGCAATTGCAGGAGCTTGGGTTGGGATTCGAATGCTGCAGCTTTTACTGCCAGGAAAGGAAAGTAATTATCATTTTGTGTTGGTATTTTGAGGTGCGTCAGGGCAGAATTGATGCACCCCTGAGGAAATGGGAATTTCCAAATCTGTTTGTGATTGCCTTGGTTTAACACAAACGTTATTGTGCTGGGGGCTGTTTTTGGGAGAACCTCACTGTTTGTGAGTGGGAAACACTCTCTGTGAGGTGTGTGGTGGTTCAGCTTTCCCATTTCATTCACTGATTTTTATTCTGATATTTATTTCTACTATGTTTTTTTCTCCTCCCAATTAGGTGATTTGACTGAAGATCCAAAATTTCCCAAAGTTCAGTGGCCAACTCCAGACATTTGCCCTGCTTGTCATGAAGAAATTAAAGGCTTGCACAGCTGGAACGAGGAGCAAGTCCTGCAGTTCCTGAAGTCCCACTATAACAGTGACAATATTCTCTCTAAATACACCGAGAGCCAGACTGACTCCAGTGACACCGAGCAGGGACACGCCAGGGAGGGACGAGACAAAAACCTGCCGAAGAAACCAGGGGAAAACAGAGAAAATAAGAGCCAGGATAAGGAAAAGGCAGTAGATTCAGGCCCAGAGGTGTTAGAGAAGCCAGTAGGGAATCCCGGAGCTGTCCAAGGTAGCGGGAAAACCGCGGCTGCGTCAGTGAACCTCAAAGGGACCAGGCAGGCCGTGTCCTTCCTAGGGATTGGATTTTCCAACATAGACATGAGTCTCTGTGTCATCCTCTATGTTGCATCCTCCTTGTTCTTGATGATCATGTACTTTTTTTTCCGGATGAGATCCAAGAGGTGGAAGGTGAAGTATTACCGGTCCTTGGTGTAGGAGTTTTGCTTGTATGTGGCTGTTCAGTCCCAGACACAGCTTTAATATTTATGATCAGGGATTTTATACACAGTATTCCTTGTTTCAAAGGCCTTTGTCCCGAGGCATTTCCAGGTGTTCTGGCTGGGTATGTGGAGCTGGCTGTGAGAACCCCAGTGTTTGCCTGAGGCGCATCAGTGTGCTCTGAAGGGAGCGTTGCATTTGTCAGGTCAGATTTTTCCATGACTTCCCACCGACATCCTTTACTCATTTTCAGAGTAAACATTGCATTATGCAATCCACTGTGCCTGCTGCAGGAGGAAATTGGATATTGTTTAGTGTGTGCTTCAAGTCAGGTGTTATTTTTTTTTAATTTATCCAGAGCTGGTTTCACCTGCCTGAGTGCTGAACAGTTCCACTGGTACCTTGGCTGCTTCATTTGGAGGAGCATGGTTTGTTTTTTTGGGGTTTTTTTAGAAAACAAGAGGTCTGTTCTGATTAAAACCATTCTAAACCTATGTGACTTTCTGAAATATTATTTGCATGTCATATTTAAAAGAGAAAGCATTCTGTGTTCATTCTTCCACTCTCTTGTGTATTCCAGCAAGGATGAGTGTGTGTCTGCTTGGATGTGAGTTTTGGGGCATTGCCAGCACTGTCATCGTTTTATTGGGGTTAGGTGTGAGCAAGGACAAACTTGGACCTGGTGCTTTCCTTGCTCCATTATTGGAAGTGTTAGTGGAATATTGGATAACTCACCTCCTTTATGAACCAGGAAAATAGCTGAGTATTTATTCTGTTATCCAGATGGAAGCCAATCCTGATGAACTCTATTAAAGAAAACAATGTTTTCAGTGAAGGACAGTGAGATTTGTATTAGCACAGCAGAACAAATAAAATTTTGGAAATACTGATTGATAACTCCATTATAATAGATCAGTTAATGCATCCCTTGGTGCTTCCAGCTCTGAGCTCACAGAGTGTCACCTGCCAGGTGTGAAGTTGTCTGTGCAGTGCATCCTTCCCTCCTTCCCTGCTGCTGGAATGCTCCTCGTGGGCTCAGGGCAGAGCTGCTCCCTTCTGGGATGTGGCAGCATTTGGGAATGTGGCATTTGCCTTTCCAGGTCAGTCTGGGGTCCTCGTGGGCAGCAATCAGAAGAAACCATGAAAAGAGTTCTAAAATTTCCATTGGGAATAGGAGTTCCCGTGATCCTGGCTGGGGGATAATTCACGTCCTGGATAGTGAAGTTTATAATCCTATCCAATGTAATTGAGCATGTTCTAGTTATCCATTACCTAATCTTTAGTTAATCCTAATAGGTTTTGGCCTCAATGTTTTCTCGTGGCAGTGTGTTCTCCAGATTAATTATGTTATATAAAAAGGCTTTTCCTTTCAATTCTACATTTGTAACTTTTAATTTAATTGAATGTTTGCTGGCTCTTCTGTTACATGAGAAGGAATAAGGAGTCCCTGGCCAATTCCCTGTGTTTATACCATTAGTGAGTCCTCCTCTGATTTCCCTCATAGCCCCAGCACAGGTAGTTTAAAACCTGGCAACAAGAATGGTCTAAAAGCACAAAAACTCCACAGGGTTATTTTTTCATAATCAAATCTTGTTTGTTAACAAAACTGAATATTTCTGATGTGTTTCTGCAGCTTCCACTTGGAAGAACAGAATTGAGCTTCAAGGATTCACTGTCCCTTGTTGCTTTATGACTCCCTACAATTACAGCACATGGGCTTGGATATTAAAACACTCTGTGAACAACGGGAATGATGGTGGGAGGTGGGACAGGCTCATCAGTGCAGGTTGGTTTGGGCTGGAATCCAGTGAGAGATCCCAGGAAGAGGCTGCTCAGGGGGAAAGCCAGAGATTCCACATTTATTTTTAAAAATCAGGTAACTTTTAGGCAGCCTAATCTGGGCAGGTGTTCTCAGCCCACAAGGAAGGGACATTTAGCTTTAAAAAAAAGTAAATACAAACACCAAAAAGCCCGAACCCAGCACAGCAGTATTGGATCTGGAAAACTGGGCCAGTTTCTGTGGGACTATGGAATTCCTGCTGTCGGAATTGTGGCACATTCCGAAGCTGAAAATCAGTCCTTGATGCTGGTGATTAGAATTCTACCACATACACAGTCCTGGTTTCGTTAGCTTTGGCTCATTCTCTTCATTTTCATCTGCACATGGAGGCAAAAAGGCTTAGGAGGTTTTTAGGATGATTTTGCCTTTAAAAAACAGCAAATGTGGGTTTGGAATAATGTGGGGATTTTGCTACACACCATTAACTTCCACATTGCTGTGACCCTGCTGCAAACACAACAGAATAAACCACTGGAAGTTTGAGTATTGGATCTTTTTTCTCTCTGAAGAGTGTAAAAGTCTGAAATTAGGAATATTTCTTGTCCATGGTGCTGCTCCAGCTCTTGCCAGTGAACCAGCCCAGCCTTTCACTTCAAGGACCTCATCCAAGGAGGTTTTCTTCTCTTTGAATTCAGTTGTATAAATCTTGGTCGGTTTGCTTGTTCTTATTTTCCATCTTTATAATGACAAATTGCATGGTTTTGTGTCTCTGTAGTGGTACAGTCTGTGCTGGGGGACGGGTGATGCTGCCAGGAAGGTGTTTCGGTTCCAAAAACTGCCTCCAGCCCCATCTCCTCACTCCTGGAGGGTGTTTGTGTGCTGTGTTGTGCCACGGAGGTTCCTGCAATGCCTCTTCCCTGGGGGATCCTGCCGTGCTGGGGCCAGTCAGTTCCAAGAGGGGTATCTTGGCCCTTTGTAATTCATGGACCTTTCTTTGCTCTCTGGATGTTTTTAAAGAGGGAATTTTAAACCTGCATGGAAAATGAAAGGAGTGTGTGCCAGGAGAGAGAGAAAAGCTGCAAGTGCTAAAGAAACCTAATGAAGTGATTCCTGAGAACTCCTAATTTTTGATTTCTAGCCGTGTGTCCATCCTGCTGTTCCTGCTCAGAACTGGACGGGAACAAAGGTCCTGGCTGTGTTGTCTCGGTCTGTGCGTTGCACACGAGGTGTTGAAAGTAGTGACAACACCATTGCAGTAATTTAAATGTTTTATTTATTTTAATTCAGTAACTTGGCTTTTTCAAGTCTGTTCTGGTTTGCTTTGGTTGGTTTTCTTACTGTCTCGTTCCTCTCTTGGAAGGAAAAGTGACTGTTTTGTACTGAATTGTAAACTAATGTGCTTGTTTAAAAATAAACTGCAAACGTTTGGGCAAAGTGGTGTGTTTGGGCTCTTTACCCGTGTTTTCAAATTGGTTTTAGCTGAACCCTTGAGGACAAAACAAGGGGCAGGACCAGCCCCTGTCCTTGCCACCTCTGGTGCCTCCTGGTGCCCAGGGCTGTCCCGGGACCACTCAGTTCATGTTTTGGGGACAGGGGGTGTCCTACAAAAACTAGCACAGTTTCCTCGGAGGGAAAGAGGGTGCAGCTTCTGGCTCTGGCCACGGAGGAGCCAAGAGAAGGGAACAGGGAGGGGTGGATTTTTAAGCCCAGACTTCTCAGGGCCTGCTAAGGAATCCTGTGGATCAGGGAAGGGAGAAAAGCAGGAACAGACGTACATTTGGGTTCGTTTTTGTTAATGGTGGCAGAAGCACAGTGAGGAGGCCCATGGGGCAGGGGCTGGTGCCTGCTGCATCCTGAGCGGGAGGGCACAGGGAGAGATGGCCAGAGGGGCTTCTTTGGGAACCTGTGAGATGGTGCCAGGGTGGGAGAGTCCACGGGGCTGGCGTGTGCCACGGATGGTCCTGAGTGGGGCACAGCCCCTGCCCGGCCGCAGCTCCCCGTCCCTGCCCCGTGCACGGGGGAAGAGGCACCACCACGGACATCTCCGTGAAGCGCTTCCTTAGGGGCTCAGACAAAACCCGCGTGAAAACTGAGCTGAAAAGGCACCGTGTGGGTCACCACCAGACGCCGCGAAGCTGTTGCTGGCCCTGGGGAGGGTGGCGGTGGCCCAGCAGAGCCGGTGCCACCCGGTGTCACCGCAGCACGGGCGCAGTGGTGCCCAGCAGTGCTGCACCTGCACCTGCGCCCCAGCCCGGCGCTTCGGGGGCCTTCATTTGGGGGCCCCCGAATGTCTCCCGGCGTTATTTTCCAAGCGCGCAGGGCTGAGCTGTCCCCGGGCAGCTGAACCATCCCGGCGGACAGTCCCGCCCCGGCCCCGGCCCCGCAGGACCCGCAGGGGGCGCCCCGGGGTGGGTGTCACGGGGTGGGTGTCACAGGGCGGGGGGCTCAGCGTGGGGCTCCCCGGCCGCCCCCACGAGCGGGGGAAAGTCCCGGCGCCGCCGCGGGCAGGAGCATATGTGTGTGCGGAGGCTCCCGCCCCTAAGCTGCTTTTATTAATTTGTAATCCCCCTGCGAGCAGGAGGTAAAGGGATTCGAGGGATTAATGGGCTCACAGTAACAACCACAATTATCAGCTCCGGCTGCCCGGGGCAAGCGGCGCACACACGCACGGGGCTGGGGGTGGCACAGCCACCACGACACGGACCCACGCGCGGCTGTGAGCACCCCGACAGCTCCGCACCCGCAAAAACACGAACACCCGCGGAACAGAGCGCGGGAGGGCGGGCACGGACACCGGTGGGCACAGAGACCCGCACAGCCCCACGGGTGGGCACACACAGACCCGCACAGCCCCACGGACACCGGTGGGCACACAGAGACCCGCACAGCCCCACGGGTGTGCACACACAGCTCCGCACAGCCCCACGGACACCGGTGGGCACACACAGTCCTGCACAGCCCCACGGGTGGGCACACACAGACCCGCACAGCCCCACGGACACCGGTGGGCACACGCACAGACCCGCACAGTCCCACGGATATGCCCGAGCCGACCCACACACACCCGAACAAGGGCACACCGCAGCCACGCCTGTGCACACGCAGATACACACGCGCGCACACACAAACACA
>VWZG01012370.1:46519-70712 GCA_013396735.1 Grallaria varia | reverse complement strand
GCATCCCCCCGACCCAGGTGGTGCGGCGGGCGCAGGACTTCGTGTACCACCTGCACTGCTTCGCCTGCATCGTCTGCAAGCGGCAGCTGGCCACGGGCGACGAGTTCTACCTCATGGAGGACAGCAGGCTGGTCTGCAAGGCGGACTACGAGACGGCCAAGCAGAGAGGTACCCCTTGGCGCGTCCCTTCCACCCCTCGAGGGCAGGAGGGAGGCGGCCTGGGGCGCTCCTGCCACCGGGCGGGACGGGTGGGAGCATCTGCCGGGGGGGGAAGGACGGGGGTCCCGCGTCCCGTGGCAACTTCGCCTCTCACTCGGCCCGTGTCGGCAGAGGCTGAATCCACGGCCAAGAGGCCCCGCACCACCATCACGGCCAAGCAGCTGGAGACGCTCAAAAACGCTTACAACAACTCGCCCAAACCGGCGCGGCACGTCCGGGAGCAGCTTTCGTCGGAGACGGGGCTGGACATGCGGGTGGTGCAGGTGAGAGCGGGGTCCGGCGGGGCGGGGGGCGCGGGCGGCGCCGGCCCCGCAACCACCGGCGTGCCCCGCCCGCAGGTCTGGTTCCAGAACCGCAGGGCCAAGGAGAAAAGGCTGAAGAAGGACGCGGGCAGGCAGCGCTGGGGGCAGTACTTCAGGAACATGAAGAGGTCCCGGGGGACATCCAAGTCGGACAAGGACAGCATCCAGGAGGAGGGGCCCGACAGCGATGCCGAGGTCTCCTTCACAGGTCGGTGCCCGGAGCGCCAGGTCCGTGCCCTCCCCGCAAAGCCCGTGCCCGGAGAGCCAGGTCCGTGCCCTCCCCGCAAAGCCCGTGCCCGGAGCGCCAGGTCCGTGCCCTCCCCGCAAAGCCCGTGCCCTCCCCGCAAAGCCCGTGCCGGGGCTGTTTTGGCCCCCTCGGTCGGGGCTGTCAGACATGGCACACGGAGCGGCCCGAAGGGAGAAGGGCAGAGCGCGGGACGGAGCGCCGGGGGATGCGCAGCGCGGGGCAGCGGGGCCGGAGGAGCGGCGGGGACATCGGGGACACTCCGATGTCCCTCCGGGGGCCGTGTCAGCCCCCAAAGGTGCGGGGAGAGCGGGGAGAGCTCCCCGGGCAGGCGTTGCGATGTCAGAGCCGCTGCTCCTACACGGCGTTTTCAAGGGACACTTGGAAATACGAAAAACAGAGAGTCCAAAACCACTGAACGTTTTTATGGGGGAAATCGTGCGATTTTTAAAAACTCTTCTTTAGGGGTGGGTTTCTTTGTGTAGGTACTCGTTAGGTCTCCTCAGTAGCGTGGGAGCTGTGACTGTGCTGCAGAAGGGAGATAGCTGCGTGTCAGGAGCGTTCTGCCTCGCAGAGTCCCCTTCTTGGAGCCGAGGTTTCTGCTGACGAGTGCCGGGACGTTCCTCCTGCAGGTCCTGTCCTGGGCAGCCTCAGCCCCACTGCCCAGCGCTGCAGGGGCAGAGGGGCCGGGCGGGGAGCTCGTTCTGCACAGCCCCGGCTCCAGGCAGAGCTCCAGCCCAAACGCGTGTGTGTGTTGGAGGAATAACGAGAGAAACTGAAATGCAAACCTCTGCACGTATTTACACAGACGTGGCTATAATGTGTTTGTTTGTAGACACACACAGCTTTGCATCTCGGCTCCTCTCCTCTGTTGCTAAAAACGATTTGATTTTCCAGTCTGTTTATACACGCACTGTGCATCAGCTCATTAAAAATGAATATTCTATAAATAATAGCTAAAAACTGTTGAACAGTTATTGGGAGCTCGATGCCACAAACAGGTTTGTATCCCAGGCAACAGAGTAGTTCTCACTGTTCATAAGCCCCTAACAAATATAAACAATTTTTTGCTGGATATTTAAAAAACGTTGCTCATTTTTCTGGAGTGTTTATAAGTCATAGAAATGCATTCTGTAATTGTGCTTTCATATGTCTGTTCCTGAGCAGAAAAATATCTCAATTTTATATCTTTTTTCCCTGAGCCATGGAGAGTTTTTCTTGCATTGGTGAATGCTCAGGTAGCTCCTAAAAATTATATCAAAAATCAGGATAATCCTCAAAGCCAAATAGAAAAAAAAAAAAAAAAAGGTGGAAAAACGTTGAACTCACTTTCTTTTTAAAGGATTATTTTAAACCCACAGTGTTATATTTTAATAGGTATATTTCATGCATGTTTTTAAAGTCTGAAATGTATTAGATATTTGTACTCAGAAAAAATTATAATCCCGTGGCCTTCTATGAAGATCCGTCAACAAAGATGGGAATAATAAGGAATTACAAGAGGGAAGAGCGTGGCTGCTCAGCTCCCATCCATCTAATCTGTTTATATCCAGAGCCACTGCCAACCCTGAGCATTGCTCTCCCAGTAAAACCAGTCTGTTCCAGCCATGACCATTGCTGCCCCAGTAAAACCAGTTGGTTCCAGTCATGACCATTGCTGCCACAGTAAAACCAGTCGGTTCCAGCCATGACCATTGCTCTCCCAGTAAAACCAGTTGGTTCCAGCTGTGAGCACTGCACCCCCAGTAAAACCAGTAGGTTTCAGCCGTGACCATTGCTGCCCCAGTAAAACCAGACCATTTCCCTTTCAGATGAGCCCTCCATGTCAGAAATGAGCCATTCCAATGGGATGTACAGCAACCTCGGCGAGGCGTCCCCCGCGCTGGGCAGACAGGCTGGCACCAACGGGAGCTTCGCCCTGGACCACAGCGGGATCCCAGCTCAGGACCAGTACCACGACCTGCGCTCCAACAGCCCCTACGGGATACCCCAGTCACCGGCTTCCTTGCAAGCACTGCCGGGCCACCAGCCTTTAATCTCCAGCTTGGTTTACCCAGACAATGGCTTGGGGCTCATGGGACAAAGCGGACAAGGGGTGCCCCAGCCCATGAGGGTGCTGGCCGGGAACGGCCCCAGCTCCGACCTCTCCACCGGCAGCAGTGGCGGGTACCCGGATTTCCCGGCCAGCCCGGCCTCCTGGCTCGATGAAGTCGACCACGCTCAGTTTTGATACAGGACCCACCGCACCGTGGACTCAGTGCTGTCGGACCCTTGGGGGTGACAGAGGGACGTGGCTGCCGAGCGGGGCAGGAGCGCGGGAGGACACGGGGAGAGCGGACGTGCTTTCGGAGGTGGCCCAGCACTGGGCTGGCAGTGGCACCAGTGTCCAAACAACACTGACCCTCGTGTCTTTACCAAACACCAAGACTTGTGCTTTACAGATTGGATAGGAGGTATCTCGCTTTCTGTTGTCAGTGCATTCTCCAAAGCAAGGACTTGCTTCATCACTCATCCACACCGAGACATTCTTAAGGGAAATAAAGTCCTCATCCACGGTGAAAGGTGTGACAATGTCTATATTTCTATAGGAGAAATGTTCATAGTGAATCACTTCAGAAATCCATGGTAGGAAACTTCTCTGTTCTTCCAGCAGATTTTTTTAAAAGCGCACCGGTGGCGGTATGTTTTGTTTTATTTTGAATTTACATTAACTTCTCTAAAATGAGATGCTCTTTAATATGCCAATCATATATCAGCAACCCTTTTCCTTTGTAAAATGAAAATCATATGTTAATTCTGCTTCTCTTCTTTTTAATTTGTAGATTGCTAGTTTGACTCTTCCATATAAGCATTAAACCGTGAATAGATGTATTTATTACCAAATAATTCCACGTTCATCACGAGGTCAAGAGGGGAATTTTCTTGACCCAGGAACACTAGAGGCTCTGGGCTGTGGATCTTACGCTTTTCCTTCAAATTTCGTTGCAACAGTTTTACTGCAAAGTGTCTCAAAAATCACCCTGATGTCTTGTTGCCAAATACCTTCTCGGGGGTCTCCCAGCTGGGGGGTTTGGCTGGTTTAGTTCAAGGCCTTCCCCGGGCACTGCTGGGAGTGTCGGAGCGAGCACAGGCTTTCCTGGGGCCACATCTTTGTTCCAGGCATTCGTGTATTTCCATGGATATAGTGCAAGCTGATCGTGAGGAAAGGCAAGACAATATGTATATTGTTATCTGTAAAAACTATGGAATTAACTGTAGATTATGTGAATGTCCAGTGTCTTTTATTTATATTCTCGCTTTCTCTCTGATGATCAAATACTTCAAGGTTACAAATAAATTTGTCAGTGAAACTTTAATTAGTCTTTTGCTAAATTGACATCGAAAGCATCAATGTAAGAAAACACCTTTGCTCGGTGAGGGTGGGACAGGGATGTCTGCAGGAGGGAGCACGTATTGGCAATATTTGCAGAAAAGTCTATATTTGTAAAAACCTAAACCCCTCAGCGCTGTGGAAATGTTTTTGCAGCATCCCCACCTCCCGTTACACACCCCTTGTGCCCGAGGGCAGAAACACATCCCGGTTCTGCTCTCAGAGGGGCACAAGGAGCCCTTTCAAAGCAGAGCAATCCACATCTGCTGCCTCAGCGAGGCATTTCCCACCCAGCAGAGAAACCCACTGCCTTTTTCCAGGCCTCCCATTCCAGGAATTACAGCAGGAAAGGGAGAAAGGGCACGGTGTGACCCCGGGGGGCTTCGGGTGTAAGAACAGCCCTCCAGCTGGGCCCTGGGCGGGTGAATCTCCCCCTGCCTCTGCTCCGGGGGATTGGGGGCACTGAAGCTGCGCCTGTCTCAGCCAGGGCACTTTTCCTCACTGGGCTCGGACCTCCCGAGTTGGGCTCGGCAGCTTTTCCTGCCTTCCTTCTGCAGAACGGAGCCATAAAGAGACAACTGTTGCTGCCAGCCCTGGGTACATCACAAGGACATTTCTCATGGAATTTTGTGGAGTAAATAGAAAGCTGTGGGGTTTAAAAACCAGATTGCAGAACTTCGCCTAAAAAGAAAGTGAGGGTTTGTGCTTTCAAGAATTCTGTGTCTAGAAATGCCCTCACCAAAACTGGGCCAGTGGTTTGCATCAAAACATTTTAGTGGTTCAAGTATTGATAATATTTTTCTCTAAAAGACTAAAAGACTTTGAAAGATGCTTATTTCCTAAAAATAAATAAGAACAGAAAGACAGATATGCAGTTGATTTTAGGGTAATGCTGTTGTTATGAAACCAGTCTGAAAAACGTAGTAATCGAACATATTGTTTGCAGGTATTTTTGTCACCGTTTCCCTCCCAGCAAACAACAGACACTGCTGTTGCTCTCCCCTCCGAATTGCCAGTGGATGGCTGAATTTAAGCAAGGGAGAAATGCAGATCTCCCCCTCTGCCTTTGTGCTTTGCTCTGCAAGGCACAACGGGCTGGAAGTTGCCGATGTCTGTGCTCGTCTGAGCACAGGGAGGAGCTGCCCGAGCGCCCGCATCTCACATTCGGGGATTGCGTTTCAGCCTCTCCTTTCAGGGCTGAGCCTCAAGGATGCCATTAATATAAATGCTTCTTCCCGTTAAAAGAAAACCAATTTGAAAGAGGCAAATAAAACTAACACGGTCCAAGTGACTGACAGCTTTTAAAGGCCAAAGAGAATTAGGAAGGGAGGTTTTGCATTGCTCACTTTGCAGGTGAGCTTTACAACCTCTGCTGATTTCCACGAGTGCATGACATGGGAGGCAGGACATTTTTGTCTTCTCAGTGAGGAAAATCTGCTGTGTTAATTTTTTTCCCCAAATAGCAAATTCACCTCTGCGCCTAAACTTGTGCTCCCTGCAGAAATCATTAGATTTTATGTCAAATAGTCAGAGTAGCTTATTTTTTCTTATTCAGGTTTCCTGTGTGAGGCCAATGAAACCGAATCCTCGTGCCCGGGGGACAGACACCTCCTCACTGTTAAATGTTTCCTGAGCTTCTGCAGAGGTGTCGGCTCTTCCTTGGAACTGGTTTGTGGTGGCTGTCCCCAGCTGGTGGCCGAGGGCTGGCCAGGGGACAGCCACTTCCCTGGGGCAGGGCCTGGGGACCTCAGTGCCCCTTTGGGGATGCTGGCGGGCTGAAATCCCTCATCCGCAGGCAGCAGGAAAGGCGGATGGGCCCAGGGTATCCTCAGTTTCCTGGCTTATCCCGGAGCATCCCAGCAAAGGTATTCCCATCACCCTGGATGTCCGACCTCGCCTCCCCCTGCCCACACCACAGGCCTTGGGGACAGGGCAGGGAAGCCTCCGGAGCCTCCTCCTGCAGCACAGGCAGAGCTGCTGGCAGGGATGAGGGGGAGATCCCAGGGATTTGGGCGCAGTGAATATTCCAGCAAAGATGCTGCATGTTAACAGGCACCGTGAGTCACCAGCGGCCCAGAGCTCAGCCAAAACCAAACCCCATGCCTTTTTTAAGCTCCCTGGTGATTTTCCCACTGAGCCCTAAAGACTGTCCCTGTGTCTCCAGGGAGGGCAGAGCCACTGGCTGCCAGTATCTGGCCGGACAAAGGTCCTGCATCCCACTCCCACCCAGGCACCGGCCCCTTCCAGCGCCGAAAGTCTCCGGAGTCAGCTGGAGGCGAGTAAATCACTCCTGACAGCTACATCTCTACAGGGCAGTTAGAATTAATGTAACAATTTGGCGTTTAATGAAGCAACAACACGCTGGGCTGCAGAGAATAGCCGGGACCTGCAGCAGTGACAGCATAATCCCTGCGGGACCCAACCGGCGGCGGCTCCTCTGTCGGACGCCGCCTTGTTAAGCGGAGCCAAGGGGCGGGTGGGCAGAGCTGGGGACCAGCCAGCGTGGGGCAGCTGAGCGTGGCCCCACGAACCCACAGCCCCGGGGACTGCGGAGCAGCAGGAGATGCCCGAGGGATCGCCAGGGATTGCCCGGAGCTGCCGAGGGTCACGGGGAGCAGGTCACGGAGATGCCGAAATAACGTTGTTTGCGTTAAAGAAAAATATCTCGCTGAGCTTGTCAGAGGAGTAGGGAGATAAATCAGCAGTGGAGGTGCTGCGCAGGGCAGGACTGGCAGGACAATGTGTTTGTTAAATAAAACCCAGCTCCATCAGGCGCTCTGCACCCAAAAGGCTGATTTCTGCACGTTGCGGGTGTTCCAAGAGTCTCCAGGATGAGACCTTTTAAAAACACTCACCACACGGAGGAGGGAGGCAAGGGAACGAATGCAAATGACTTTGGAGACAATCTCCCGTTTCCCATGTATATACATGCACGCTCAAAGCATTGCAGCAGCTTGGATGCTTTAAAATAAATCAGGCAGTGCCTTCTTTTTTTTTCTTTCTTTTTTGCTTTGAATTGAAAGCCCAGCACAAAAACACCCCCCCAGCCCAGCCCAGCCGTGCTGGATCTCCTCGGCGGGGCTGCCTGGGCTCTGTGTGTACGTGTGTGTGTGGCCATAAAGCTCCACGCGCTCCGTTGGGAAACCTCCTGGCCAGCGGCTTTAAGGGCTTGACAGGTTTATAAAGTGCTGAGTGTCCCCCAGGGAGGGGGGCACTGTTGGTGGGGAGGATGAAGCGTGCCATGCCCAGCTGCTCCGAGCAGGCAGCGGGAAATCTAAATTAATTCAGGAATTGCGGCTGCTTTGCCCAGGGAGGGAGGACGTCGCTCTCAGGCTGGGGAAATAACACGGGAATACTTGTAAAGGGCAGGGATCGGGGGGCAAGGCCAGGCTGCCCTCGCTGGTGGGGTGAAAATCAGGGCAGGGAACTGAAGTGGCAAAGCCAAGCAGTGAAAGGGTGGCCCAAGCAGGGACAGGGGGTCCCTCCCACACAGACACCCCCACAGGCAGGCAGGGTTTGGGTGGGAATGTTTATTGCCACTTGAAACAGCTGATCTCCTCAAACCTGCCCGTAAAGAGGCATTGGCCTCATCAATTTGGCTCTGCAGGTGAGGCCAGAGGGAAGCAATTTAGGGGCTCCTGGCTCCCCTTATCCAGGGCTGGGGCCTGGCTCGTTCCTGGCTTCCCTTGAGCATCACGAGGTCGCTTTCCATGGACTGTGTGGGACCTGGGACTGGGCCTTCCCCTTGGACTGGAGGTCAGTGGTGTGGGCTGGATTTGGGACAGGTTGTTGCAAATCCATGGGATGGGGGGTTGGTTTCATCTCCAGAACGTGATGCCTGGTGTTTCCCCAGGGTCTGGCCTGGCATCCGTGGGGGCCACAGATGAAGCAGTATGTTTCTTTTTATCCACAGGGAGGTTGGTTCCCAACATGTGATTCTTTTCCCAACTGAAAAAACCCAAAACAGAGCTCAGGTGACCTCCACTTGCTGTGCCACAAGCCTTTCACACTGCCTGGTTTAAGGGGTTAGACTTCTTGGTTGGTTCCTTTTTGCAAGGCCATGGGACACTGAGCTATGACAGCTTTTCCTTCTGCATGTGGAATTCTGGACTAGGATTTTTTTGGGATTTGTTTTCTTTCCTCAAAGGTGAAAGGAGTCAGAGTGTTGTCAGGCAGAGGGGAGCAGTGTCAAAAGGAGGTTTGTCTTAACTGTGCCCTTTGGAAAGTGAAGTGAAACATCCCACGTGGTCCTCAGTGCCCCCTCCAGCCCAGCTCCAGCAGCACCTGCTCTGATGGCTCTGACCAGCCCCAGTTGAGAGCTGGGGGGAGCCTTTGGCTAAATGAGGATGGATTTGGGCAGCAGAGCTCTGGATTTGGGAACTGGGCTCCAATAGTTGAGTTTATCATGTTGAATTGGCTTCATATTACATGATGCTTTTATGAGAGTGATTGAGAAGGAGCAGAGCCAGGTCCTGCCTGGTCCTTGCCACCAGCAATACTTAGCACAGCCTTTTCATTTTCATTTCCTGAACATTCCCTCCTCACTGTGGCCTGCTCCTGACAGGAGGCTGCCATGAACTTCAAAATTAATTTTCCTGGACTATCCTAATCATTCTAGTTGAAACATCCCCTTGTTATGCCTTTATTGGGATTTGGCTCTGGGGGATAAGAGTGTTTTGATGAACCTGCCTGATGTGACAAAATTGAAACTTATTCTGGTTTTAATTTGTACTAATCATACACTCAGAAATAAAGAATTGGTCCCCCAAGTGTTTTTCTGGGCTGGAGGACCAGGCTCATTTATTTGCAGGGATTAATAAGCCGCATGCTAATTGTGGGATGCTGATATTAGCCATGCCCCAGCACCAGGGCAGCAGAGCCACACAGAGACAGGCTGCAGCCCACAGCCATTGAAATACAGATTGTGCAGGGTTTTATCACTAAATTTTCCAACAGAAAAATCATTACGTTCAGAAATAAACTCCCTTGTGTTTGTTGAAGCATCTCGTTAACTCGGACAAGCACTAATTGACACGCTTTGGTCAGGTGGGTTATTTCTGTCTCACTTTAATATGAGGGGCAGCGGGCTGTGTCCTGTGTGTGGGATGAGCTGTTGGGACCAAGCACGGTGGGTTCCTGAGCCACCCCTCAGTTCACAGGGGCTGTCACCAAAATGAGTCTGAAACAGCAGCTGGGATGTTTGCAGGCTGGTGCCCGGGGCGGGTTGGTCTGTAACACGCAGCCACAGGGCATGTCCCTGTGCCCCAGCACCTGTCCTGAGCCTGGAGCCAAGGGGAGCCCCTGTCCCTCCTGCTGGCACAGCACAGCTGGAACACCATCCCTTCCATCCCTCCGTGTGGCTCTGGGCGTTGACACGTCACTTGTCATTAATATTATAAAAAGCTAAACAGGGATCGAGTTGCAGTGTGTGGATCCTTGGTAGGGCTGTGCCCAACAGGCTGCAGGCACAGGACTGGGATGTCTGGGGTGGGACTGGGATGACTGGGGTGGAAGGCTCATGAGTCAGGGTTGAGTCTGGCCCCATCTTTCCTGGTCTGCTGTGTCTGTGGGGACAGAACTCCCTCGGGAGTCACCTCCTGCTTCCACTGTGGTAGATGTTCTGTTTTCTAAAGACACAAAGGTTCAGCAAAGGCTGTGGGAATGGAAAACCAGAGTCCCCTTTATTTTTGAGGTCATGTCTGCTCCTGCTGTGAGTCAGTGCAGGGGTGGTGTCAAACTTTAGCCTACCCCAGGGAAGGGCTTGGTAAAATAAGAGGTCTCAGTGGCAGCACTTCCTAGGACAGGGCCACAGGTCTGTGCTGCTCCAGCCCCTGTGCCAGGTGCCACGTGGGCCCCAGGGCACTTGTGTGCAAGAGCCTGAAGGATTCCTCAATCACAGCATGGCAGGGGTAGAAGGGACCTTAAAGATCCTGTTCCACTCCCCCTGCCATGGGCAGGGTTGCCTTCCACTAGATCAGGTCTCTCCCAGCGCCGTCCAGCCTGGCCTTGGACACTTCCAGGGATGGGAATAGCCCTGGTTGGCTCCACGTGTGCCCGCAGGTGCACCCAGTCACGGGTGCCCTCCGGGTGTTGGTGTCACCGCGGGCCACGTGTGCACACCACAACACTGCCCCTGAGCAGGGAGTCCCAGCAGGGGATGCTCCACTTACACATTGGCAAGTAAAGCCAAAACTTGTCTCGGGTATTGTTCTGCTGCCACAGCCCAACCTGATGGTGACTGTGAGCCTGGAGGTCAAACTCATCTTTGACAAACAGAGTTGAAGGCACCCATGCCCGAGGCAGGAAGACACTGGTGGTTAAAACCTCTGGCAGGTTGTGGGTTTGGAGCTGATCACTCCCCACAGCTCAGCCAGCCCTGCTAATGAGCCAACTCACTCTGGAGTCACCTCTCCTCCATTAATTAAAGCTCTTCGGTGTGAGGAGGAATTGAGGAAGGGCTCCTGATGCAGCTACACTGCCCACAGATGTTACCGAGTATCCATTACGGCCTCTGAAAGCCTTGTCAACATTTTTCCAAGGAAGAATGAAAATGTAAATAATTTTAAAATGATTCAATGTCACTGTGGTATGGAAAAAGGTCATGCTGCTGGAGACCATTTATCTTTATGCCGATTTAAAGAGCTTTTTTCCTATTACATTTTTTGAAATTAATGTTTTTAAACATTACCCAAAGTAATGTTAACAATTATGGGGTTTGTGGGATTGATTGTTATGCAGGCTGGGATTTAAACTGGAAAAGATTTGTTTTAGGTAGTCATTGCTGAGGGGTTTTAACAGACTTTTTGATTTAAGGCTTATAAAGATGTTTGCATGATTTAAAGGAAAGACAAACCCACATCCTGAGTTCCCATGTAAATATGGGGGTAGAATATTCGGGAGTGAGTTATGGATTATGAAAGGAGAGCTCCTACAGGCCTGTAAATGTTCAAATAGATAAACCTGAGGTGAGCTGAAGGGACAGGGACTTCATTTGTGAATTAAGGACTGGGGGAGAGACAGGTTGGAGACTTTGTTCCCCCTCGTCTCCCTATAGTGCTGCCCCTCAATGCATTTGGAACTCTGTGCTCTGTGGGGAAAAAAGCCCTGTAAGATCAGTGAGTGAAACCATTAACCCAGCACTGCCAGGCCCACCACTGAACCACGTCCCCAAGCACCACAGGTTCATGTTTTTGCTGGGAACGATGGATGTGAAGATGCTCTTTGCATCTGCAGTGCCAGCGATGACAGGCTGGCAGGGAGGCTGGCACTTGGCTCCTGCCTCCTGCCCTGGCAGGGCTCAGCCCGCGTAACGAGGTGGCCAAGACCCCCTTGTTAACCCGGCTGCTCCAGCTGTCCTGCTGTCACGGAGCTCTCCTCCCTCTGGGGTACTTGGGAGTGTGGAAACAGGTGACACTTGGAGGGCGCCGTGCCCAGGATGGATTTCAGCAGCACTGACCCCCGGGCTGGGGAAGGGGCAATAGCTGTGCTGTACCAGCAGTGCTTGACCTGCCTTGATGTGCTTGCATTTTTCACCTCCGTTGCCCCTGCTACAGCAAGTGTGAGGGAGCAGGGGATGCCACAGCTGGTGCTTTGCATGTAATTTTCACCCTCTTGTTAATGACCTTGCAGGGATTAGCATGGCCTTCTCCATATGCCAGTAGATTATGTCTGTTGGCAGCTGCTGCTACTGGAGCAAAATGGGATAGTTTTCATTAGGAGTGCTTGACACTGGGCTGCCCTGGGTGTCGTCAATCCTAAACTGTCAGTGCCTGTGAATAAAGCAGTGTACAGATGTGATTTATTAGATGTGCTGCTGCTTTGCTGGAAATGTGGCAGTTTCAAGTCAGCGAGGTCTTGCAGAAGTGTGGAAGGGACCTTCTTGCTCTGCCCTACTCACTTACCCTTCCACCCACAGGCTCTGGGGGGCTGTTCAGCAGCACTGGATGGAAAATCTGTCCTGAAATGACTGAGTGACACAAGGACTTGGATAAAACACCCTCCCTGTGCTGCCCAGTGTAGCTACCCACTAGTAAATACCTGGGTGTTTGAGTTTTTAGAGGGAATCTGTGACTTTTTTATTTTTTTAACAGCTTTAACTTGCAAGTAGGTTTTGAAAGAGCATTTCTATCTAACTTGAACAGGGAGCAGGAGAAGCAGGGTCTGTTCCTCAGTGTTGAAACACGACTTGACATTGAAATTATTTTGAGGATTAAAAAATATTCAGATTTACCACACAGGGCGCTCCCCTCCCTAATTCAAGCAGCGCAGGGCAAAGTCATGTTTCAGTATCACCTTATTCCTATAACTGAATCAGGGGCACATCCTGAATTAGTTTTGGAGTCTGAGGGGGACACAGGTCACTTCTGGGGACACAATTTCTGGGGTGCAGGGTGAGATCCTGGCAGCTGGGTAAGGAGGGATGCTACAGAGGCTTCCCTGGGAGGAGCCAGGCTCTCTGTGTTCTGCAAGGTTATTAATCCTCTGTTTATCCTGTTTTAAAATAAGCAGTTTAAAGGAGGCTGTCAAGATGATAGGCCACAAATCCATGTCATTCGTTTGATTTGCAACAGCAAAGCTGAACCCTCGTGTCCCTCCCTTAACAGCAGGGGGGTTGCTCTGCCCGGACCCTGCAGGAACATCCCAGCCCACCCTGGCTGGAGGGCCCCGCTCCTTAGCCTGCAATGCTCCTTTGGAAGGGCCAAAACCATCGCTGGGAGCACCCAGCGAGCCATTCCCAGCATTCAGGGGTGTTCCCTGGGGCTGTGCCCACCTGACAGACCCATCCATCATTGAGGTATTGAACTCCATCACCGAGGTATTGAACAGCAGGCGTGGGGAAGGGACCAGCTGCTGGGGGGAGTCCTGAAGCTCCTCACCCTGCTTGGCTTTGTGCTGCTCTCAAGAGCAGGCCCACCAGCCCTTCTGAGCAGAGCAGCTTTGCTATTGCAGTTTAACTACTTACAGACTCTTTCTGCAAGTTCAATAACCCCCAGTTCAGTATTTAAGGCATGTCAGGGGAGGAGTAATGGCCACGAACACCAGGTATGATTCATCTTCAGTAGATACGTCTCTTATCATCAATGGGTAACCACTTCATTAGAAATAGTTCTGATTAGATCTAAATTAAGAGTGTATATGGAAGATTTGGTTTAAAAGTGGTGATATAAAGTGATTTTTCCTCATTTGTTGCAATACAAAATCTCGTGGCAGAGCTGGACCAGCCCAAATGCACAACCAAAAAAAAAAAACCTCAAATGTGGATCAAGATAATTTATTGGCACACAGAAGTCTGAACACACACACACAAAACATTGCCTATGAGCCAAGCTCCTGTCCTGCTGCCCTGGGGATGAGGGGGGGTCTTGGGGCAGGTCTGTTTGAGCTGGGGGGGGTCATTTTGTGCCCAGAGATGGGGTGGGGGCTGCGGGTGCCTGGGGAGCAACTTGCTCTGAGCCCCTGGGAGAGTCCGAAGAAGACACAGGGGAGTGGCAAAAGGGCGTGGGCAGGGGATGATGAATGAGAGAGGAGGGAAAAAAGGAGAGAGAATGGAGGATGGGAAAAGAAGTGCCTGAACTCTGACTGCAGCAGCATCACAGCCCAGATGGGTCGGACCTGTGTGCGAGGAAGCAGGAACACAACAGTCAGGATCACATGGAGTCCTCTCTCCAAAAATAATCCAGGTTAGTTAGCAGTGACAGTTCTAAGATGCCCAGGAGGTAACTAGAACAGTCTATCAGATGTAAACTAAGCTGCAATGCCAAATAAACATAGAATAAAAAGTAATGGTCATAGCTATTTAATTCCCTTATAAAAGAGGGTCCTTCATGAGATATAGAAGTGAAGTAGCCTCTGGTTCTGCTGCCCCTTCTTCCCGAGAGCATCATGGGGACATAGAAAGAAGATACACTTTTTTTCCCCATTAAACTAGGTAGTCTATTAGCTAAAATAAGGTGATATTTGAATAAAATGGTATTTTCAATATAAATATTAATAGTCACGGTAGGAAAGTCTCTTCCCCCCACTTTCATTCTGTTCTCATTAGAGAAAAGCTTGCTTCAAAGTTTAGCTAATTATTTAGATTACAGCTATTTTCAGCAAGGTTTACATTCTCTTGATATCCTAAGTCTCAGTTAGACAGAGAATTTAACACCTATTAGATATGATGGGATTTTGGCAGAGTTAAGATTCTTGATCCCAGGAGCACAAGCTCAGTGCCAGCCCAGAGGCAGCAGCCTCCTTGCAGCCTTCAGGGATGCTGCTCCAAACAATTCCTTTCCTGGAATTCAGCACATGACATTGCCAGGGTGGAATTTCACTTTCTGCAGTTTATCAGGGAGGAAAACTGCTTGGTAGAATATTTGCATGGGGAGAAACCACAATTCCAGGTCCTGGAGACTCTCCCTGGGCCACTGCCAGGTTAAAGCCAACGCCAAGGTCTCCTGCCAGCACGGAGACCTGGCTCGTGGTCCCACAGAGAGTGACACCTCCCTCAGCAGGGCAGAGGTTCCACTTTCAGGGACTAAAATAACCATTTGGTCCCAGACTCAGGGACTAAATAACTGTAATAATCTCTGGATTAAGATTAGCCATGAGCATGCTGGATGTCCATGGGTAGGAGCACAACCACAGGGTTAAAGCTACTTGCCAAACCACCCAGGGAACACAGAGCTATTGGGATTCTCCTGATTCCTGACTAGAGTTTTTTTAATGAAGTGAAAGTCTGTAACCAGAAGACACTAAAAAGCAATTGCATTAAATCAAGAACTACATGTGACTATGGATTGTTTATGGGATCTTTCTTTTATTAATTCTTTATCCTTTAATATTATAAAGGATTTGTGTCTTCAATAAATAATGTAAAGTTACATTACATCCTCTTTGGCTTAAAATTTTAATATTCCTATTGCCCATGCCCATAAAGAAATTGTATTTGAGGTCATTGCATATGTATAGCTCAGCCATAACCCTAATGGAATTACTATTCAAGCAGAGGCGAGATTAGTATGAACGCCAAGAAACTACCCGTCTGTCAGGGGAAAAGGTAAAAGTTCAGAGTTCAGCTTGCATCCAAATTATTTATCTCCCTAATAACTTAATAGATTGAATATATTACTTGTCAGTGACCTTGATGTACAACAATAAAGACCCCTTGGTAGTGTCAGAAAATATATGAGACTATAATAAGTAGTACTTATGTAGGGGAATAAAAACATATTCTTTATGATAATGAAGTTTCTTCCCCCAAGGACACCACAAGGACACGAAACCATGTAAATATAAACACCAGCTCGTATTTGGTTATAGCTAGACAGTGGTTTCCCTCCCAAAATCCATGGAATTACTGCTGATATAGGAAGCTGCATCCTGCAGATGCCCCAATGGTGCCACCAGCCCTTCCACACACAGCGAGGGATGGATTGTGCCCTTTGCTGCTTCTCCAGGCGTGTGTTACATCCCACATCCCATCTTACAGCCACTTCCTGCAGTTATTCCCTTGCTTTTCCAGACTTCGTGCCACTTCTAATTACTTCCCCTCTGAATCTCCCAAGCGTTTAAAAGAATCATTTAAATTAGAGTTTGGGATCAAAGGTAATACTGCAAATAGGCATGTTGTAAACATGCCTAAAAATAGGGAGGTAATTTCCCTGAGTGCCGTGGTCTCTGGAGCAGTGCAACGCAGTGACTCTATTTCTTTCTGTTTCTATGTCTATTTTTCGAGGCTTCCCACTACCTAAAGGGGAAAACAATAAGCTGTCGAAGGATATTGCCCTTTAATAAGGCTTATGATTATGGATTTTATTCTTCCTCAGCCAGCACAGAACCACCATTAATGTACTCAAATGGAATGAGCCCCTTCTCTTTAATAGGTCATTTTAATCATATATTTAAAGTTTCACTTGGAGATACAGGGGGAGGGTGAGAGAGGAGGCAGAAAAAAGGAACTTATTTGATCCGTTTGATGTTTTTCAATTAATCCTCCCAGCGTGCCCCACTGTGGTATCCATGCCAAGCTGAGCTGTGCTTGTGCAGCTGGCTCTGATCCATGCCAGGAAGAGTCCTCCTCTCTTCCTGGGATACCTGGACTGTGGACTGTGTGGGAATTTGAAGGAGTCCCACATCCAACATGAACATCGGTCTTGGAAAATAACATGGCATCAAGGTCCCTGAGGTCACCAATCCTCCTTTCTTCCTCCATCAGCAGAGCTGCATCATCCCCCAGAAATTCAGGACCCAGCCCTGCAGGCTTGTCCCTGCTCCCAGAAATCCCCTCGGAGCTGGCATGTCTGAGCCTGGGCTCCCATTTCCCGGCCACCTCTCCCAGCAGCCTCGGGTCTTTGATTGTATTTATGGCCACTTAATCTGTGCTTGCAGCCAGGATCAAATATATCTCCACGTATTGATCAGCTTTAGGCTGATAGAAGTTCAAGCTCACGAGGTCTCGGTCTTTGACCCTCAAATAGGATATGAATCTCAATCCAATAGACTGATATTCACACGCAGTCGCTGCCCAGGGTTGCAGGCTGCAAGGGAAAAATCAATGGAGAGTGCTAATGATTCACAATTTATAGAGCAGCTGCCATTTTAATATTAGAATAAATGTTATATTGCAAAGGGATGGGAACATAGGTGGTGGCATGGAAAATATTTCTTTGGAGCCTTTTCTGTGAGGAAATGATGCGCACAGGATTTTATGAAGTATAATTTATTGGCCTCATTTAGGCTTATAATTTAAAACTCCTTATGAAAAAGGTATTTAACTAGAGTGGACTGAGTAAGGAAACAGCAAAGGCAGAGCTGGCTGGCTTAGAGTGCTCCGAGCACATGCTAGTGGGGAAAAGGAAGCAATATCCTAATACATGAGATTGGATGTAGGAATTCCCCTTCTGCTCAAACATCCCTGCAGCATCTGGCAGCAGAGAGGCCCCAGTCCATGCTCTGGCTCTTCAGAGAGAAGAATGTAAATGAAAATATATGTATTGAACGTGCTGATGGGGTACATGGAGCAAATTAAGATTAAATAATGGACTGTGTCAGAGTGGGAGTGGTAGGGCAGAAACTCTGCTGAGCTGGGGTGCAAGGGCTAGAGAGTTACTGAAGGCAAAGGGACAGGGCAGGCTGGAAGACGTTTTAAACTATGGGAGCTTCTCTGTCCAGATCAAACAGGTTTTGTTGTATTCTCAAATAACTCATTTTTATTTGCAATGAATTAGAGTTTCCTTTGAGGTTTCTTTACAGTAGCTCATGGGGACAAGTAATGGCCAGACTGGCAGAGAGGCAGGAATTACAGGGATGTCAGAAAAAGTGGAAGGTAAACTCTGCCCTCTTGCCTTTCCCAGGGATTGGAGCTGGGAGTCTTTCTGGAAGAGAGAGAGCAAAAGGGAGGGAATGAAATGTCCTAAGCTGTTGCTTGGGCCAGGCTGGTGTTGGTGAGCTGGAGCCCTTCCTTGGGCTGTACATCTGGGGCCAGTGTCCAGGGAGGTGCCACTGATCCTGACGTGCTGTTGTGATGTCCTGGAGAATGGATGCCAGAGCTCTTTGTTGGAAGGTGATGGTTTTGGCTTCTCCGTAGAGAGCAGCATCCCCAGGGTGGTTTGCAATCCACCCTTGCTGCACCAGAAAAGGCTGGGATGACAACATCTTTCCTTCCAGCTTCCAGAAGAATGACACCCTTCCTTCTCAGTTCTTGTGTAGTAAGTCTTCACCTGTAAGTCCAGTTCACAGGACACTATTTCAGTGTATAATAATGTCTTTCACTGCATGATGCAAATGGTAAAAGGATTTTCAGTACAAAGAACGCAGGCTTTTTAGAACAGACAAGAAAAGATGGAAATCCTACATCAAAGTCACAATTTATGGCATCTGTTTTGGCCATCTCTGTATTTATTTTTTTATAGAAGTGAAACAAACTTAAATAATTCATCTGCCTGAGAGCTCATAACTCTCAGGCCTGTGTAGAATATGTTTCATATATCTCATAACCTGGAGCCTATTGACAAACTGTATGAAAAATAACAACCCTTTCACTTGCAAAAGCAAAATCCAATTTATTGATTGTGATAGTCTGAATAATGGCATTTCGATGGACCAAAAGGTATTGCCCAAACAGGTTACAGTTTACTTAACTCAGGGCGTGAAATGTCCCACATGTACCATCATAAACCCAAAATTTACTTGAGGTCCTAAATTTGCATCCATCCTAACAGATTTCTGATTTCCTTCGGGGTTTTTTTACTCATTTCCTGTCAGATTCTCTCTAATTGGGCAGCAAAGAGACTCTTACAGCCTCATAAAATACAGAGAACCCCTCCCCATCAATTCTGTCTGTTGGAAAATGTTGTTCTCCAATCCCAGTCTTGCATACATTCTGTTCTTTAATTCATAAATGTTTAAATAGGGGCCTAAGAGATCCCAACTGTGTCTTTTTACATAATGAAATTACAAGGAGTGATACGTTACTACCATCCATAAACTTACTGTGCACTTTACATAAAATTCAGATGGGTGGCTCTGCATGCATGCAGATTTTACATTTTCAACTTTATTAAAGAAATGACTAGAGTGCTGGAAAGGCTGCAGTGCTCTATGGTCAATTCAGATCCTGGGGGCCATAAATCTGAGAGGCTGTGATTTGTTGTTCTTTGCTCACAATAAATTAAGCCTTTCCTGATGGAAAGGTTGGCTCCATTTGTCGCAGTTTAGGTCACAGTGTTTGGACAAAGATGTGCTGGGAAGGGAGTCTGTCCTGGGGCCAATGAGACAGGAAGAATATCTTCATTTTATCAAGCTACTGGAGCACAGCATGTTGTGTGGAGCAGGTTTCCAAGGCATGATAACAGAGTGAGTTGATTTTTTGGCTGAGGGCTGATTGCAGTTTAAAGGCTTTTCATGTGTTCCTTGGTGCTTTTTTTGCAGTGGTTTAACCAACAGGGCAGAAGCCAGGGCTGGGTGTAAGTGTGATTTGGGTGGCCCAGCCAGCAGCTGGTCAGAAAGAAAGTTTTCAGGGAAAAAAGGCAGGGCAGTTCTGTGTCCTGGGTAAAGTCAGTCCTGGGCAGTGCACAAGTCCTGGCATGACAGAGACACGTGGGCATTACACAACTGAAATAATGCATTTTTATCTCCATCCCTAGTAATTAGTGCCCCAAACTGTTACTTGATGGTGTCTCCACAGGGTAAGGAATGGGGTGATACCCAGAGTCTGGTGAAGCAAAAAGTATTACTGGTTCAACCACGAAATAATATCATCTAAAAACAAACCATTTCAAAGTGCTTAAGTCTGTCACGTCTAGCATGAAGGATGATTTAGTTGGTAACTGCTTATAATTTTCCATTAAGAAAAAATAATCACTATTCCCAGGTTTTCTTTTCCTCATCGAGATTTAAACCTTCTTTCAGCCAGGAAGGAAAAACATCCTTGCCACTGAACAAGACAAAGGGCTGTTATGTTGACATAGCAGCTCATTGAGAAACAATCTCAAAGCCAACCAAACGTAAGAAAATCAGACTTAACCACTGATAAATTGACACTTAACCTTTTTCCTGGAGATACTTTTGCTGGAAACAGAATTATTTCCAATATCTGCACACTAGTTACAGTTACCTGGGGGAGAACTTACAGATGTTTAAGAATTCAATAAACAGCTCAGGGATATTGGTATTAATTTTTACCATACTAAAACATAAGGAGTTTAATATTTTCTGTCACCTTGTTGTAACACAAGATTGGTGGGTGTGGGTGGCTCATTCCAAATCTGCTCTGAATAAATACTAGGTGAAGAAAATAAATTTTGTTCCAGTGAGGAATATATTTCAAGTTTCATAATAAAGTGGCCAGGTCAGCGTAGAATTCCCTTTCCCAAAAGGGGCAGAGCTGTCAGGTGGATGTTAATCTGTGTTAGATCCCACATCTGCTCCTTATCAGCACCTAAACTTTAATTCAGGAGGAGTTTAGCCTTGACCCTTTGAAGCAGTGCCCACGTTGAGGGTCTGGCCAGGTGGGCATCCCTGCCAAGGCTTGCAGGGTTCTTCTGGTACATTCACTGCCTAAAATTCCTTGACTCAAGCCTTGTGCAAAGCTGAGCTCTGCCTAAAGGTGCCTGTGAGATGCTGACATGGCAAACCTGCCCTGCATTTTGGTTCTGGCCAAAGGCTTTGCCCATTAATTGCCGAGGGACCCAACCTTTCTGTTAACACCACAGCAAGAATGGGTGGATTAAAACACAAAATCAGAGAAAAATGGGAAACTGGAGCTGGTATCTACAAAATGCACGTGAACTTCTTGTGCCCCCAGTGCCCAGGGAAAGCTGCTCTGACCTCTGTAGTCTGAACATTCCTCCAGTGCCAACACAAAGCACCTGACAGACCGTCCCAAGCTCCAGCCTGAACTTGAGGGGAATTGCTTTTGCGGAACAGCGATTATAATTCCTGCTGTATATCCAGATTTTGACAAGTAAATCTCATATTTTAAACACAGGATTAAAAATTTTTATTACTACAGTGGGGATTAAGTAGTAAAGCCTCAGAATGTAAGTCTGCAAAGTCGAAACAGGAAAATAAAGTGAAATGTATTGTTCAAAATAACTCGGGCTTAACCCTCTGTCCTCTGGTTCAGACCCAGATTGTGATCAGTGCAGCCCTGTAACAATTATCCACGAGTCTCCTGTAACATTTCACAGCACAGGTAGAGGATATGGAATTTCTTCCTGTTGTTTTTCAAATCCCTCCATTTCCAGACTTGGCTGCACCATCGTGCTCAGAAATAACAGTGGCATTGAATAGCATCCGAATGAGACACCCAAGCCAGCCGGGCTCATCTGCTGCTCTGACTTGGCTGATTACAAAGTAGCTCATTTCCGTTCCTCCTTGTTTGTTTTTAAATGAAAGTCTCTTTATTAAGGGTTTCATTGTGAAAGTGCAGTAAATATAACAACTTATCAGCTGACAAGCTTTGAAGCCTTTGGGACCCCACAGGAGCCAGCAAAAGTCTGGCCCTTGTCCTCAGTGAGCCTGGGATTTTACTCAAAATCCTTAATTTTGAACCTGCTCCCAAGAATAATCTTGGAGTGAAGCAGAGAAGGTGGAAAGTGTGGGTTCTGCTTCCTCAAAAACCTCCCTTTTCTGAAATGATGGAGGATAATATTTCTGTACCTGCCAGGTAGAAGTTCATGTGTGGCTAGTAGGTGACTTGAAATCTTTGGCTGAAAGATGTTATGAAGGTGGAAATAATAATTCTTCCAGAATATTTTGAATACACAAATGTAGAGGCTGCCAACTCTCACCTCCAGCTTCAGAAAGGGAACTTACAAAAAGCATTGATGTTGCTCTGCTCAAATTTTCCCCAAATATCCCCATCCAGAACAACCAAACACTGAAGCTTCCCCCAGGAAAACTGTAGCAGAGACAGGTACCAGGAGTAGTCCTTTAATGGGAAAAAACATTCAATTTTTGGATGAATAAAGATACTGTTTATGTCTATCATGTCTTTGCTCTTTTCCCTGAGCTCAGAGAGTTGACAAGTTGCATTTTCCACATCAAAGTTGGGGATCAGCAGCTGCTGGACTCAGAATCACAGGAGAATTTAGAATCTGATGTTGTGGTATCTTATGCAAAACTATCAAACTAACAGCTCCTGCTGTTCCCAGGATTCATCTCTGTCTACCAATATTGTTTTTCTGAACAACTAATGAACCCCTAATATCCAATTAGGAGTTCCTTTGGATACAGCTTAGGAATCAAAAATTACAGGCACAATCCTAATTCTTATGAATCTGAAATCTTTACCCTTTGTTCTTCCCAACAGTAAGAGTTCTGACAATCTTTTTAATTTTCCAAATGAACATTCCTGCGTCTCCAGCAAGGCCATATGAGCCTTTGACTTTTTAGAATTAAAAGTGAAATGGTTGATAAACATAAGCCTTCAGAGGTTCCCCTGCTTTGCTAAAGGGGGTAAATCTATCTAATCACAGGTTAATTACCAGCAATTTTCACACCACCAAAACATTCTGAAAAAAACAAATCGATGTGTAATAAATGATTTATGTGTGCCCAATAACTAAAACACGAATGCTCAGCACTCACCACGTTGGAACTGTCAGAAGATGCTATTTCATTCTAGCAGTATCAAGTTTTATACAACTCCCTGATTCTTGCACAAGGAAATAAAAGTATTGAACACACAATTATTTAAACTCTCTCTGTGCTAAGGAGATGTAACATTTCTCGGCATAATAAATTAATGCAGTTATTTTGCTTACTGGCACTCTCAGCCACATTCCTGTTTTCCCAGGCCAGGAACACAGAGATTTGGCAATACCAAACACAAAGGGAGCTGCAGGCAGGAAAGGAGGTCATTCTGGGGCCAGAGAAGCCTAAGGTAATTCTTTAATAGGAAGGATTTAGCTTTGTTCACAATTTATTTTGCCAAGTTCAGCAATTGTAACCTAGAGACTGAAATCCAGAGGTGGCTCTGGATGCTGTTGCTGGAGCTGAAGCTCAGGTTAGATGGAATTCAAAAGCTATTGGAAAAAGTTCTTGTTCAGCCACTCTTTATGTTCAGGG
Organism: Grallaria varia; assembly: GCA_013396735.1. NCBI lineage: Eukaryota > Metazoa > Chordata > Aves > Passeriformes > Formicariidae > Grallaria > Grallaria varia. The sequence continues at coordinate 48,022 of VWZG01012370.1, read as the reverse complement.
AATGACTGGGTCATGTTCACTGTGGGGGTACAGCCACACACATTCATGGCCCTTCAGATCCCTCATACACACAAGATGAGGCTCAATCAAGCTGTTCAACAGGTTTACTCCATCCTGCTTCTCTTGTCAACTCTAAAAGTACTTTGTGATAAATAATAGATAAATACTGGAGGATAATGTTGCATGGAGCTTTTATCATCTCTTAGTGGAGACTGCGTTGTGGGGGCTATTGGGTAAAAGCACTGGGATTTGGCACAAGAGAAGGAAAGAACAAAAGATGACAGAAAAGGTAAATGAAGTTTACAGTTTTTGTTAATTAACTTCCTTCTTGGCCTTTACTTTCACTCCCGCCAGAAATCCAATTCCTGCTTTGTCCATAAAGCCCTGTAGTCACAGGTGACTGATCCTGGGAGAAGTTTATATTACATTTTAAGATTAATGTAATGCCACAGGTAAGCCAGAGGTAATGAGTTTGGAACCACGCCCTGAGCAGCTGGGCAAGGGAAGGCTGGGAACTGGGACTGCTCAGCCTGGAGAAGAGAAGGCTTGGGGTGACCTATTGGTGACCTCCCAGCACCTGAAGGGAGCCACAAGAAGGATGGAGAGGGACTATTTAGAAGGGCATTTAGTGACAGGAGAAGCAGGAATGGCTTCATGCTAAGAGTAGGTTTAGATCGGATATTAGGAGGAAATCCTTCACTGGGAGGGTGGGCAGGCCCCGGCACAGGTGCCCAGAGGAGCTGTGGCTGCCCCATCCCTGGAAGTGTCCAAGGCCAGGGTGGAGGGGGCTTGGAGCAGCCTGGGCTGGTGGAAGGTGTCCCTGCCTGTGGCAGGGGCTGGCACTGGATGAGTTTTAAGGTCCCTTCTGACCCAAACCATTCCGTGATTTTATGATTCTCTGAACTCCACTGCAGAGTCTGGTGGGGTCAGATTAGCCAGCAGTGATGAACTGCAGAATAGGCTGAGCTGGAAGGGACCCCCAGGGATCATCCAGTCCAACTCTTGGCCTTGTACAGACACCCCAACAATCCCTCTCTGTCCCTGAGAGGACCATTCAAACCCTCCTGGAGCTCTGGCAGCCCTGGGGCTGTGCCCTCTGCCCTGGGCAGCCTGGGCAGTGCCCACCACCCTCTGGGGGAAGAACCTTCTCCTCAGATCCCACCTGACCCTGCCCTGATCCTGTCCCTGAGGCCATCCCTCGGACACTGTCCCTGAGGCCATCCCTCGGACCCTCTCCCTAAGGCCATCTCTTGGATCCCATCCCTGAGGCCATCCCTCAGATCCTGTCCCTGAGCCCATCCCTCGGATCCTGTCCCTGATGGCTCCGAGACCAGCGCTGCCCCTCCATGCCCCCTCACGAGGGAGTTAACGAAGAGCAGGATGCCAAACGCGGGGGTCGCGCACGGGAGGGGACAGGGCGGCACAGCAGAGCGGCGAGAGGCGGCTAGGAGGTGAAAAGGGAGGTTTTGCGGGCCGAGATAAAGCCGAGGGGCCGCCGGAGCC
>VWZG01012370.1:19841-46429 GCA_013396735.1 Grallaria varia | reverse complement strand
TCCCCCGGGCTCTGGCGCCCCCTGCGGGCCGCGCCGCCCTCACGGCCCCGGCCCGCCCCGCCGCCGAACCCCGGCGCGTTCACCCTCGGCCTCACCAAATCGTCCATTAAGCACTAATCAATCCCCGGCCATTTATCACGCTGTTAATCCGCCCGCGCGAGCGATCGATGCGGCCCGTGTCACCGGGGAGCCATCGCGGCGCGCTGGCAGGCCCGGCTGCCGCCCCAGCGAATTTATAATGCCGGGGAAAAATCACCGCGGGGGAAGTTGGAGTGAGTGAAGGGGCTGTGACAAAGAGCCGGCTCCGGGAGACCGCTGGTTTGTGGAGGAGATAAATAAGGAGTATGGTTAGGTGGGATCGATGAGCTGGTACGTGAGGGGTGGAGGGTGGGCACGGCTCTCCTGCCCTCACAGGGAGAGGCAACAAAGCCCCTTCTCCCAGGAAAACAAGTGGTGGGATGAGGGGAAAAGCCCTCAGGTTGTGCCTCTTGGATATGAGGGGAAATTTCTTCTTGGAAAGGGTTGTCACTGGAACAGTGTGCCCAGGGAAGCAACAGAGTCACCATCAATGGCAATGGTCGAAAAACACGTGGATGTGGCACGTGGGGACGTGGGGTGGTTGTGAACATTGTGGGGCGGGTTTGATATAAAATCATGGAAGGGGTTGGAAGGGACCATAAGGATCTGCCATGGGCAGGGACACCTTCCACTCTCCCAGGTCCTCCAAGCCTCATCCAGCCTAGTTTTGAACAATTGCAGGGCTGGGGCAGCCACAGCTTCCCTGGGCAGCCTGTGCCAGGGGCTGCCCACCCTCACAGGGATCACTTTTTTCCCCCAGTATCTCATCTAAACCTGCTCTCTTTCAGTTTGAAGCCGTTCCCGCTTGTTCCACCACTACGTGCTCCCGTAAAAGGTCTCTCTCCATCTTCCTTGTTGGCTCAGTTCAGGTATGTTTACACTTGATGCTCTTAGAGGTCTTTTCCAACTCAATGATTCTATGATCGTCGTGGCTCTTTTTTTTAAATGCTCACAAAACCCCCCCCCCCAAAAAAACCCTCATTAATTGTAAAGAGAAATAAAACATCTATCAATTATCCTTACGTAGAACTCCCAGGATTGTTGGGAAGGGTGTCAAAATGCCTTCCCTGGAGGTTTGCCAAGGGCCAACATGGGCAGAGCCTTTTCTGGGAGAGTTCAGCAAGAGAAGTGACTATCGGGGAGCTCATTTCTTGAGCTTTCTTTAGGGTCTTACTGAATGCAAAGCTTGAAATCATAAGCACAAGCCAAGAGCTGGGGAATTAAAATGGTGAAGTGATTATTAGCTTAAAGAGGTGAGCAATTATTCCAGAGGAAAAGATGTGGCTGTGTGCTGGACACGGAGCTGTGACTCTGGTGATGTGGGGCCCTGGGCTGACTCTGCTGCAAGATTTTGGGGTTGTGATTTCTCATTTCACAACTGAGGTTTAAAAAGCTTCATCTGGCTGCTTCTCACTGAGGGTGTGGAGCAGTCAGAGTGCTTTCACCAGCTGGGTTCCACCGGTGCAATACTGAGAATAAAAGAGCAACATAACTTGTAAAGGGGAATTGAACCAGTCAAGAAAAAGTGTGGTCAGAACCCTTGAGGGTTTTATTCCTTTAGTCCAAATGAAAAATCTACCATTTTTTGCTTCTGTATGGCTGTGTGAAGATCAAGAAATTTGGCTCAAGCCTCAGATAAATACTTAAAACCCAAAATCCTGGTTGAAAGCTTTCGATCACCAATTTTCACAGCTATATTTCAATACGAACCGAATTGAAAATTGCCATTACGTGTCTTAGTTTGTTCCTTGCCAGAATCATAATTGAGTAGGTGCAGTTTTCTTGCAGAAAGGAAATCTATGTCTGATCAGGATTTGTAATTTTTGGCAATGCCAGCAATCTGCTTATAGATTAAAAAAAACAAATAATTTGCTGAATATATTATTGAACTGTTCAGAAACTGCTGTATTTCAAGTTAGGAAAAAGGTACTTGCAAGCTTCTCGTGTCACTTGGATGCTCTTTATCCATAATGCTGTGTAGTTATTTGGGTTAATGGGAGGAAGGGAGAGTCATGTGGATCTTCCCACCTCCAGCAACTTTCATTAGAACAAAAAAATAATATTGAAAAGGAATCAACCCCTGCTGGGGGCTGTGTGTGTGTGCGTTACATTTTTCTTGTAAAATCTGCTAAAATATCACTCAGAATCAGGTTGGTTGGTCTTGGTTCCCAGATTAAGGAATTAAAGATCGACTAAACTCTTCTCAAGTATTTAAGAAATGAACCATCTGTATAAGAATCTAGGACAGATTACACTTAACCTTATTCTGAAGCAAGAGATTAAGATGAGAACAGCTACTGTAATTAAGATGCTGCAGATGCTGTTCACTAAATACTCAGCAAAGGAGATCCTGGATCTTTGTGCTGCAAGAGACTGAAAAATAACACAAGGTCCTTTCTGAAAGAGCCTCAATATTGTGTGAAAACGGTCTCGCTCCAGTAATTTTTCACTGTTAATTTTTTCAGGCAGTGCTGTGCTCACTTCCCCTGGGCTCTGGTGATGTTCCCCACTGAAGACTTTAAAACAAGGCCCAGGTGCCTGTTGAAAGGTTGTTCTTTTGACCAACCACTGCAAAAACTTCTCGAAAAGGTCTTTATTCCTTTTGTGGGAGGTCAAAGGAAACAGGAAGGCTGTGCCAGCCCAGCTTTACATCTTGTTTGGGGATTCCAGCTGCAACACATCCTCTCGCCTTTTTCTGAACAAAATTTACAATTTCTAATAAGGACTATGACTCAGGAGTAATGAATCCTTGGAATTGAGATGGGAAGAGGGTTGTTGGGGGTTTTTTTTGTTGTTTGTTTTTTTTTAATATATATATGTTTGTTTTGTTTTCAGTTTTTAAAGGTTATCCTGAAACCCTTCTTGAAAGTAAAGGAAATAATCCAGTGGCAGTTTGAAATATTGTGTGCCTTGTGTAGAATCTTTTTATCTTGTATATTCCTGGACAAAAGGACTCCTTGCTGATGCCTGCAAGAAGTCCAGGCTCCTCCTAACCATGAGTCCGTGGATATTGCCAATTCAGGGATTTTTCAGGGATGCACATGCAAGCCATTTTCTATGTGACCTTTGCATCTGGTAGCTAAGGAAAGATTTTTGGCTACTCTGACTCTTGGACATAAGGTGAAATACCAGAGCATCAATCTAAGTGGCCCTGAGAAAAGCACAGGCAGTGATCTGGTTCCCACTGGGAAGGCCAGGCCTGGAAGTGAGCAGATCATTTCCAGGCTCTCATCTGTAAACCGTGTCGTAACTCATCACTGCGGAGCTTAATGAAGTGTTCATTATACAGGAGGCTTCCAAATGGTACTAGTAAGAGAGCACTAAATCCCTAACAGTCTTCCAGCAATTGGGGCTGCCAAACGAGGCAGATAGTAGGAATAAAACCAGACTTATTTAGTCTTTAAACTTATTTACCAGCAGAGAGCTAACTATTAGTAACAATTTTCTTTCACTTCCCAAGTAGGAGATTTTTATTAGTTTTATCAGTTCCCTGAAGGAACTGAAGTTTTTTATCTGTCCTGCCTGGGCTTTGTGGATGTTTTCCCAGCCAGGCCTTGGTCTGTGCTGTACCAGACAGACCTTTGCTGTTCCAAAAGCCTCACCTGAAAGGAGGGGGGAACATCTTCAGAATATTTTCTGTGCTTAATAAAAAGCAACACATTGGAAAGTGCTCCAGAAATGAGTTGTGCATTATTTAAAAAGGCAATAGTGTTACTGCCTGCCCTGGATCTTGCTCCTCTTGCCTATCAGATTATATTTTTTTTCCCTGGGATGGCAGGGAGTTGCTTAAAATGAAAAATTGATCCCGATGAACAGCTGAAAACTGGTTTGCATAAGTCACAGTTATTATTCAGATATTACAATGCAAGGCAGTGAGACCCATGCATACTCACATGGAAGCATTTAAATATAAAAGCTTAGTACTTCCAACACCAAACAATCCCTGCAGCCTGCCAACAAATGAGAATCTTACTGGAATACACATAAATCATCTTGTTTCTGACAAATCCTGAAGAAGCAGGAGGAGGGGGAACAGAATCCCTTGCTAATTCCCCCAAGCTGCTGTTTATTGAAATTAGGCACCAAGGATAAACTATAGCTGGATCAATAATTATCTGTCTAATATAATCAAGTACCTCCTATGAGAGTCTGTCGTTAAGCACAACTTCCTGCCAAACCCTTGGACAATGTTTCATGCAAAGAGCTCTCAGGCAGTTCAAATGCTGGGAATGCCAACTAGGATGTGTCCTGCTGGATCTGGATTCAGGAGAGGGGAGGTCCCTCCAGTCCCTGCCCGCCGGCTTTGTGCTGCTGCTCCCACAGCTATTGCTCGTTGTTTGCACCATGCAGGTGCAGCACAAACAGGTGGGAAGAGACAGGTAAAGCCTGAATTCACAGGCTACCAATCACCCCGATCCTGCAGCAGGAGGAGCAAGGCAGGAGCACACAATCCCTTCAAATAACACAAAATACTCATTTTTAAATATGTTTCTTTTGTGTTGCAGCCCTTTTGTTCAGTCCATTCCTGCCTGAAGTCTGGGTTCTGCCACCAACTATTTGGCATGCTCTCTCCGAGTGGTAGATTTGAAAACCTGTGTGTGTCTGGGTGCTCTGACAGAGACCGACTTTATCCACAGAGAAACAGCACATTTAACCAGCATTCCTACTGAAACAAATGAACTGGGAGACAGAAATAAGCGGGAAACACTTCCTACCTTGGGCAAATGAAGGGCAGAATCCATATTGCCATATTGTGCCCACAAAGCCCTGTGGGTTGAAACAACTCTCTTTACTCTTCAGATACCAGAGGCACTAAGACTGCAGAAATTCCCTGATTAGATACCTGTACAGACAGAGCTAATTGAAACCCTGCAATGAGGATGAAAGCAGAAAAGTATTCTGCTCGTTTTTTCCTTCTCCAAACTGCTTTTAACATTCATCAAGAGGTTCCTTGCATTTTTCTGATTTTTAGGCTTCCTACTTGAAGTTTCACATGTGAGCATTATTTTGACAGACAACCCACTTACCCTGTGAATTAGGTATTTACAGGCAACTTTCTTCTGTTTCCACAGTTCAGCTGCAGAATATTAAAGGCTTGTAGGTGTTACTGATAGTCATATATTGTGGCAATAATGTGTCCTACTGCTCTGAACGTCGCTGCAGAATTCATCAGTTCCATGAAAAATAGTTCCACGTGCAGGAGTGTGGAAGTTGAGTGCAGTGCCTGTGCCTGGGCTGTGCCGACGCTGCCGTCGGCAGTACACATAGATCACTCCCTGACACTGCTGAAAGCTTCCCCACATACATATGAAAATGCCTCTGGGAAATGGAATTCACAATTTTGGACCCTCCCCAACACCCCCACAGGTACATATGTTCTCCCAGCAACTCAATGTATGTGCTTCTGATAGACACCAACTCGTCTTTATATCTTCATTTAAAATAATCCTTCCTGCCTGTTCTCAGCTTGGACCCGAGTGTGGTGCCAGGTGTGGAATCACCAGAAGTTTTGGGTTATTATAGGGATTCTTATTTCTTTTGAAAATGTGTGTTTCTTATAAATGAAACATGATTACATAATGAACATGAAATAAAAATAAATACGTGGGCAAGTTTACACTCACCCAGTCCTCTGGTTGGTGTGATCTGTAGAAGTAGCCATTCATTAGGTCCAGTCAGAACTACGTAACTAAAAGCTTTCATCACTAATATCATCAGCTGAGAAGAGTCTCTCCTGTTGGAAAGGCTGCTTTTAATGCAGATGTCCCTTCTCCTTTTTACTACCCTGCAGTAGGCATTTAGACTTCACTAAAAGAAATAAGCAAATATATCTCTGTAACACGTCCCCTCTGGTATTTGTGTTTCAGCTGGCAATGCAAATCAGAGCAGCCACAGCAACATTCAGATGCAAAGTCATTTCCTTAGCAAAATTCCTAATTAATTCTCTACAAAGTGGTTTATTAGACCTGCTTGCTAAAGCTCTTCATACCAGCAAACCCACGGTGCCTTCTGGGCAGGGAGACTCAGGCTCTCTCCACAGCCCAGGGCTGTGTAAATGCCTCTGGGGAATCCTGTTCACCCTTCCCATCCCACACCTTCCACTGCAGGCTGGGAAAAGCCCTTTGGGACCTGCAGGCAAGGGCAGCCTTTCCTTTCCTCTTGGAGCAGATAGTGAATAAAGCTAATATTCTGTCTCAGTGAAGCTGCAAGGACTGGTTCTACTGAGAAGTGCAATCTTAGGAGGATTTCAGGAATGATGTTGATTTTTAAGGAGCACAAATATCTAGATATTGCAGATATAAGTTGTGTTGGTTTATAGGAATATCCTACAGAAGCTCTGAGCTATAGGGATCTGAGTAGATGGAGCTCAAGTTTGCTCTAAAGGAAGAATTACTGCTAAATAAAACCCAGTATTCAGAAAAAGGCTCCTTAAAAATCTGTCAAGAATAGGAGACTTTAATACCTGAGCAGATAAAATCAGCTCCCAGCTTGTGAAATCTGGCTCCTCAGAAATTGCTCACCATGTGAGCGTGAGAAACATTTAAAGCCCTGACACTCTATGGCTACTTTCTGCTCTAATTTTACACTCAGGTGAATAAGTTGAGCTGCTTTGAATTTAGCCAAGCGTAATTTACATCATGGTCCCCCCTTCTTTTCTACACAGATGCTGGGCAGAATGAGATTCAGGTCTGTGAGGGGCAGGTCACCCAAAACTGACCAGATTGAATCCAGGTGGGGGATCTAGATGTCACCTGTGCTTTTGCAGTTTGCTTTATCATTTAGCTTTACTTAACAAAAGCTCCACCAATAAAGAGCTGATCAACTTTTTGTAAACATCTATGATTAAAAATAAATTAAAACACTCTTTATTCCAAAGGGAGAAAAATAAACTTAGACCTCTCCAAGAAAACAGGAGTTTGCCTGCGTAGAAAGGATGCAAACAGCCTCAGAACTGTTTGTAGTACTTAGACCTGGTGATTTGTGGCTCTGCTCTTCTGAGAGCTCTTGTGCTCCAAGTGCTTTGTACAGCCAGAGGTCAATCCTGGCTGACTTTGAGGGATATAAGTCAGCATCAGTAATATGTAAACTGAGAAAGATTTGACCTCTGCACTGTATTTACAGATAGACAAAGGGCATCTTCGGCCATACCTCAAAGTAAGAATGTGCAAATAATAAGATACATTAAATTTCAACCTGACAGTCTCACACTACTGGACCTTTATCCTGGCTTATACTGGAAAACCTTTGCAAACAGAAGTCCTGTGAGCAATAAAGCGATGGGGGCTCTATAGGAATATGTGTAAAGTCAAACATGCACATGTATATTTAGGAGGTTGAAGCCCTCCCCAAACATCCTGCTCGGTGAATAGTTGAAGCCATGAATAAAAGATCTCCATTTGGCTCAGTGGTCTCTCCAGGCTGGGTTCATTTCCACTTACAGATTATTACTCACCAAATGTATAGTCTATGGAAATCTAACTAATTTGTTGTTGTTTTCTGGTCGCTGCATCCTGCTGAGTTATTGATTGTCTGGACTCAAGGTATGCGTGTTATTGTAATAGGCTCCTGAGCTGTTAGCACACCATTGATTCAATATTTCTCTGGAGCAAAAGCCTACTGCCAAGGAATTTCCAGGCACTGAGGGCTGTAACTATTCCTATAAATTTTATTCTCAGCACTTTGAACTCAGAGAAAACTCTTCTAGTTGTTGCCAAAACATTTCTCGTTATTAGCAGTAGAAGCGGGAAGCTGGATAAAAAATGGGAGCAAGGGAAGCTCCTCTACTAAAGGGAAGATTCTAAACATGTTTTACAGACCAACCCTACGTTCTCTGTCTTGCCAGCCCCTAAAGTAGGGAGCCAGGACACCCCTGTGAGGGGCAGAAGGAGTAAATAAACTGAATTTTACCCCTAGCTGTGATTTCCACCAGCTTTGTGACCCCAGAGTCAGCCCCACTCAGGCTCTGGAGATCTGAGGTTACTCATTATTTTTCCAAGCCTCGGTTTCCAAATTTCCTGATCAGAATCCTGATTCTATGATTCCCTGCCCACAAACAGGGGTGGTGCTGGAGCTGCTGAGGAACAACGCACCAGGATGGTATAAGTCACTAAGTGGGTTGAGTTGGAGGTGTTAGGAAAAGTCAGTTTGCTCCTTGTTTTGCCCTGCAGTGCTGGGAAGGAGCTGGAGCTCTGCAGTGGAACTGCTTGGAGCAGGGGGAAGCACAGACCCAGCACTCCTCCTTGATCATGGGATCCTCATAGGAATGCTCATGGGAGCTAGTACTGCTCCCAAAAATGTGACTCCCATTTCCCAGGATGACACACAGAGATCTCCTCACTGGATAAGGGGACAGAGCAAGCCTAGTGCATGATATTCCTAATTGTTAGTGAGGTACACAGGCAATCCAGAAACATTTAGAAAAGGAGTACTTGAGTCCCATTTACATCACTTGGTTGCAGGGCTTTGCAGGATCATGGGTGGAGATTCTCCAACTTCTCTCATGCTCAGCTATGCGCTTGGCTTCATTTTTTTGGTAGACAGAGAATTTCTTGCAGGGGATGTAAGCTCTTCCATGGAATAAGTGACACTGGGTGGGGTGAGGGCTTTATAACCATAAGTAAGGATCAGCCAGTATTTGTCGGCATGGCTAATCCCTCTCCTGTTCCATCACTGATTCTCCCAGCTGAGCAACAAAGCCTGCAAGGAACCAACTTAAAAAAAAAGAAAAGAAAAAAAAAGCTGCATGAAACTAAAGGAAATCAAAAGCAAATTATTTTCCAGATTATAGCCCTCTAGAGCTGCTGAGATATTGCCCATTTTTCACAGCAGACAAAAACATTTTCCTGGGGATCAATTTAGCTTCCAGAAGTCGGCTCCTTTCAACCCATAATCCATCATATTTCCCCATTTGCAATCTCTCTGTGTCTGAGTGTTTTAAGTTTCCTATGAATTATTTTATAAAGAGTATAAAGAGGCCTTTTTTCCTGCTGAAATGAGGGAGTTGCCTTTCTGCCCTATCAGGTCAGATACCATTAGACTGTTGTACAAGGGGGCCCTGCCATCCATACCTCCATATTGGCAACTACCTTAGTAGGCTCATCTGTCAAAGAGATCCAGTAATCAATCACTGCAGTGATCAATATGCAGCTTATGCATTCATCATTCCTTTGAGGAGACTATTAGGATGAAGTTGTCAGTGAAATTGGAACAAAGGGAGAAATATACTGAGATGGCTGAGGGGTGTGAATGTGTGTTGGGGTGAGAAAGAGGAGCTTAAAAAGAGGAAATACAGCTCTACTGGAAAAGGCAGAGAATTTTGCACCCTGAGGGAAGGAGAAGTTTGTGACAGATTTATCTGGATGCCCAGGAACGTGGTGCAGAAGGTGGCTCATCTTTCAAGGGGCAGAGTGGTGTAAAAATTTCCAGATCTCTTGATTGGTGTGTCACTATGATTTGTGGGCTGCTCTGCCAAGGTAAAACAGGTACCACGAGGAGCTGGGCACAAGCAAGGCAAGGAGGGCGATGCAGGAAATCTTGCGAATGAATCCATGAGAAGCACGTTGAGGCAGGGAGAGGACCATTTATTTATTGCTCTGAACTCGTGCCTTTATTCCATTTAATCTGAGCACAGGAATTATTGCAAACATTGATGATCACTTCTGCCTTGAAAAACACACCAGGGTCCCTCCAGGTCTCAGCAGCACAGACACTTGGAGGCATTTCTGATGAGCACAAGCTCCCTGCCTGGGATGCTCTGCTCACAGGCCCCCAAACGCCCGCATTAAATCTGCCTCTGAGACAGGACTGTGATTCCATGTTTGCCTTTGCCAGGTGGTGCTTTGTGTCCACCCCGAGCTGTGTGTCCACAGGGACAGGGCATGTTGTACACACTGGAGGGAGAGAGATTCGCTGGGGGAAGGTGGCCAGCTCGGACTGGTGCTCTGTGCTTTGGAAAGCGGGAAATACAGGACTATCTCTGTGCTGCTGAGCGTGCCCTTCCTCACTCAGGTGAAATGTGGCTTCTCTGGGCAGGTGCCCCAATACAGTGTGTTTCTCTTCTTCCACTGCTCCGTCCATGGTGTAACGAATATCTGGTCACTCTTCTGACCTCGCTGTTGAGTTAAGCTGCAGCAGTTTGGGATCTTGCCTTGCTCTCCGAGTGTCTCCCACTGAGGCCGCAGAGCAGGGTGCCTGGAAAGACACTTGTAGGCAGCTGCAGTCACTGTGGTAGTTCTGGTGTTGCCCAGACCTTCATGGAGGGTGATAAGAGCATTGGATCAGGCAGACTCAGCTCCTGCAGCCAAAGGAGTGGGGCTGGTACCCAGCTCTCACACCAGGTCCAGTGGAGACAGGGGAAAGGGTTAATTCAGTTGGACCTTGGAATGTTTCAGGCTCGCTTATGATTATTCCTTTATCTGATGGCAGAGCCGTTATTTAGTCACTGTTATAATTTACATTAATTGGAAGTAATGCATAACAAATTTATGAGACTGGGGCTGGGCTCAGCTTTTGCATGAAACTCATCTTTATGATGTGCTGACCAAGCACAATGGGCTCAGATCTGCCACTCAGAGGAGAAGTGGTGCTGGCCCACATTGACCAGGGCCAGGAGGGAGACGTGCTCAGCCCCAGGCCAGTGTGCAAACAACATCTCTGTGTAGCAAGACCACAGGGCCATCCCAGGGAAAACACAGGCAAGGAATCCAGCCTTTTCATACAGTTCCCAAAACCCCTTCAGCTGTTGCTGCTGTGAGGCTCTTACAACCATTGCCACTTACGGGTATGTCTCTCCAGCAAACAGCTCACACCATTTGGAGAGGGAAGCAGTTGTGTTTGCCATGGATTGTCTCCTGTCTCGTTCCAAATTGAGCTGAAAGAGGAAGAAACTTGGAGGTTTCTTCAGGTGACTGTCTGATCCGAGCAAGGGGTCTGTCAGGCGGACAAGTGGTGACGGGGAGGCTCTGATCAGAGGTCAGAGAGGACTCGGAAACAAAGAGGAAAGGGAAAAGCCTGCGATGTGATCCCTGGTGCTAATTAGCTTGACCCCAGTGATTGTGTCTTAAAGTAACACGGGTGACCTCTGAACGTGAGGTTCTTCAACTGTGATCCAAAAAAAGTTGCAGGAATTAATTTTGCTTTGCATGTGGCCCTAGGGTATTTGTCTCTTAACTAATTTGTAAGAAACCTGGGAAAACATATCCTTACTTTACAAGACACAGTTTCCTTCTCAGACCTAGGAAGCCATGGAGAAAGTGTCTTGGCTTTCTCTGAGGCCTGGAGCAGAATTGCCATGTGCAAAGGCACCCATGTCCCCAGCAGGGACAAACACTGTCCTGACTGCAGAGCACCACAGAAAACAACAAAAGGATCTGGCAACTCTTCTGCTCCATGATGGCCCCACCAGTGACCAAGAATCCAAAGTCCTTCTCTCTCGACAGTCTCTTTCAGGGAGCAATGCATCTTAGTCATTTGTCCTAATAATTTATTACAGAATTAAGTGTATTGCCTAGGAAGCATGCCAGTAATGCTCTGCCAGTATATGTACAACACTTTGTTAATTAAAAGTATTAGGCAATATAGACTCCATTGTTGTGAATTAATCAGTTTAATTACAAAGAGGATCGAGTATCGTAGTTAAAATATTGGCTTTTGTCATACACCAAGGTGAATGCCTTGCATGTGGCAAATATTTTTTTCCTTTAAATGGAAGATCATTGCCCATGTCCATTTCCACTCCCCACTCCAATGTGTGGTCACCAAGGTGGAGCAAAAGGGAACAGGGATCCACTTTTCCCCTGTTTTTAGCCCACCCAGGTGAGACCCTTCCAGAGCTGGGAAGGGGAAGTGCCACAGGCACTGGCTCCTCCTGCACCCTCCCCAGACCTGCTGGTATTCAGGAGCCCGTGTGATGGTCTCACAGGACTGCTGGAGGTATCAACCTCTATTTCCCTTATTTATTTGGGGGATTACTCCTTTCTCTCGGGTAGGAGTGGAGCGCAGGGGGGTTGAAGGAGGCTTAATCCCCGAGACAAGAGGAAACCTTCGAAAAGGTTAATTGCTGGGCTTTGTGTTTTGTGTAGCGTGGCTGCTCAGGTTACAGCAGCGATGCCATCTGCTCAGCACCCTGCATAATTCACCAGCTTCACAGGGCCTGTTCCAGTGGGCACTTGTGGGCTATTCATGAGGAAGTTACCTTTAGGCAGAGCTCAGGTAACCGGTTACCCGACACCCCAGACTGACTTCTGCTCTCTTGTCCTTTTGCCCTTATTGTTCCTGGCCCCACGTTGTGGGAGTTACTGGCTGGTGGAGAGGAGTTGGTTTGGGTGGTCTATCCCCAGCCTCCTCCTCCAAAGGCACAGGGAACCATCCTGTCCCCATCACCCTCCTCCAAAGGCACTATCCTGTCCCCAGCCAGTGCTGCTCCTCACCTTGCCCTGCTCAACCATCACCTCTTCACTGCAGCAGCTCTTGAGCTGCTGTTTCAGACTGGAATGGCAGGTCTGATGCTATTCCCTATTCAACCCACCTCTTTGCCCTGTCTGTGTGAGGATGGTCCCATGCAATGCAAGGACCCTTCACTTCTCTTCCCTCATTAAAAGCCCAGCCTGTTGGGAAGTTCCCTCTTGCTCCTTTAACAGCCACAAGCTCACACAGGACTTCACCAGCTGCCAGGGCTGTGCCTTAGGGCTCCGGTTTGCCCTATATGCCACTTCACTGGTGACATTGAGGTAATTAATGCACTTCAGCAGCCCAATGTGATGGGGACTTTTTCCTACCTTTCCATGCCCAGGCCTTATGTGGGGTAAGTCACTTCCACAAGGGTTTTGAACTTGATATGGAGTCGGTCTCCTGTGCCAGCACAGCCTTCTCATCTCCACTGTGTAACCTGAGTTCTCACCCCCCGTTTAATAGCTACCTCCCCATGAATATTTAACCAAGGATCTGAGCAGATGAGCTCCAGCTGACATGTGGCAAACAGATTTCCAGTACAATAGGGCCTCCTGAAATGATGATGCACAAAAGAAAGGCTGGAAGGAAAGGGAAGGTTCACCTTCTGGAAAGGGAAGCGCAGTTGTATGTGGTGAACTCCAGTTGGCTGAGGGAGAGGAGAAGGTGGAGCACTAAGGGCTCTGGTAGAGCATGCAAGGAGGGCATTGGTGAGAGACAGAGGCAGAAACATCTCAGGCAAATGAACTGCAGCTCTTTTGGTTGGCCTAAAGCTTTATCCAAGTGAGCTTGGAGTGGCTTAATTGACATTGCAGCCTTCAGCAACCTGCTGACCAGAGACCTCCTGGGTCAAGAGCAGTAGATGGACGTACAATGCATGAATTTACATAGTCTTCTTTTAGCTCCTTCACAGATCCTCCAGCAGTGAATCCCAGGAGTTCATTAATGCTCTGGGGAAAAAACCAATCAGCCCCGTGCCTGATGGTTTTACTGGGTGCCACTTCACTCTTCCACAGAGGAGCTGAGCAGAACTATGTTTCACTCCTTTCCTTGGATACTGTCTTGATTATTTGCAGACAACCACTGTGTACAATTTCTCAATATACTCTACCTAGGTAAATCTGTGGTTCGAAGGTTCATTAATCAGTAAATTGAAGATTAATTTCAGATCTAATGAGAGATTAATTTGGCAATTTCCATTCACCAATGAGGTGAAAACCAGCAGTGCTGTCAATAGCAAAAAGTCTTTCTGCTCTATTGAACTGCCTGAATATTAACAGTAATCTCCGCTGCTCTCTTCAGCCAAAAAAGAGATGCTCTGACCCCCACCCCCCAAGGACTCATTAATGATAAAGGGCCCAGATTACCAAATTAAACGGAATTACTTTGACCCAAGTCAGGGCAACAGGTTAATTTTTGCATAAACCATGTCCGTGTTCATGCCTGAATTGCTCTCCAGTGCCCTGCCTGGGTGTGGGGCTCAGAGGACACCGAGAGGTGAAGGTCTCTTGGAGTCTGTGCTGGTGAAATATTGGCTGTTTCCCCAGGTTTCCCTCGAGAGAGGGATGAGCAGGATTTACAAGACAGGGCTGATTTGAACTGAAATGGCCATTTGCACGGAATAATTCCCTTTTCAAGCCCTAAGTTCAGACTTTATGGCTTCCCCTGCTCCTTTTGGTCTGCCGTGTGTCTTCCCTCTGTTCCCATTTCACACAGCTTGAAGCCAGGGGCTGCCCTGCCAGGGCCAAGGAGAGGTGACAGCAGCCTGCACTCACAGCCTGGCAAATGTACATCAGGACACTCATTCCCGTGTGTAACCCCTGTGTGTGCCCGTAGTCCAAGAGGAAACACTCCAGCAAAGGCACCAGTGAGAGCGGGGCTGCACTGAACCCAGCTGGGGGGCTGGAACCTTTTAACCTTGAGCTGTGAATAGAGATACAGCTCCTTGAGAGAAAACTCCAGACCCTGAGGAGATGGAACCTCTCTGCAAGTCCAGCCAGGAAATCTGGCACAAAGCCTGGCTTCACTCCCAGGCTTCTGGGACCAACAAGACTCTCCTTCCTAACACACATTTAGGATTTAAAACAAATCTGACCTGAAAAAGGGTCAAGAAATCCCTTGGGAAAATATGTGAGGCTTTGGAAAGGGACCCTCAGCAGGTAGGGCTCTAACAAGGAGCAGGATCAGCCTAGCCCAGCCTGCTCCTACCCACCTCCTCTCCCTGAGCCTCCTTGCTCATTCCCAGTTGCCTGAGTTGCCCAGGCAGTGGATCCTCTAGAGAAAACTGGGATTCCTCTGGAGTGCAGAGTCCAGGGTGCTGCTGGAGGTGGCCCAAGGCAAGTGGGGTTCAGGCTGCTCCCTGAGCAACCTCTTACTTTGTGCTAACCTCTGCAATTTATTGGTGTTAGTCAGGTTAATGTACTATTACTTTGCATATTAATAATATCTTATTACATTTGTTCTTAAGAGTGGTATCATGTTGAGGCAATGAGGATTAATGGCACCGCGGTAATATTTACATATTTACATTATTAAAAAGCAATACATCTTTTAGACAGCCCTGTGCATGGTGTAGAATTGCAGATGCTGTTCCTGAGCCCCCTGCAGCCTTCACCCTCAGGTACCTGTCCTGTTCATCCCAGGTGTCCAGGAGGTTTAGCCACAGCGAGGGGACATTGGCACCCACTGGGCAGAGCCTGTGGCTCCCAATACCCCTCTCCTAAGCCCACCCATCCTCTGGCCATACCACTCATATCTCTATCCTCCTCCACGGTCCCAGTGACCTCAGCTCTTCTAAATGCCTGAGCAAAGGGAGCCCAAATCACAGAGCCCCTCACAGGCTGGGAGATGGTTGGGGGATGCAGTGGGATGGTGGTTCCCTCCCTGGAATGCCTAAGGACAATGGACAAGGGAGCAAAGGTTTCTCCCTCACCAGCAGACCACGAGGGAAAGGCTCTGCAACTCAGCTGGAGGCTCCCAATCACCTCTACAGTCCTAAACTTAATTAAAGCTGCCAGCTTCTAATTAAACCACTTAATTAAGTGCCACATTGTCAGTAGGTAAAGATGGAGCAGACTTAATTATTTAACACAATGACATAGAAGGAAAAAATCACTTTAAAAGCGTGACACCTCCTAGGTGGGCAGGAGCCCACTCAGCCCTGCTGTGTGCCACCCTGTGGTGCCACCAGCCCAGCCAGTGTTCCCAGCAGCCTGGTGGGAGCAAGGCCTTCTGGAGATGTTTTGAGTTTCTTTGGAAATGAGACTTCCAAAATTTCTAATGACTTCACTGTTGCACCCCTGCCCTGGACACTCTGAGTGGGGTCAACACCCACCTTCTGGCTGTCTCTCCACCCTCCCGAATCCCCCCTAGATGTGGACCATTAACCCTGGAGCACAGGGCGGGTCATCCTGACCCTGCTGAATCAATGAGCAGAGCCCAGCTGTCTCCCCATGGTCAAGTCTTTGCTGTCACACACTGGCAGAGGCCACTGGTGGACACTCTCCCTTGTGCCAGGGCCCTCTGGAGCAGCACTTGGCTTCACTCACCACCTCCTTTGTCTCATTCCAGTCTTCCTTTTAAAACTTCTCTGGCCAAAGGCTCCTGTCTGCAGGGCTGATGTAACCTAAGTGACTCCCAGGCTGGCATTCCATGGGTGAGATTAATGGCAATGTCTTGTCAATAAATCCATAAAGACCCCAAACCCGGTGATGAACGTGCCAAAGGTAAAGGCAATGGTTAATATCTTCCAAATAGGCCCCAGAGCCTTTGAGTGCAGGGAAGGAGGAAAGCACTGGTGACCCTTGTTAATCTTTTTATTGGCTTCTGCAGCTATTGGCACCTTTCGTTGGCCAGGAATTTGCAAGTCTTTGGGGAGCAATGATTTCACAGTCGGGGTCTCTTTGAGAGAGAAAAAAAATTCCCTTTGCTCCTAAAATGGGACCATTCTTCCAAATGAAAATTGACATTTTGGTTTGAACTTCATGACCTCCAGTAATCACACTAATGGCCTGAGCTGGCTGGCTGGCTGGCTGGGATGGAGCTGGCTGTGGCCAGGACTGACAGGACCTGTATGGATCGCTGGAAATGGGCCGGGAGATAGGATGGGAGAGGCTGCTAACACTGGGCTCTAACTGGCCAAGGCACTGCAGGTGATTTCTGACCTGCTCTAGAGACTTTTAACTGCATCAGGTTTGATCAAGATATTGGCAGGGTGGTCACTGAGTGCTCTGAGCCATCCATCCATCCACTCACACACCCCATGTCCATCCATCCATGCCGAGCTCTTACAGCCGAGGAGCACCCATGGAGCTGTCAGATTAGCAGGAGCAGGGGGAGCTGGGGGCAGTTCATGTGCTTTCCACAGCTCCCAGCCTTTCGTGGGCACTGCTGGTGAGCCTCAAGGACCAGCAGCACTGGAGAGGGGCTCCCTGCCAGCCCAGCTGTGGATGGTGGTTCCCACCACCACAGCCACTGCCCGGGCAAAGCTGGATGCAAGTTTCCCTTTGCCCTCCCTGCAGACACCCTGGGAGCAAAGGTCCCCCTCTCCCCTCTCCTCCTTGCAAACCTCTTTAAGCAAAGGCACTTTTCATGAACTCTTAATGGAAGGACAATTTTTTTAGTCAGAAGAGCTCCCTGCAGTGATGTGTAAAAGTGAAGGGGGAAGAAACACAATACAGCAGAGTCGAGACATTAACCTGACAGACCAAGCCCTGAACAGCCCCAGCCAGGCCGTGGTAACTTCCAGGCTGCTGGAAGTTGAATTAATATTTCTCATCACTTCACAATTCCCTCCCTGCCAGGTGTCACAAACATTATTTTCAGTCCTTCAGTGTGTTTTCATAATGAACATGGGAGGCTCTTGTCTTCTCCCTGCTGTGTTTGTTCTTCTTTGCTGATTTTAGAGAACTCATGTAAATATCTCTCTCAAACAGATGATTTTTAAGTAGTATTGAGTAAATTTAAAAGCAGTTGCTGCTGTCCAGAGGCATTCCCAGTGTCCCTTGGGCTGCTCTGAGTTTCCTGAGGAAAGGATGTTCCTGTGGCAGTTCAGGTGGATCTGACACACCCTGTGGGGCAGCTCTGCTTCTCCAAAATGGCTGAGACTCTAGCAAAGTTCAGTTCTGGCACCAGATGAAAATTCTTGGACTATTCAGATGGAAATCCTCGTGGCTGACGCACTGTTGTTATCCCCCTGCACTGTGATAGCCAGGGTCAGGAACTGGCTGTAACTAGGAATGCAGGAGGGTCCTTTTATTTCATTTTTTTAATACCTCTTTTAGTAGGTTAATATTCCATGTTATTTTAGGCTGCTTGCTCTATACATCTGCCACCCAAGCCCGTACAGATGTTTTAGGATTCTTTAATCCTGACAAAGGACTTAGCGTTAAGGAAAAATGGGTTACATAAAGATCCTTATCTCCTTAAGAAATAAAGCATGTTT
Organism: Grallaria varia; assembly: GCA_013396735.1. Taxonomy (NCBI): domain Eukaryota; kingdom Metazoa; phylum Chordata; class Aves; order Passeriformes; family Formicariidae; genus Grallaria; species Grallaria varia. Next base: position 28,461 of record VWZG01012370.1, on the reverse strand, counting down.
TGGGCATATTGTGTGCAAAACAAGACTAAAATAGAGACAGAACGTTCTGGGGCCACTTACCAGATGTCCAGGTTGGAAGATGTGGGGCTGATTTGCCTGCAGTTTTCCTGCCTGGTTTCTGGATCGCTGCTGCTGAGGAAGAGGGGAGGGATGTTTCTGGAGGAGGCCAAAATACCAGCTCTGGCACAGGGGAATTATTGAGCTCCCAGAACGCCCCACTAACAGCAGCCTCCTGGATTAGATGGAAGGAGTTTTGCTTGGGAGAGGACTTTTCCCGGGACACCGGACGAGGCTGATTTCCAAGGGCAACAAAGGTGACCCAGAGTTACACAGCCCTCCCAGCCCGGAACTGCCAGGGCTGCCAGGCCCACGTCCAGCATTTCATCCCACAAAACTGACACAGTTCTCACATTTTTGTGACTCGGTGATTGAGCCAGTCTGTGTAAATTACAAAAAGAAGTCACAATCCTCTGGGGTCTGAGGCAGAATATCAAAAGAGCATGGGCTCCTGCTGCCTTAATTAAAACTTCATTTAATTAAAAACCTTGAGAGCTTTATTAGATTCGGTAATTGATTTAATTTTCTTGTGGAATTCTATTACAAAACACTTCCAGCATGTTGGCTTTGGGATCCTGGCTCCTCCAGCACCCTCCTCCTCCCTGATCAGCACCTTTGCCCTCTCCATGGACAAACCACAAGCTCCCTGGCCAGGCAGATTCCAGAGCCTCAGGAAACATTCCCAGTCAGTGAGGGCTGAGGGCTGGTCCTGGCTCTGTCCCTTGTCCTTGTGCCACCCAGAGGAGCTGGCACTTGGCATTCCCAAATTCCCTTTTTGCTCCCAGCTCTGCTCTTCACCTGCTGCCACAAACTAAAGCGGTGGCTCAGCGTGAGGAATCAGCTGCCACATTTCCCCCAGCCCTGGCTGTGTCTCCGTGCCAGGAAGGGTTGGCAGAGGGAAGAGCTCTGGGAATTGCCCCAACACCACCTCCCCAGCTCCAGAGAGATGCCAGGTGTTAAAGCCTTTGTGGCCAGGACACAGGGAGTCAAACAGTAAAATAAGAATAATAAAACCCCCCTGCCACCACACAATGATTGTCTGATCTATATTTATTTCATAACATCCAGAATTAATAGGATACAGGAGTTAAAGCAACCATGGCAACTGAATGCAGGAAGGGCTGTCCTTGTAAATAAATGAATTCATAAATAACTCACAAGTGCTGATATAAAAAGTCATAGGAATCTAATGCAATGCTAATGCAATTCAAGCCTTCCTTTTTTTCCAGGCAGAATTAGAATATTGGGAGCGCCTGGCTTTGCTCCATGCTACAAGTGTCATTCTTAAGATAATAGAACTTGCTAATTGTAGTAGGAGCCAGGCTGTGATTGATGAGGGCTTTGGGTTTTTATCTCCTTCATGTTCTTCCTTGCAAAATGTTGCACCAGTAAGTTACAGGCTGGAAGTGAATTCCGGAAAGTTAGGAAGTAAGGAGCAGGACTCGCCCTGCTGCACTCCCTGGGCAGGGACTGCAGGGACTCTCCAGGAAAACAGATCCGTTTGGTGACCTACAGAGTGGCATTTTCGGGAGCAACGGTCTCAGCTCTTATTCCTGCGTGATAAAATTATATCCCTTATTGATGGAGGTGCAACTTTGCCATGGAGATCCACATTTCCCCAGTTCAGAGAAAACTATAAGGAGAAGGACAATGCTTTTACATGAAAAGCTTTATTTCCTTGCAAGATTTCCCCCAGCTTGAAAAGACACTGTTATTAAATGCTGATCTATTTGAAGGCAGTTTCGTCTTATAAATCCTTTGGTCCTTTTTTCATGATCATTTTTATTAATATGGATTTTGCTGCTGTTACAATGCTGGAAAGTCATTTTCTCCTTTGCACTACACAGTCTCAGCATATTCCGCGTCAAAAAGACTCCAGGATAGTTTTAAGCACCAGAACTTTCTCCTGAACTGTTGGCAAAGCGTTTTCCTAAATTGAAGCCAAGCTATTTTCAGATCCCTTGGGCTGCCGGTGCCGAGTCCCCTGGGAATACAAGGACAAAATTCCACTTAGCAAAAGAGCCAAAGGGTGCATTTTGCCCCGCAGAAATTACGGGTTTGGTTTACACACCGCCACCCCTCCTACCCCCACAAAGAGATGGCTCAGGGTCATGGAGAATGCAGGAGGTTCTCACTGAGGGTCCTTCCCGCAGGCACCGCATCTTTGGTACATCAGGACGAGAGGTTTCGCACGGAATTCAGAGCTTCCAATGTTTCGGAGCTCCGTTTCCCCGTCCCGCTGCTCCCTCTCGCAGCAGCAGCAGCAGCAGCAGCAGCATCCCTGGGGCAGGAGCACCGCCACGTGGGATGCGGCCGCAGGCACAGCCCCGCGCGAGCCCACGCCAAGGGGACCCTCGGGGGCTGTGCGGGCCCCTCGGGGGCTGCCCACGCCAAGGGGACCCTCGGGGGCTGTGCGGGCCCCTCGGGGGCTGCCCACGCCAAGGGGACCCTCGGGGGCTGTGCGGGCCCCTCGGGGGCTGCCCACGCCAAGGGGACCCTCGCGATGTGCTGCCCCAGATGGGGATGGTTACACGGGGATTTGGAGTGCGGGATGCTCCTCTGCTCCTCCCAATGCTTTCAAAAAGTAGTAATAATAATGAAAAAGAACTCGACAGTTATTGCTGGAGAATGAAGGACTGGGAATGTGTTTGTGTCCCCCCACTTACGAGGTCCATCAGAGCCTTCCCGTTTTTCCCAGTGTGGGGCCGCCAGGGTGGTTACTGGCCTTTGGCTGCTGGGAGTGCTGCTGTTTGTGCGCAGGGTGGAGTGCTCTGCCCCACAGCCCAAGTGCTGCTGTGGCACTGGGGATAAAATACCTCGGAAAATAAGGATGGGAGCACTGCAAATGGGAGAGACAAGATTTGCCCCAGCTCTGCTGCTGACCCAAGATCCAGTTGCTGTGGCTGAAATGCCCCCAGAGCAGACAGATCTCACCGATGCAGGAGGATCCCGACGGATCCATGCAAGGGGTTAACAAGGACCCGGCTGCTGCTACCATGGCACGATTTGAGATAGAGCATTAATGAATGGAAAACCAGGGAGCTGAGATTCCCGGAGGAAAGGTGTTCCTTTGCCCTGAAATAGCTCTCTTTGAGAAGTTCTTGGCAGGGCCAGAGGAGCTGGGAGACCTCATGATCCTGTCCACCAAGGCAGCCCCACCAGGCACGGATGGATTGGGTCTGTTCTCCTGCCTCGTGCTTCCATCAGACCCAGCCTAGAGAGGAACAGAAGGCAGCAATGACACTTCTCCTCGAGGGTTTTCTGCATAATAGGCAGTTTCTGACATCAGCCAGATCAGGGCTCGCCAACATGATGCAGCAACAAGCTTTGGCAGGAGTTCTGTCCCTGGCAAAGCACCCGAATCTATTTTCATTTGTTTCAGAGACAGTTACTCACTCACCATATGTGTGCAGCTGGCTCCTGCTCCAGCCCCTGGAGGTTCAGCAGGAATCTTTCCATGACTCCAGCATCTTTTAAACAACTGCCTTCCCGTTCTCCAGAGGTGAGGGAATGGCCGGGCTGAGCGAGGCTCTGTCATTTGGGGTGGTTCAGTGTCCCTGCCATAGGACGACACACACTTTTTATGTACATCAGCCTTCTGTGGGTTCCCTGGGATCCCACCCACACCGGCACTGGACTTTGTCTTTGTGTCCCGATTCCTGCAGCGGGGAGGGAGCAGTTCCCAGGGCAGAGGGGAGGCAGGCGGCCCCCAGCCCCCCAGGCAGCCCCCGGGCTCCCCTGGTTTTTAGTGCAGCGAAGGCTGGCAGCAGGTTATTATGCCCCAAAGCATAATGTTGATGTGTCACGTAGCTGGAATACATCAAACGTTACTGTCTCACCGAGCCTCACACCAATCATTTATTTCTTTAGAAACTGCAGACTGCTCTAGCTTTATATTTCACCAGTCACCTGTAAAATATATATCCATAAAAATATTGCAGGAGGCAGGATTCCTGCAGGGACACGGGAACAGCTCTGAGCTCTGCAACCCCACCATCTGCGCTGGCACCCGGGGTGTGCCTGGCACTGCTGCTCCCCTGCTTTGCAGGGTTTGCTGTTCTGTCCACCCCTCACTCCCCCTGTACCCAGTGCTGCCAAAACCCCAAATAACACCCCAAAACAAGGCTGGTGCTCTGCACCCTGGGCAGGTGAGAGACCCTGGGAACCCAGGGCTCCCTGTGAGGGTTGCAGTGCTGCAGAACTGGGAATTAGTTCCACTTTCTGCCACAGATATTTTTATTTGATTAGTCTAACAGGCTGCATTATTATTTACCACATGCAAATCTCCTCGAGCTGATTAAAGCAGACATTTGAGCTGCGAGATGGGATCTGGAAGGAATTAATAAGGAAAAATTATTTCACAATCTTTTGCACTTTAGATTCAGAAGGAGGATCGATTACATTTAAAACTTAAGGGCCAGACTTGAACTTAAATCTCTTTTAAGGAAATAATTAATTCCTTAATTTGTTATATTTTTGCAAGAGGTGCTGCTGGTTTTGAATGGTGCTTTTGATACAACTGGAGGGCACCGGTGAATGTTTTAAAAAGACACATTTACTATCTTTAAACCTCTAAGAATGATGTCTGTCTATATGGCTACAGGATTGCTGTGCAAGTAGTTGTTTCTGGGGCGCCCAAGGAAACTTGCTGGCTATTTTTCTGGATGCACTTTTCAGCACATTGATTTTTATTTACTGCTTTCTCCTGAGGACCAAATAACACTGGGTGCCAAACATTTACAGAGCACAATCCCCATTTCAAATATAAAGTGACCAAAATGGCCAGTTAACCTGTGGAAATTATATTTTGCAGAGAAAGAGAGAGTGAAAAAGCAGCTCTGTGGACATTGTTAATTTTTGGAAAACAGGTGTAGAAAGGTTAAAGACCAAATAAGGGTCTGATTTTCCAAGGTCCAGGTATTTTATAGGGTTGGATATACCTTACAACCTCCTTCCCACAGACCTGTAAATGAGAACCTCTCCATAAAACCTTGCTTACGCCTGCAGAAATGCCATGTTTAGCTTTCCACAAGTAATAGTATTGAAAGCTTTTCTAGGCAGGGGTCAGGGCCATTTTATTGTAAGTGCAGATCCATTCAAAGTGCAAAAGGACTGAGCTAAAGGACATCTCGAGATTACAGGGCTGTTACTCCAGCTCCAGCCCAAATGACTCGGCTGAGGCTAAAGCCAGGGAGCCGGAGGTCACAGTTCCCAGAAAAAGATCAAACCCACAAAATGAGTCAAAAATGTGGAGGGAATGTCTCTGCAGGTTTGACTCCTCTGCTCATCTCACACAGAAATGAGATTGACTCTGTGGGCTCACCCTGAACTCATCCATCCACACAAGGTCTCCCCATGACAGGCGTTTGCTGCAAAAAATTCCCCTCCAAATGGGACTAAAAAGATGTTTCCATTATAAAATGATTGTGACGACTCAGCTGCCACTTTTTTGCCCTCGGAGGTGTCTCTTGCATCCCTGGCTCAGCACAGCACCTTAGCAGCCCTCCACGTGCAGCACCACAGCAATTCATCATTACCCAGCCTCCAAATTATTCTAGTGTTGATTAAATTAGTAAATGCAATCACAATCTGAAGCGAGTTAATTGAGAGAATTTATTTGGCCCTGACAGTTTTATGCATGTTTGATTAAGTATTATAAGGTTTGGTTTTGATTTTGCATAATTTAACTTTAAATCCTGCACTGGAGGGGGGGGGCATCAGCTATTAATGACCAAAATAAACTCTTTTAAGCCTCACATATTTATGATTTATTTCTAAACGCAATATCCCCCAGATTTTTTTTGTTCTGTTGCCAAAGTGACAAATACGTTTCAAGCAATATTTTGAGCCGCTGGGTTCTTGCTATAAATCTTGTGAAATGTGCACAATTCATTAAAAGTTTTGAAAGAAGTACAAGTTAGCATTTATATCGCAACAAGTGACATATAAATGTGTGTGTTTGTCTTCGGAGGGCGCCGTAAAACATCCCAGCCCTCGCCGGCCCCTCTGACGGGGACTGATGGCCCCTTCTCGGGGCTGCTGATAAGTTCCACCACAAATCTTCCAAGCTGTCACCACAAAACTGTTCAATCAACGGGAATATGAGTTGTGTCTTTAGGAAAATTAGCACTGGGAAGAAATACAGCCCGGAGAGCGGTGGGCGGGCTCCCTGCGCCTTCCCTTCTCCGGGAGCTGATCCCTGGGAATGTCAAAGGTGGTTGTTCGTGGAGATTCTGTGTTTCAGCAGCACAGGGGTCAAAATGCGCCAGGCAAAAAAGTTGAATAGGGTTGTCCGGGTTTTTTGTCACAGAATCATGGAATGGTTTGGGTTGGACACTGAGACCACCAGCCCAGATGCTCCAAACCCCCGTCCTTGGACTGACGGTCATCCTGACTTAAGGAACTTGAAGTGTCGGGCTTGGCACTGATGGCCCAAGTGTTTGGGTGGTGGGGTCACTCAGGGTTTTTCTGGAGGGAAGGAAAGTCCTTTCCCACCCGAGGGGTCCTGCAGGACGCCAGGAAGCCCCCTTGGCTGTGCTGGCACATGGCAGCATCCCTGTGGTTCTCCAAGGCAAAGCTGGAAAGCCAAAGTACCTTCAGCAGTTTGTTGCTTGGGCGGAAATTCCCATCTCTGGGCTGTGGCTCCTGTGCCAGGGAATGGCAGAGGGCAATAAAAGGACTCTCAGTCACCAAACAGACGTTCCCAGTTCCGTCCTACCGGGAAAACTCTCCAGCTCCACACCCGCCCTTCTCCCTCCCACCAGAAGGTGTTGGGGGGCACACAGAGGTGCCAATTTCCCAGGAGAACACCCCAGTTATTGCCTTGCCCAGAATTCCCCCTGGATGTAGGTCCTGCACCTCAGGTTTCAGGATCAAACTGCTCTGCAGGGCAGGGCAGGACGGGGAGGCACCGGCGCAGCGGGATGTGTTTGGCCCCGTGCCCTGAGTCCTGAGCAGGGCAGCAGCTCTGAGCAGTGGCAGATGGCTTGAGTTATTATTATTTAATGTTTTTCCATCGTGGCACTGCCCAGACTGCAAGTGGGGCAGGGAGCCAAAGGCAAAGGTGTGTATTCTTTCCATTACGGAAAGTAATTCCTAATTAAATCTAAGGGAAAGCAGCGGGGGTGATGTGGTTTGGTTGGATTTTGTTTGTTTTTTCCTTCTCTTTATATTGTTTTGAATTTTTGTCCACCTGTTTGCTTTTTAGGAGTTTTTTTGGGGAGTCTTTGGGATCCACCAGGACATCTGCGTCTCCTGCGTTTGGGATTTGACCCATCACCACCACATCAACCAGACCTGGCTCTAAGTGCCAGGTCCAGCTTCTCCCTGAACTCCTCCAGGGATGGGGACACCAAACCACCCTTTCTGTGAAGAAATTCCTCCTGATGTCCCACCTGCCCCTCCCCTGGCACAGCCCGAGGCCGTTCCCTTTCCTCCTGTCCCTGTTCCCTGGGAGCAGATCCCAACCCTGCCCTGGATCCATCAGGGATTTCAGAGAGCCAGAAGGTGCCCCCTGAGCCTCCTTTTCTCCAGGCTGGGCCCCCCCAGCTCTCTCAGCCGCTCCTGCTGCTCCAGCCCCTTCCCAGCTCCCTTCCCTTCCCTGGACACTGGAAGGACGTGGAGTTGTTGGAAAGTCCAGAGGAGGCATCAAAAGGATCAGAGGGACAGAACAGCTCTGCTGGGAGGAAAGGATGGGAAAAGTGGGATTGGGATTGGAGAAGAGAAGGGTCTGGGGTGTCCTAAATGTCACCTTCCAGTATGGTCACACCTGACTGGTGTTCGGAATCCACAGGAAAGATGGAGACTGTTTAAAATGGCCTGGAGAGACAGGACAAGGGGAACGGCTTCACATTGGAAGAGGCGAGATTGAGGTGGAATATTAGGGAAAAAATCCCTCCCTGTGAGGGTGGGCAGGCCCTGGCACAGGGTGCCCAGAGAAGCTGTGGCTGCCCCTGGATCCCTGCAAGTGTCCAAGGCCAGGGTGGACGGGGCTTGGAGAAACCCGGGATAATGGAAGGTGTCCCTGCCCATGGCAGGGGGTGGAATGGGATGCTCTGTAAGTTCCTTTTCAACCCAAACCATTCCATGATATCTCAGGACAACCCTTCACTGCTGCTCCGGTTCCACTGAACACACAGCCCCACCGTGTCCCTCAGCGCCCGGTGTGTCCCCCCGGGGTGTGTGTGTGTGTGTCCCAGTGTCCCAGTGTGTGTGTCTGTGTGTCCGTGCGTCCGTGTGCGCCTGTGTGTGTGTGTATCTGTCTGTCCCCGGCGTTGCCACGGCAACGCGTCCCCTTCCGGCCCCGGGGCGGTCGGGGGGGCTGTGGCGCGGTTCGATGACGCAATCCCCGCGNNNTGTGGGCCGCGGGCGGGCCCTGGGGGCGGTGGCGGGCCCGGGGGTCGTGGTGTCCTCGCTGGGCCCCGCGGCTCCCGGCAGCGCTCCCGGGCCGTTCCCCCGGGATGGGCGGACGGAGGAGGAGGAGGAGGCTCCGCTGCCCCCGGCGCGGCCCGGCCTTGGCGTGGCATCTTCCCTCGCCCTGCGGGGCTCCTCCCGCCGCCCCCCT